>OZ038480.1:27895623-27955623 GCA_964036315.1 Acanthosepion esculentum
ACACATAAACAGGCAAATTTAACCCCCAGAAGATGGTCTCAGATGAAACTGAAATTACTTGGTAAAATAAACATTATTTGAAAGAAATTTTACTCAATGTGTGTGTGTGTGTGTGTGTGTGTGTGTGTGTGCGTGCGTGCGTGCGTGCGTGCGTGCGTGCGTGCGCGTGTGTGTTAACTTCAACCAATATGCGTGATATTTAAATTATACTTTTTAAAAATTTTCGAATAGGATGTTCATCGGGAGTAAAATTATGAATACACTCACTGGGGTCCGTATTTTGTTCTGTTTTTACTTTACTTTAGTTCAAAAGTTTGAGGCAAGCTCCGGTAGTTTTTTTTTTAAAAAAAGTAAGGCATGATTTTTTATTAGAAATTTTATTATGACTGTCGCGGACATTTAGTAATGTCGTATGTTTCTGTTAGGAAAAATGCGTGTCTCCTGGAATACCCACAACAAAGATGGCGGACTCGGTATGTGAGTACACGTGAATAAATGAAAGAGGCGACAAGAACCAATACGTGTACAAACAAAGGACAATTTATTAACAGGAAAGGTGTACAAGTGACAAAGACAATGATGTGAGTAAGAAAAGAATATGAAAACCTTTTTGATTCAAAGTATGTGAAGTGAGTGAATGTGCGTACGTACGTGTGTTGTTTGTGTGATTTGTTCATGCGTTTCCTAATTGGAAACGCGTTTTTTCGCGAAAGACTTACATGTTGCATAAGCGGAAAAAGTAAGAAGAGGCTCTTAAAAATTATCGCAGAGTATTTATAACGCCGGAGAGCGTCCCCTAGTAGCGGTTTCAGGAAATAAGTGGAGGTGAACCCACATTACAGAAAGAAACAAAGCATTTTATGATTAAATTTTGCTCTCGTCAAAACATCCTTCTTTAGCCTTGATTACTGCAGCACATATTTTAGCATTCGCTGCAAAAGTTTCTCAAAGATAAGTAATTGATTCCATTCTTTTTTCAATGACTCTAAGAGCTCTTTTTCATTTTTATTTTTTCACTCTTCTGTCAAGTTCCTTCTATGCTAATTCTGGAGGTGGCTTCAAACTTTTGAACTGTAGTGTACAATAGCAATCTGCAATAACAATATTTGCAAAATAAAATAAAATTCATACATTTCCTATACGCGCACCACACTCTCTCGATGGTTAACTAGCCTCTTCTTAAAACTTAGTGAAATTTATGTACTTATCAATCACATCGCAGTCAAAATACAACTATTAAAATAAAATGAACATTAGTAACCAATACCAAAACTTCATACAGCACATAATGTGAAGAAAAAGTCAAAATACTTAAAACTATAATCAAACTAAAGAAATTGCCCGCATTAAATATATTCCTCCACAGAAGAATGTAAATAAAGTTTTTATTTTCTAGAAAAAGAACATGCTAAAAATCTATAGAAATTTATTACATCTCTTCTCTCCGTTCCTGATCAGCAAAACTAGAGTGTATTACAAAAGTTTGCCATTACAAACAAGTCCAGCACCTCATGTCGCAAAAGACTGTCTAGTCACACGTCAGGAATGCATCTTCCTTAAACGTTGTCTATCAGAAGACTGCGTCTCTGTACAGACCAGGTTCCGATGAATGGCCATTAAGGGTTACATGACCGACCAGGAAAAGTTCATACTAATTAGGGAAGAAGAAAAAAGTTATCCCAATATAAATATATCAAAATTTTTGCCAACATCGGTCGATTTAATGATAAAAATTGACTTCCGTAATAAAATCTGACAGTGTATATATTGAAAACAAAATGACACCAACAACGTTACATTTGATCCGAGGTGGAAGTTGTTTAGAGTAAAGAAACAAATTAGACACTGGTTTGAAGAAATGACCAAAGATTTGTTTTCATTTACAAGATATGAAAATGTCTCTGGTAAGTCGTATAGTGTAGCGTTCGAATATGCGGTTTACAAGGTGTGAAATGAGAGCGTGAAAAAGGAGTATGCTTAACATGGCTGACAGCTTGTTGGCTATCGGTTTGCTCTTGTCGCGTTGATAGTGGAGTTCATTATCTTTCTGAGTTCACAGGAGGTCGTTTTCACAGCCTAATGGTCGGACGGACAGTCAGCTGAGCTTTCGGGTAGCCTTATGGTTAGCGTGTCTGTGTAAAATCTCTCTTTCTCTGCCCTCAGTCTGTGATGCAGCCTTGGGACTTGAAGAATTGCTGAACGGCCGCGATAAGCCACAGACAACACGAAACGTAACACTATAAACAGCTTTATACCGATAAAACCATCCCCCATACTGTTACACTTATAAGCCAACTTTCACACTGTTACACTGATAGCCTACACTTCAACAATCTTGCATAAATAACCCTGACTTGAACGCGTCCATGGTTTGGCGATAACCTGCATCCAGCAGAAAGGCCTCTGATCGGGAGGTTTTGAGGAACGTGGAGCGACATTTTAATTGCTGTTGTTCTTAGGTCCACCCTGACCCAGGTGGTAGTATTTGATAGGGTCCCAGCTATGGGTTAAATAGTTAACACCCAAATTTCGGTCAAACCACTATGAAAGTATAAAAATAGATTTTTATAGTAAAAATACCAGCAATACATTTTTGAAAAAAATATTACCAACAATATATTTTTGAAAAAAATATTAATACATATTCTATTCATATGAAATCTATCCTTAAACTCTTGTCGGCATTAAATAACCCTTTGAGGTGTTGATATGCCATGAAGCAAAATAATCCAAATAAACCGACTTGAACATCCTTACATTGGTAATCCCTGACCATCAACACTGTTGCATTTATAATCCCTACTTAATTAGTGAACCATATATTTTTCCTCTTATTCATGTTTTGACATGTAATATATGAAGGGTGTTGGAAAGTGTTGCTTTTCAGTTTTAAGTTTTTTGGTGCCACGTGCACATAACTTTGTGTGAATTTGAATGCATTTTAAAATTCGTGATTTTTTGCTTTGTCTTAATATGGCTTGGTTCTCAAATCTTTTTATTGTTGGTTTTACTGGGTATCTTGTTATTCGCAGCAACTCTCCTATTGCAATTTTTCTGTTTTTGTATCGTGCTTTGCCGCATAGGATTTGGAATTGATGTCAAGTGAGTCTACGAGAAAAGCTTGTTGTTATATATCCTATATAAGATTTTGCTGTTGTTTCAGAAATACAATCTCTAATAGTACAAGTAAATTTCTAAATAACATTGGTCTTATATTTAGAATCTGTTTTAAATAGAGGATTTAATTTTGAGTTAGTAAAACTTTTAAGCATTTTAGATTAGATATCTCAAATATTTAAAGATTATGAGGATAAGGAGGATAGATAACGAGTGAGCTTAGATTAGGTAAAATTGAAATTATACTGTTCAGGGAAACATCCACGTGGAAGTCTGTTCCACACAATGGCGTTTCTTGTAAGAAATGCTACCTGCGTGGAAATTTCTTCTTGCCTTTGGAATATGGAGTTTGTTTTAAATCAGTGAAAGTTGCCCGATGTGTCCCAGATGTAAAGGTCTGAAGTCATGGAACTGCAGTGTGGAGTTCACATGAAGGTTTGCCATAAATATTCTTTTAATGGCAACACGATTCATATTCCTTTATTGGCAGCGTATTGCTTGGTGTTACTGGAACAATGGAATTTCTCATTATCTTAAATAGGGAAAATAAGGATGCGTATCGGATATATATATATATATATATATATATATATTAAAGATGTTGTGTTGAATGTTAAAGACAACATCGTCCTGCATATTTTCTTTTGAATTTTCTCATATTTTCTAATGAGACTTTATTTGAAAATGATATCGAAATAAATATTGTACGTACGATAACCTAGTACTTTCGAACATCATTGTTCATCTTCAGGGTCAAAATTTTTTATTTCGATATCATTTTCAAATAAAAAGTCTCATTAGAAAATATGAGAAAATTCAAAAGAAAATATGCAGGACGATGTTGTCTTTAACATTCAACACAACATGTTTAAAAGAAAAGTTGCTGCCAAATTACACACACACACATATATATATATGTATATATATATATATATATGTATATATATATATATATATATATGTGTGTGTGTGTGTGTGTGTATATATATATATATATATATATATATATATATATATATATATATATATATATATATATATATATATATACATATATATATTATAAAGTCACATTGTATTTCATATTATATTCATATAATTATATTAACAAAAATTTTCCGATACTCTTATTTAAATTTTCTTATTATTCTTAATTTTTTAATTTAATACTTGAATAAGTTCCAATGGAAATTCCTCCATTGCCTTGTTAAATATTTGAACATAACAACTTTAGAAAATATTGAAATAACAATCATAAATATGAATGCAGCTCATTATTTAAAGAAGTAAGAGGGTACAAATTAAAAGAATTCAAAATTAACAAAGTTTTCCATTTCACTGAAACAGACGTTAATGACCTATTGCCTCTTCCCTCCTCCCTTTCTTTCTTTTTTTTACTTTCATCCTTTCTGCTGGGGGATGCTAACTTACTTCCCCTATAAAGGGCGATAACTCAAAATATAATTGAGTTACTTCCCTTGTCTTGTTGAGCGCGGCACTTCTGAATTAAACATCGTGACTAGCTGAGACGCAGGTAGAATTCATGGTTTAAGTCCAAACAAATCCTTGGTGTTCTCAGACAAATAAATAAAAGTAGTTTTATTATGTGTTAAAATATTGTCCTTTTTTTTCATTCGTTTTTGTTCATCCCAACAACCAGGGATATAACATTTTCTTTCTTTCTTTAAAATCACACAGTTCATTTGATATACCTTTTCTTCCGCCTATTCTCGTAATCAAACCTGAATGACTCATCGTTTATCTGACGCAATGACAGGGCGTAACACACGAGCTAAGAAACAAAGGAACGTGCAAAATCATATAATATTATATATTGCAATATTCATGTTCAATACCTAGATGAGTAACCGCTTGAAAATAGCAGGCGCTGTAAGCTTGGATGTGCAGATGGTGTAATGGATAATGGTTCAGAATTGTTTACTCCGGGAGCCGGGTTCCAATTCCTGCTGGGTTCGTTATATTCACTTACACGCAAATATCCTTGGGAAGGGTATTAATCCACTTCATCTCCCTCCAGGTATGAGTTAATTAGTAAGACTTGCATTATCAATAAACCATTATTAACCCCTCCCACAACACCGCACAAATTGCCTCCTAACATAACTCTCTACCTCGAGTAGCTTCTAGGCCTTATACAAGGTGAGCCTTATTGCAAAAAAAAAATTTTTTTAATTCTTACAATCTAAAAATATTCTCTGGCTTTAAATAACTTGCAAGGGGTTGATAAGTCGTAAAAAACGAACCAATCAATAAAAAAAAACATGAAGAAACCTCAATGAAATGTGTTACGTCAAGAAAATTCCTTAGTTAAGGTGCTAGTTCCACAATCTTTTTTTCTCGCCAAGTTTTATTACCAACTGGAACTTGCTGTATAAACCTATATATAAAATCTACTCGACACCAGTGAGATCCAGTCTTTGATTAGTGAAAGCTTCGCGATATAATTTCCCTTAAAACGAAATAATTTTTCAAAATTTATAACAATTTAGTTGTGAGTACCGATCTTAGAGAGGTTTGCGAAGTTACTTTAGCAGATCCTTATCTTTTATATTGTGAGTATGATACTCACTGAGTGCCTTAGAGTTGGGTCTCTGTGTCAGGCTAAGGTATTATTAGGAAATCATATTCTGAGTGCTTTGCCATGAATTAAGCTAGTCTCGCAAAATTACTAATTTCCGTCTTCACTCGTGGCTCATCGTAATCTTGTAGCTTACTAAGCTGAGTAATTAACTCTTTTACTCATGACTTTGACCCATCTTTAGTCAGGCAGATTCTTAGCTAATAAGTGCTACTCTTACGAGTGTCCTGAGGTCTGGGTCTTGTGTTGTACGAAGCCAAGTTAAAGACGAATAAGAAATATTTTTGATTCCTGCTTAAGACTGTGTTGAAATCTGCTTAGCTTTATAAAGTCCTAACTACATAGAAGATAGTGTCAAGAGCCCAAAAAATTAGAGACGTTATTATTTTCGCTCCTCACCACCCGTCTGTAGAAATAGACCCACCCGACACACGTATGTGTGACGTCATATGTAAAAAAGTAGTGCAGCTGAGGCAGAAATTATTTAATACCTTTCGAATGTGGAATGGTTGCTGCAACCAAAAAGAAAAATGGACAATGTTTCCCCCGAGGTAAAAAACTGATCTAGGTTTTCGCTGAGAAACAATAACAAATGTATACATCAAGAATATGGGAATTATTGTCAGGCCTTAGCGGCAGGTGAAACTGCATCTGTGATGCAAGAAAGTTACCGCCACCGACTGACAAGAGTGGTAACCACGCAACGAGAGGGAACACTGCATCAAATCACGTCCTTGTTCAATGTTGGCGTTACTCAGCATATCAGCATGCTGCACAGCGAACACTGCATTCCATACTGTTTCGTAGGCATCAACCAACAAGTATTCGATTATTGATCCGTTGCAATAGTTACTATTCCTACCTGAGTCATAGAACATGGCAGCTGGACCGTGAAAGACTGGCGCTGTATCGCTTGGGCAGACACTCACGTTTCCACCTTTTCTGATTTGTTTGTTTAACGGCATATCAACACCTCATGGATCATTTAATGGCGATATTTAATTTTCTTGCGAGCTTTGAAGTAATAAAAATATTTTATTCTGCTTTCACAATTGAATACATGGTAGATGTTATTCAGCTTTTGTACATATGCATGTTTGCGTAGACACAATTTCTGGAGGCGGTGATACGTGTGTATTTATGTTGTAGTTTTGTCGAAGTTATATTTTGGAATATAGTTTGATTCTTTTAAGAAATTGTAGGATATAATATGAATTAATATAATGAAAGAATTCTTCGAATTTGGTTGTTTGGTTGATTTCGTTCAGCGGCATATCGACACCTATATGGGTTATTTAATGCCGAAATATAAATATTCTAATCACAAAAAAATGAAATATCTACAAATTGTGTTTAACAGAGGAGAGAAGATGCGATACCAAAACCCGATGGCGCATTCGGATAGCGAAAGTTGCCTTCCAAAAGCTAAGCAACGTATTAAGAAACAGGGAAATTGCATTAGTAAAAAAATTAAAAAAAAAAAAACAGTACTGAATTCTATATACTACCCGTCTTCCTATACAGCAATGAATGCTGGACAATCACATCGGAGATGACCAAGAAACTTGAGCCAACAGATATGTGGTTCTACAGAAGGATGCTGAGAATACCACAAACCGAACAGGTCAGCAAAGATGAAGTTTTCAAGAAAATGCAAGCAAAAAGGTCACGTGTACGTAGCATAAAAAAAATACAGTTGAAATTACTTGGGCACATCACAAGGAAAGAGGGCTTAGAAAATTTGACTCTCACAGGACATATTGAAGGCAAGAGAGACAGGGGAAAGCAGCGCATCCCTAAGCTACCTAACTAGCGCTTGTAAATGATTGTCAGGACAGGAAGTAGGAGAGATAGCAAAAGAGTGACGATATCAAAAAATATCAAAGCCGCACAACTGGTTCTCAAGATGTTCAAAATGGTTTGATACATTCAGAGTAAATCTTGTTGGGATTGAGTAAAGATGTTAAAAGATATCAGGTTTGAATGATCAGAAGGCTTAAAATTGTGTGTGTTCAATAATCTTCTGTTGGGATAGTCCATATACCGTGGACACCCCCAAAATACAAAATGAATCGTTCGTAGCAAGGTTGGCAAATCGGTTCCGTTGACACAGAGTCGACCAATCAGGTCGGGTGATACATGTTCCCGCCAAGGCGCGAACTTCGAAACGGGATGGAACGCGCTGTTTCTTAGAAACGAGCAGTTTGCACGAAGATCCGAACCGACAAACACACGTTTCGTCGATCTGCGAATGTCTCTGCAAATCCGTCTCTATGAAACTCAGCTAACCTGAATAAGCAAACTCATCGAAAGACGCTTGAGCTAATATTATATAAAGTTGACTTCTTCCCGTTCAACTATTACCAAAGAAATATTGCCTCAAATCACTTAAAGGTACGAATTATCTTTTTCCTTTAATTGCACACACATCTTTTACGAACAGTTAACTTCAACCGAATCGACCTGATACGAACGAACTGACACACACACACACACACACACACACACGCGCGCGCGCGCGCGCGCACATAATCAGTACGAACATTCAACCTCAACTGAATCGACCTGATACGAACAAACTATTATAAATCACAAACTTGTATATAATATTTATAATAATTATTTAAGTTGTTTTCTCGTTCAGTAAAGTGTGTTCTTATTATTTGTTCTTGTTTTGGTGTTGCATAATTTTGAACGACTTCTCTTTTAAAAATTGTTTGTGGAAAAAGTAACACGCAAATTACCAGGCCTCATGATTAAACCCTGTGTATTCATTGATTATTACATAAATTCATTGACGATTCCACTACACTTCCATCCACAATAATTAAGACAAGACAAAAATAATGGTTCAAACAAAACATAGCAATTGAATTTATTAGTGTTTCATGTACATGCATATAAATTGAAAGGTTTGAAAGAGTTATGTCTCTTAGATTTGGAAATATTTTTACCTGAGCTCATAAGGGTTGAAGTAACTATTATACTGTAGTTTATAAAAATGAGTATGTGTTGAATGTTTGGAATTGTGTATTGTACAAGTTGGTAAGAGTTCAAAAATTGTACTTGCGTGATTGTTGTAAAGTCTTAGTTGGCGCGAAAACAGACCTGTCGCGTGCAGGCGATTTGATTGGTCAGTTTCGACCAATCAGCGAGCTAGATTGAAGGTGATTAACCAATGAATGCTCGTTGTATATTTGTAAGTATGATGGTGGTGAAAATTACAACAGGAAGAGTGCATTTCCCAGCGGAGGGTAACTGGCAGGCGTGGAAGATTCCACAATCTCATATCTACAAATCTGGATTTAATCAATGATTAATGATGACAAATGATTAATGATATTTAAAGATGTCTTAAGAGATATTTAATAAATCCTAGATACATGCTAATGGGCTCACATCAGGTGTCAGTATATTTAGAGAGTCACAAGATTAGAATGAAGAAACTCCTGTAGTGGAAAGATCAATGAATTTATATAATAATCAATGAATACACAGGGTTTAATCATGAGGCCTAGTAATTTGCGTGTTACTTTTTTCCACAAACAATTTTAAAGAGAGAAATCGTTCAAATTATGCAACACAAAACAAAAACGAATAATAACACAATTTACTGAAGGAAACAAATTGAATAATTATTATACATCTTATATACAAGTTTTGTGATTTGGAATAATGTGGCATGAATGAATAGTTCGTTCGTATCAGGTCGATTCGGTTGAGGTTAATTGTTCGTACAGAATATGTGTGTGTGTGTGTGCAATAGTTCGTTCGTTCGTATCAGGTCGATTCGGTTGAGGTTAATTGTTCGTAAAGGATGTGTGTGTGTGTGTGTGCAATAGTTCGTTCGTTCGTATCAGGTCGATTCGGTTGAGGTTAATTGTTCGTAAAGGATGTGTGTGTGTGTGTGTGTGTGCAATAGTTCGTTCGTTCGTATCAGGTCGATTCGGTTGAGGTTAATTGTTCGTAAAGGATGTGTGTGTGTGTGTGTGTGTGCAATAGTTCGTTCGTTCGTATCAGGTCGATTCGGTTGAGGTTAATTGTTCGTAAAGGATGTGTGTGTGTGCAATTAAAGGAAAAAGATAATTCGTACCTTTAAGTTGAATGAGACAATATTTCTCTGGTAGTAGTTGAATGGGAAGAAATCAACTTTATATTATATTATCTCAGGCGTCTTTCGGTGAGTTTGCTTATTCAGGTTAGCTGAGTTTCATAAGACAGACTTGGAGACACATTCCGCTGATCGACGAAACGTGTGTTTGTCGATTCAGATATTCGCGAAAACTGGATAGTTTCTAAGAAACAGCGCGTTCCTTTCCGTTTCGAAGTTCGCGCCTTAGCGGGAATATGTATCAACCGACCTGACTGGTCTGTGACACCCGACCTCTTTCAGTCACGACGCCAAATGTGACGTCGGTCCTTTGTGACGGGCTAACCCTGGGACATCGGTTGAAGTCTTGTTGGGTTCTAGTACCAACTTGTCGTACTCGGCTCGCTTCCAACGCCTGGTCACCGAAGCAACTGATTTGATCTCGATTCAACCTACCCACGTTGTGATTTGATCTTAGGTTGACGAGATCAATCAGACGTCGGGCCGTAGTGCCAGCCGAATCCGGGTCAAGGTGATACTGCACAATAAATGTAGACAAAAATACAAAAGCACAAACAACAACTTCAAGGCGAGCGACTGGTTAGGAATAGTGATTAATTTTATGTCGGTTTGTTGAGTTACAGGAGTGCGTCTCTCTCTTTCTCTCCCAGCCCGAAGAAAAAAAATGTGGATTGTAACACTTTTTGCGTTCTTAGCTACTTCTAGATATCTGGGTTGTTTTTCAATAAAGTCGTCTCTGGTGGAGAATATAAGTCAGACTTCTATAATTTGTTCTTGGTCAGAAGTCTAAGTCGGAAACTTGCTTTGGTGGGAAATCTAAAGTCGGACTTCAACGAATTTGTTCTTGGTTAGAAGTCTAAGTCGGAAGGCATGGAATCGTGCGGTCACCTGTGCGAGGCGTTATCTTCCGAGTCCTGGGTCTTGGGATCGACTGGATCTCTCTGCGAACTGCACTGCATGCACTGCTCTCTCTTACTGTACTGACTGTACTCTCTCTGACTCTTCTGTGTCTAAAACACCCGAAGACGTTTGCTTATATGGACGCCGATCAAAACCTGGCGTGGGGTCGGACGTGGTGTGGCCACCACGTTGATTTTAAATCCCCAATAAGGATTTCCTTTGTTTTCGGTCAGAAATATTTATCATTTTCCATTTTTGGAAATCTTCCACTCCCACCCTCTTCTGCTCTCATATGGGTATCTCGCCATACTTTAGAGGGCGTCAACGGTTTTCCCACTTCCTCGCAGTAACATCTCATACCTATCCTCTCAATGGGCGGTGGCAGGCCTCCTCCCTGCGTCACATGATCACCTCCGCCTGGCTATTCGGCCAATAGGCGTCAAATGATAATCTCAATTTTTATCCAACTTCACGGCATATGGAATTCCTCAATCAAGTTTTTCGCCAACATTAAGTGGACGGAATTTTGGCGAAAATTGGGTTAATTAAGAAAGACACAATAACATGGCTTTTGTTATCAGAAACGAATTTCAACAGAACACAGATGTCCTGTCCAGCCGACCTCTCCTCGATCCAGGGCCGGGCTCTGTGTGCGGTCGGCAGACGACCCACCGAATACTGATAATATAAGTTCGTCATCTTGACACAGTTAATGTTTTATCTGCCAAAAGCTCTGGGATTCATCAACTAATTTTTACGACAATGACCATCAGAATTTTCGTGGGTGGCCTTTTTTTCTTTTATCATCTAAGTTGTTAAGTCTTGTCCCTCTGTTTCTTTCTTTTCATTCTCTTTTTCCTTCCTTTGTCCTCGCAGAGAATTTGTCATATCTCAGCGCCAAACCCCCCGCGAGAAAGTAAAAATGATTATCTTGATTCGCACTTGAAAATAACAAACCCCAAAAAATCCCTTTCACCGATCCCCTGTTTCGGGAAAATAAAAAAACAAAAAGAATATCGCTCAGTATGTCTTTCGTTATATCTATCGGTCTAAGTTATCGATCAGTATGTCTTTCGATATATCTATCGGTTTAAGTAATCCCCGTAATTAACTTCTGTGGTTAATTAATTGGTTAATTAACCTGCCGTTTCTAAATAGTGTTACAGGTCGACTCAGTGTCAACGGACTAGATTTGCCAATCTTGCTACGAATGATTCATTAAATATTTTGGGGGTGTCCACGGTGTATGAACTATCCCAACACTCCTGATCATAAAACTTTATTTTTGAATATCTTTAAGATCTTAACTAGCTAATTATGGCAAAAAGTAGAAGCCCAGGTAAAAACCAGATTGATTTCAAGTGTTGATTTTTAAAGCATGCAGGCCTGAAAAATTTGGCTTAAGTTTTATCGTGATTTTATTTTTTTGATGTAGCAATGTCAACCATTATTATTTTTCCCCAGTAAAGATGCTTTCTTAAAACTCAACAAAGGAAAAGAATGCTGAACTGCTATGTCATAACAGCCCTCCTCTATGGTAGTGAACAATGGACAATTTCTTCACAAATGAACTGGAGTCAACAGAGATATCGCTCTACAGAAGGATGCTGAAAATAACGTGAACAATGAGAAAATTTTAAGGAAAATGAGAATGAAAAGATCACTTCCACTTAGAATAACAATGAGAAAGTTAAATTTTCTAAGGTGGAAAAAGTACTGGGAGTATTTGACACTCACAGCTATAGGAAGTTGTGGAGAGTTATGATACCCACGTCTTGAAGGGACACGGCACATAGAAGAGTGGTAGAGCGTAACGTACGTGCTAACTACCTAGAGAACAAGCAGAATACCCATTCAAATTTTTTGTCTATACGCAAAAAGGAATGTATTTGACATTTTCAGCTTCCCACTTACCATGGGAGTGGGTCAGGAGACAGATTGTCGATTGGTGTGGTTTGGTTTGTTTTACGGCATATGAACCTCAATTGATTATTTAATGCCGACAATTTTTATTGTTGGTAATTTTTTTAAAAATGTATTGCTGGTAATAATGTATTGCCGGTAATAATTTTGCTTCAAAAATTTATAGTTGGTAATAAATTTTTCGAAGTATTTCTTGTATTAAACCTATTTTTACACATTCATAGTGTTTTGAACCCAGTTTGGGGGTTAACTATTTATCTTAGCTGGAACCCTAACAGGTGCTACCACCCCGGGTCAGGCTGGACCATGGAATACCAGCAATTAAAAGGTGGTTCCATACTCCTCAAAACCTTGCTGTTGTGTGTAGTTGATCGTCATACCCAGGACGGGGCAGATTATCGAGGGTAATAAGTTGGTGAAAGCTAAGAACTGTTGGAACGTATGAAAATTTACGTCAAGCGTTGTCTTTATAAAGAAACGGAAATGACGTACCGTATATGCTAGCATACAAGTCGACTGGGCGTACAAGACGACTGGGGCGACATCCAAATGTAGGTTTCGGGCTATATTCGCCATACAAGACGACTTCTTCAAATCGTATTTTAAAATGTATTGTATTTGAGTAACAATTTTGACGATATTCACGCACCATGGCTGCAACATGATTTTCGAGTAGCAGCCAATGTGTGGTCCTTGTTCTAAATGCACGTTTATTCCTTGGAATTCTTTTTAAATATGTCTTCTTTTCCTCTCCAGTCACGAATTATCTTTTCTGTTACACCATAGTGCCTTGCAGGTGGGACATCTCGACGTGGTGTAATGGTTAGCAAGCTTGTCTCTCTAGAACAATTACGACTGAATAGTGAGTTCCACATATAAGCTACGCTTAGAAAATCACCATAACGTCTTGCAGCAGAGCAGTTATGTCCCTTGGCAAAATTTACTATTTGAAACAGGCTTTCATATTCCTTCCTTTTGCTGGTAGTTGGTGGGACCATGATGGGGACTTGTGACAGCTGGATTTTAATAATGTTACCCTGGATAATGCTCGTAACAAAATGATAGCTTGTACCTCAGCACGTGCCGACAAGAACTGACTAGTATACTTATGATTACCAGTCTATTTCTTGAATTATTATTATAAACATCTTTTTTTTCCTGAACGCTATGTCAGGCGAAGCGCTTTGAACGCACCCAAGGCTAGCAGTTGCTTTGTTTAGGTGGCCAGATATAAGGGGTGATGTGGTTGCAGAAATTGTCTGACAGCCATGACTGGATTCTCCTGCTTGTTTGGTATGGTACAGAGTCGTTTTTCCAAAATTAGGGTCTCCCAGTAGTCACCCTAATGACCCAGAGCAGCACTACCTCCTCAAGGCACTTGATGTAGTACTCCATATTGAGCCTGAGGCCCTCACCAGCAAATTCTGGAGTTCTTTTTTTTATCAGAACGATCGGAATGAATTTTATGAACTGTCGTACCTTCATCCAACTCTTTCCTAATCCTCTGCACTGTCCTCGGATTGACACCCAAACACTTCGAAAGATTCGCGTACGAGATTCCGGCGCAAATGCCAAGCAGTACAGCATGCTGTTTCTAAATTTCTGGCAGATTGAATTGCATCATGTTCTCTTTTTCTCACAGACGGTGCCCAACTGACCCTACTATACTGTGCAGTTGACAAAATCAAAACAACGCGAATACGCGAAATTAAAAATATAAAATGTTGACAATTTACCTATCGCACCCTGTGTGCACACACACACACACACACACACACACACACACACATATATATATGATAAAAGGCAGGATGTGTGTGTGTGTGTGTGTGTGTGTGTGTGTTCGTTTATATGTTTGATCGGTTCTCCTACATTTTTCAATCGATTTCAACCAAATCTGACACAGTTACTGCTAATGGCCCTGCGGAGGTTTTGACGGTGCCAAAAATTGATTTAACTCAATATTAAAATCAATATTATCGATTTTTCATTTTTGATCGGACGCACGCGTGTGTAATTATGTGCCTTCCTTGCACTCAAGCAGCTATGGGCACTTTTCGTGTCAGAATTAATAGCGGTAATAATTATAAAAAAGTCGGATTTAAGTGCTTATATGGGAATAAGAAAGGACAAGAATGGCCATATTTTGGTTTCGGATGCAAAAGTTATCACAATGAAGGATTTCTGTCGCAGCCGAACTTTGCGCTCCAAAAGCCAATCGGATTAGTGTTATTAGTCACGCGTGGCTCGCGCGATGAGTAATGCTTGCTGCTGATTGGCCCATTCCCGTTCCGGGGTCATGCAAGATCATGTGTGAACGGGGAGTGTCACGCGTGCGCGGATCAAGTATCCAAAATGGGGTAGAACCTTCAGGTAGCCTACTTTTATTTCAGGATACCATGGTTTTTAAAATGGATCTTTTATGTTTCAATACAGGCATGCATTACTTTCCATGTTTTCTGCATTTTCACAGCAAAATAAACGTCAAGGCCATTTTAAAAGGGATTTACAGAGCTACATGTCAAATTTTACCAGAAAAATCAGTAAAAACATGGTGAAAATGATGCTTTTTAGGTGTTTGTAGCCTATTTAGCCTACTAAAGCATAGGATGAATTCAGCGAGCAATCACTAACACATGTCATGCCACTTCACGCCACCACTTTTAAGCCAAGTGGACAGAATCGGCTCCCCCCAATTGTCCAATTTTTCACATTTGATTACATTTTTTTATTCGAGGGAACACCGGGGAACTGCTATGTGTTTTCATGCCGTTTACGTGTAGCAAAAGTCACCTACTCGCTATAATTTTACTACTGAGCATCGCTGCCCAAAAACGTTCTCGCACGTTTTCATCTAAATTCGTGCCACTTAAATGCCTTCATCATCCAACAGTAAACGAAATTAACATTGCTTTAAATTTTGTTCGTAAGAAGTGTAAAGACGCTTGTATTTTCAACTTTTGATCAATAAAACTACCTCATATCTCCTGGCTGCTCAAAATTTTCAAAGAAAAATGAAGCTTGAAAATCCCGTTTTCTGATTGGCTGACTTTGAGAGACTGCGCTACATCGGTGACGACGTAAATCAAAAAGGCAATGCCTATTTTGGGATAAGGAACTACATAGCTTTCACATTTATCAATAAAAAAAACCGATACAATAAAGTCGCCAGATACTATTTAGAAACGTCATCCGCCATTGTGCACTGTTTTGACTAACCCAGCTGGAGGTTAACCAATCGCGTCAACTGTTCAAGGTTGTTGCGAGCTCATTGGCACGGTTGCAAGCGTTTAACCTTGGGCTCATCCAATCATACGCGCGAGCAGTTCTCTTACGCACCCGTGTGAACGTGCGTACGTACGTCACCTTAGTATGTGCGCTCATGGTTAACCGGCCAACCGCCTCTTTATACCATAATTCGCACGTGTGTTCACATTTCTGCGATTACTTCCCGCACTTGGCTCACTTCATTCGCTTCTTACAGAAACCGCAAGTTGTTGATTACGTATCCAAACTGGGTTTTTTTTACTTCTTAGTTATAACTACATCCGTTTCCGCCTTTATCGAATTTACTTCCCAAATTACCTACTACCGTTTTAGCATTAGCTGAATTTTTAAAACTTCACATTTTGTCTTCGATCCCCTTTTGATACAGTTACATACATTTTTGGGATCCCTCTAATCTGCCTACTTTTAGACTACACGTATTTTTTTGCACTCAAAAATCCTACATACCTTTTATTACGTTTACCTTTTTAAAATTGGTTAAAATGCCGCCTAAGAGAAGAAAACTTTTTGGACGGCGCACGGCTGCTGTCTCCGCTACAAGAACAGCAAAGGCAAGTGAAACCACAGAGCAAACTTCGTTGCGCCTTTCTCAGATGGCCTCACGCTCTGCTGCCCGCATCTCCACGGAAAGTACCGCTGAACGAACTGAAAGGCTGGCATCAGTAGTATCAGTTATGACATCAAGACGCGCTAGACTTTCAACTGAAGAGCGTTTAGTACAGAATTCACAGGACGCAATACGCATTTCTAGGGCCAGGGCTTCTGAGTCCCCAACACAGAGAATCCTACGGCGTTTAAGGAATGCCAGCGCTACAGTATGTTCTAGAGCTTTAGAAAGCCCTGAACAAACCACTTCGCGTCGTTTTAGGAATGCTAGGGCTACAGCATCTTCCAGGGCTTCGTAACAACCTCAACAAACCGCTATTCGTCGTTTAAGAAATGCCAGCGTTACTGCGTCTGCCAGAGCTTTAGAAAGTCCTGTGCAGACCGCTAATCGTCGTTTGAGGAATTCCAGATCTACTGCGTCTGCCAGAGCTTCAGAAAGCCCTGGGGTACGGCGAGCACGGCTCATCAACAATGGTCAAATCGCAAGGACAGACGCTCAGCGTCGCGGGTCTGCATTTAGGTGAACAGTGTTTCACCCATGGACAGCTTTACGTAGGCTACTCCCGATAACGTTTACGTTTACTCTCCAACAAACAAAGCTAAAAATATTACCTACGCAGAAGTCCTATAGCTCATGGTCGGTCACGTTTAAATGCAATGTACACATCTTTATGTCAGCTGCATCGTAGGTTCCTTTATTTTTGAACCCGGTTTATTTAAAGGTCGTCGTAGTATCCACTTGCCATTACTAAGACATTTCATTAAAGGTTGTCTTTGGTTGGCTCACCAGATGCTCCCTTAACACTTAAACCATAGCTGCATTCGCACTTACATGTCGACCACGTAACCATATTCAGTTGCAACACAAAAGCAATACGTGAGAAGGTTGATTTGTTTAATTGTCAGGGAAGTCGAGTGCATCCACACAATTCAGGCCTCAGCAAAAAGAAGTGGGATAATAAAAGAATAGCAGCATGCAGAGTTATGATATGTATTCTCTGCCGTACACCGTTGGTGTATTTCTCCCATAAGGGCTGCTTTAGGTAACGCTACGTGCGCTTCATGCTCGCCTCAACTGGCTATTAAAAACTACAAAAAATTTTTGCCACTTACAAGTACTCGCCCCGGCACCTTCCAATACTTCTGTTATGTGGTTCTGTTTGCGGTAGTGGCAGCGCCGTCTTTTGGGAAAAAGACGCGTCTACCTTTCACGCTATTGCGTTTTACTACGTTGCAACTGACACAGGGCTTCATGTAATATCTTGCACTCAGAGATAATAAAAACCATCTCATCGGAATACAAAGCCATCTGCCACAAGACACCAAAAACTTCCTAAGGCCCGTGTTCGTATTGAACTTGACAACTTTTAATTGGAGGTGTCTTAGTAATGGCAAACGGCTGATGCTACCATGGCTGTCCATTGCTTCCTTTTAAGCCTTACAATTTTTTCTTCCGTTGTGCTGATGAATACCGACAACTTGTGTACATTATGTTTTTTTTACGTGGGCGGCCATCAGTTCTAATAGACTTCAGCCTTACATGCGTCTACAAAATGAGTATGGCGGTTATGACCTTCCATTCAGAGGAAGTTTTTATTCCCGGGCAACGCCGGGCTTTACTGCTAGTATATATATATATATATATATATATATATATATATATATATATATATATATTTGTAAAATAATTTTCAAAAATCATATAATAAAGGTTTGTAATGATTTGGTTTTTTTTTTTCTCTTTTAAAGAGATTCAAGTATTTGTTAAAACAACATCAGTATTTTTACTCGAAACTTTTTAAAACTAACTATGTAAACTTGTGGCTAGTATTCCTAAATTGATGTTAACAAATGTTTTAATGTCTTTAAAAACATCAAGTCCAATCGAAAATTAATGTCTTCCTACCAATAGGTAATATTATATAAATAAAAAAATGCCAACTCATCATAACTTATATGAAAAAAGAATCCTAGTATATATTCTAGTGACGCAAAAAGCAATGGTAGAACTAAGAGTGGGTATTATTATCAGATTGAGCGTAAATACAGAACCTGCTTAGTTTGCTCATAAAATCAATAACATCGATAGCAACTAAGATTTTGAATTGTTTCTTAACTTCATTAAAATTTAAAAATAACTGATAATGCGACTAAATTGAAATGCCTTATGTCAAACGATAAGTCATCTTGAAGCACTACAAAAACAATGTTTTCTTTTTGACGTCTAGTGCCACCAGTGGAGGTAAGAGTCTGATACTGGAACGGCGAGCGTCTGACGTCAATTCAGTTAGTCACGTTATGTTGCACATGTTCAAAATGGCACCACTGACGTACAAGTCGTTGAGTGTTATTCGCCAATAACAACTTTAGTAACAATAACACTAAAACGACAAGAACCGAAATAATAATTAACTAAATTAGAGAGACGACGAAAATGCCTCTTTATTTCACAGCTACAACAAATGATAAAAAAAGACGTAACAAAAATCCAACAGGCTAAAAAAAATTAGAAAAAATAATTCTAGAAATGATTGGAAAAGCATGATGTGATATTTCTCCTCCCCATCCTCTATAAGTGTCATGTTTCTTCTGGACGTAGACAGTCATGGTTCTCCACAGCTTCGTTTTCTCTAATAATTTTCTTTCAATAAAAATCCTATTATTGTTCTTGGGAAAGCTTGTGAAATTGTTTCCCGTTGCGTTCTCCACAGTTTTGTATAGAATTGTTTTTCTCCTAGACTGGTGGCCAACCAATTTAAGTGAATTAATTATAGCATGGGAAATTTAAACAAAAATAATTTTGAATTAATAATCTAATATCTTTTGTACATGATTGGGTTTTAAATTTCTGATGACTGAGTAGTCCGTAAATTTAACAAATAAAATATTTTAGGTACCGCCACAGACTTCCTAGAAAAATCCGAAAAGCTGATTTCAGATAATTTAAAAATGTCTTCTTCTAAGCTAAATTTTGGTTTTATTTAAAGATAATATCTGAAAGTCAATCAGTATTACAAGAAAAATAAATCTCCGTAAGTGAATCAAGTTTTTACGCATTTTTAAAACATTGGCATATTCATTCCTGACTCACAGAAATAACAAATTTAAAAATATCTTTAAAATTCCAATAATTGTCCTATTGATGTATTTCAAAGTAACTTAACTAATTTAAGGATCAACTGACTAGATTTTGTAAAAAAAAAAGTAATGCTTTTACTTAAAACATAATGAAAATAACGTTTATTTACGCACAGTAGCCTACAAAGAAAAGTGTGTAGGGAGACTACAGTTGTTTCCCTTGGGTCGGGCTAACAGAAGTTCAGACCCTTAGAGACAAGAACTCTCCTGCCCCTTCTTCCTTTTCGTCACTTCCGTTTTTAGGAAGATCTCCCTTTTTTTACTTGCGACCACCGGAGTCCACACACGTGGAAATTGGTTTGCTGGTACCCAGCCTAGCGTGGAGAAAGAAGTAAGTCCTGTTAACTCATCTATGGACAGTCAACGGCCCTAAAGTTGGTATAGCATTTCTCTGTTCTCGTTAAACACCCGCTGTCCTTTGGACTATATGAACAATCTTGTGTTTGGGACATGTAAACCTTTTTAATATGTGTATATAATTTGTTTGCATTATTAAATGTCTTGTCGGGTACGGTCCCGTATTTCGTCTTTCTGTATCCTCATTCGGTGTTAGTGTATCAGTGGCTACACTAATGTCAATATTAGTATCGGTGTCCGGTTATTGGAAGGCTAAAGCGTATTATTCTTCCTAACACGAAATAGCCCTTATGTTGTGGCTAGCTGGTACACCCCATACTAATAAGAGTATTGAACTGTTACATAATATCTCTCGTCCTGTTTAGAAGAGAATGCGGGACAAACTCCTCAAAATGAAGAAGAGACTTGAATCAACAGAAATGTAATTCTGCAGAAAGATGCTGAGGATATCATGGACCGAACATTTGAGCAATAACGAGATTTTTGAGAAAATGGAAACAAAATGGAGACTTATACTTAACATCAGGAAGAGGCAGTTGAAGTTTCTGGCGCATGTAATGAGGAAGGAAGGCTTGGAAAACCAGATATTCACAGGATAGATTGAGGGAAAGAGGGGTAGTGGAAGACAGCCGGTAACATAATCGATGGGCTTGATTAAATGGATGGTAGAACTGGGTTTGGGAGAAATAACAGAAAGACAAAACTTATTAAGAGCTACAAAGGACAGGAGGGTGTGGAGGCCCTGTTCGCCTACGTCATGAAGGGACACGGCACATAAAAGCAAAAGCAGGACCTACGATGTCATAGGCCATCAACAGTAGTTTTCTACTTTAATTTCTGGCTTCAAAAGCGTGTGCAAAATTTAAATAAGTAAAGAAATATGGAACACCAGCATTGCAATAATCAAGAAATTGGTATATATGTTTAAAAATATTTTTTTAACCTTATGTAACCAGTAGTTTAAGAATATAATTTTTAATTCTATATACTTTTATAAAAATTAGTAGAATTAACAATTTTATTTTTTATACGATATTAGATGTGTTAAAATAAAATTTATCAAAAACTAGTGAAATATTTTTGTGTTTAAATTCATTGACCTTGTTTTATCGCTTATTTTCTTACCTGTTTGATATAAATATTTATTTGTACCTAATGAGGTTTTTTTTTATTATTCTGAATTCAAGAGTTATTAAATTATCATATATATTACCAGGGCTGGTGCAGGGGTCTCATGGACCCCAACTGAATCTATGATGCAGAGACCCCACTTTTCATAAGGTAGTTATTCATATAAAATACAATTTTTATTGTAACCTAATGATGTACCATAATGGATCATATGTAATATATTTGAACAATTCAACTAGAGATATCGAAAATAAATACAATGTATCCAAATACAAATTAGAGACATGTTATAATAGATCATTCCATCTTAACAATGTTTTGCGGCAATTTTTAACGTCAACTTGAGATTTTTCTGGTTAAAAAGTTGAAGGATTTTAACATATTCAACATTATGGATAAAAAATAGTGAATTTTATATAGTGTTTTTTTTTAGTCTTAGCATAAGCAAACCAAATTCACGGATTTGTCAAAAAACAAAAAAAAATAGCATGACATCTGTTATGGTCCAGGTTAGGACCAAGGAAGAACAACACGAACACAAGAGTAGAAATAACGAAGATATATTACACGGAATAATAATACAAGATGTGGAAGCTGTTAGTATGACTGTCAGTCTGGTTTGGAGTGAACTACTATAGGCTCGGCTCAATTCGTCTCTCTCTCTCTCTCTTGAGACGCGTAGTATACATAGTGTTAGGAAGAGTTCATTCTGTAGTTATAGATAAGGACCCATAACAACGTCAAAATCCGGGAAATATTTCATCCTTTAATAGTCATTCACTGATATATAGGGAGACTGATATTACACAGCAGTTCAGTACTCTATTCTTTGTTTCTAACGAAATTTTCCTGTTTCTTAATACTCTGCTTAGCTTTTGGAATGCATCTTTGGCTAACCCAGTGCGCCTTCGGATTTCAGTGTCGCACATTCCGTCCTCTGTTTAAACACTTCCCAGATATTTAAACCGTACTTGTCCAATTTTGACATCTCCAATGTGTAATTTGCATGTTGGGCTGTTCCTTTTGCTAACAACCATGCATTCTGACTTCTTGCAAATTGATCTTTAGTTCTTTCTTCTCGTTTTTCTTCACTACCTTCTGTAGGTGTTCTTGTATACTTATTTCTGCGTCTGCTATCAACACTCTGTCATCTACATATTTTACATTGTTAAGATCGTATCCGCTAATAATGAATCCCAGTAGGGCTTCTAATTCTCTCGGAATCGCCTCACTGTATAAGTTGAATAAGTCCAGTAAGAAGCACATCCTTGTCTTACACCCATTTCTATTTTTTTATATCTATTGAATTCACTTTCTATCTACGTGCAGGCGGTTTGCTAGCAATATAGATTCTAGATTATTTTATCCTTCACAAATATCTCAAGGATACCGAGCAGTTGCAGATTCGCATTATACCAAACGCATTATGAGAATATACAGGGTGCGATACATAAATTGTCGTCTAAATTACGCAAACATGAAAATAACATTGACGTCTCATTTTAACAGATATATTTACCAAAAATTACGCGAAAACTTATCGAAATATTAAAGAGTAAATTTATTCAATAAAATCGCCTTTGGTTTCAACCACGGCCTCCTGACGATTTCGAAATCTCCTGCAACTCTTCTGGATGTCTCCTTGTTTCAGTTGGTGAATGCTACCATAATCCTTGGCCTCAGTTCATCTTTGGTGTTACAAGGAGTTTTGTTGGTCTCTCGCTCATTTGATCCCCACACATAATAATCAAGGGGGTTGCAGTCAGAAGAGTTAGGTGGCTAGATGTAAGGGGTGATGTGGTTGCAGAAATTGTCTGACAGCTATGACTGTGTTCTCCTGCTTGTTTGGCATGGTACAGAGCCCTGTTTCCAGACATGGGGTCTTCCAGCAGACACCCTCTTGACCCAAAGCAGCACGACCGCCGCAAGACACTTGATTTAGGCCCTCACCAACAAATTCGGAGTTCTTTCCTTATCAGAATGATCAGAGTGGGTTTTCCGAGCTGCCATACCTTCGTAATCACCATTAAACTCAACCAAATCTTTTCGAATCTTCTGCACTGTCCTCAGATTGACAACTAAATATTCTGAAATGTTCGTATTGGAGCTTCCGTTGCGAATGCCAAGCAGTACAGCATGCAGTTTCCAAATTTCTGTCGGAGTGAATTGCGTTAATGTGCTCTTTTTTCTCACAGACGGTGTCCAACTGACCCTACTATACTGTGCAGTAAACAAAATCAAAAACAAACAAGGCGCATGCGCGAAATTAAAAATATAAAATGGCGAAGATTTACCAATCACACCCTGTATTCTATTAATTAATCAATTTTAGCCGAAATAAGTCTCTCTTTTTCCTGAAAATTATAAATTAAATACGATATCTTTAATGGGTGAGCACTAACTTAAAAGTTTTATAGTTATTTGTTTTTAAAGAGGCAAAAACTATATAGCCTTATTTCTATTTAAAAAAATATAAAGGAGGGGGCTTAACTCCAAAACTCCACTCCAGAACGGCCCGAAAATCAATTTTTAGTCAACTATTTTTTCATAGTTATCGAATTTTCAAACCTTGTCAAAATTAGCTAATTTTCCGTTACCAAATCATCCGTTATAAAATTTTCCGTTAACAAATTTTCGGGGCACCAGATACTAGCACATTCTTAAGTATTATTTAACAACAAAAAAAGTAAAACAATCATTTGCAACTACCAGACACTTAAATACAATCATATCTACGATGTTTAATTTATTTAAGTGTCTAATTTTCTGTTTACGAAGTCTAAAATTTTCACTTTGCTGCAATCACATTATGCTTCACTTTTAATTACAAACATTTCGTGAAAAAAATTGCGTGTACTTATTTAAAAAAAAACAACAAAAATACTTTTTATGTGTAAGATCTCTCTTCTTAACACTACGTGGCACTTATAGAATTGGCGCTAAAATCTTCAAGTTAATATATATATATATATATATATAATATTTAATTTTACAATCCACCACTCGCATGGCATGTTCCACTCATTTGTGGTAAAAACAAGTTTTCAAGTTAACTCGTGCTTACACTCGAGTAATTTCACAGTCGCGGCAAATACAATGTACTTAAAAATTGAAGTGTTCAAAACACTTTAAACCGGGTAATGTGGTAAAAGATTTTTTTTCGGGGGAGAGTGGGTGAATAGAGAACTTCATCAAATACTGTATAAGGCGCAAATCAAAACAAACAAGATTCGAAACTCCTATGTGAAATTTGAAAGAAACAAACATTTTTTACATTAACATAAAGACAATAGAACAGAATACAAGGTTTACAAATAAGTTTGCACAAAATGTTCCTTTTGTGCGCCTTATTAAAGGCAAGATAACCAGTTCAAATTAGCTATATATTGTTACATAAAAGCAGATATATTTTTCAACAAAACTTTTAACAATCGAACAATGTTGAAAAGGTACGATACAATTCCTTTAAAAGAAAAGGTTCAAAATATACATTCTTCCAAAAAAGATACACCAACTTATTTGAAAAGTGAAACAAAAAACTTTTTGGCAAGTTCACCAAAGTTTTCAACACAGATTATTAATTTAAGAAATCTTTCGCTTTTCATGTTTCTTTTAACTTCCCGCTTCCAATTCTCTTTCTTCGTTTGTTTCTTACTTCTTTCTTAAGAAACAGCCTTGTTCATCTGCTGGTAACAGTCAAAATTACTTGTCCTCCCGAAATGTTATAACCTTATAAAATTCAATTTCTTCTATAGACCTCCGATAGGCTCAAGATAAGTGTTAAATTTACATTTACATGGATGGAAGCCGCCCACCTGATTGGTCAAAAATCCAATGGTGTATATCCTTTTTAAATTTAAAAATTATATCTTAAACAGTTTGACCCACTTATTTTTGATGGATTATTTTGGAACCATTCTGATTTTAGAAAGTTTAAAATGTTTCACTTCAAATTTATTAAATATTTATTATTAACCACCTGGCTTTCTTTTAAATTTTCGAAAACGCTTCTCTTAACCTTTCTCACTTTGTATGTAAGTTCATATGCTGTACAAAAAGGTTATCCTACCATTGAAGGTGACTATGATTCCTGAACAATAGTGTGTTTGAATTTCATAGCCGGTAAATGTTGTTAATACTGTTTGTTATAAAACAGAGCATTTACTTAAATATTTGTATCTATAAAAAGAACGTATAAACATAAAAAATGTCTTAAAAAATAATTATCGTGCTTTGTTCATTTCAAATTAATATATGTATAATAATGAAAAACAAATCAAACTCCTCCTAAGCGGATATTAAATTGGATGTTTTTAATTATATAACGGATACAAAGAATCGGGAACGTTGTGCATGTTTATTGTTTATAATTCTAATGTTAAGTTTTAGGTTATATCTACCGTGCCCGCAAGATAAAAAATTACTCACAATAGGATCTCATAATTCTATTATGATTCAGATTTTACGGAAAGCGGATATGTTTTACTTTTATTTTATTTTTTTATAATAATTTCTGAGAAACGGTAACCCGTGATAAAATTACTGTGTCGTATTTTAAGCCTAAAACTGAAATAATTTCTATTTTAGGAAATGCAAACCTTTATTAAGTAAAGTTTTTTATGTAATTTAAATTTGGTTGAACTTTTCAAAGTTGCTTGCTTGTTGGATAGCTACAGGGCAAAGAATATCAAAAAATACAATAGACATTATGGAACTCCTGGAAGAGTTTGTGTTTGTTACGGGTCGTTGTATGCACGCTTCCCAACTTGTTGCAGGAGTTAGTAATGTCAATGTTTGAAATTAGGAATAACACGCTGTCTCTTGAAATACCCACAACACACATGGCGGACTCAGGATGTGAGTCCATGTAAAGAAATGTAAAGAAACAACAAGAACAAATATATATGTACAAACAAATGATAATGTATTAACAATAAAGGGTTACAAATGGTAAAGACAAAGAGGGGTGTGTCAAATGAATATGAAAACCTTTTGGGTGCAAAGTATTTGTAGCGAGTGAATGTACATACGTACGTGTGTGTGCGTGTGTGTGTGTCTATATATGTATTGTTCATGCATTCACCAAAGAGAAGGCGTTTCTACGCAAGAGGTTACATTTTGGCGGATAAGATGAAGAGAGTGATAAAAAAATTATCGCAGAGTATTTATAGTCCTAAGAGCGTCTCCTAGGAGCAATTTCAAAAATTAAGAAGAGGTAACCCGACATGTTACATGCATTGTTGTGAATGGGTTAGTCGGATCAGTATATTTCCCAATATATTTTATTGTTGAAAATTAAAACAAACACAAAAAAACACTTGTAGTGTTTATGAAGAAAAAAATTAAAATCCATATGATTTATAAAATTTCTATTTTTACTACTTTTAAAATGTTAGCCTTGACTAAATGTTTAATCGACTAGGTTTTTTTTTTTTTTAGAACACACTCTTTTGAGAGAAGTGCTTTTTATGAAGGCCAGCAAGGGGGCAAGGCAAATCAACATCCAGTATCAGAAGGCTTTTGATATCAAGAAAAGAGCATCAAGGAGGTACGAGTTACCAGCCAGCTGCAGAGGGATTAAGGAATTTTGAACTTCAAGAGAATATTCGCTTGAGGTTGGACAACAAAGAACGAAAAGAATTCTAAGAAATTTTCCCAAGCACGAACATGTGAATTTAAAAGGGACTTTAAAAAAATTACTATATATCTCAGGGACGCTCGTGGGGCAAGTAAAAGTAGGTGTTTTCGATTTTTTTCAAAGGTGTGTAGCGGACCGTTTGTTCGCGTTGTGAGATAAACACGTGTGGTCACCTGAAATGGGGACCACTACAAACGTGGCGGACTCTCTCGGAGTATGAGCCCGCCAACAGAAATGTTAAAGGAAAAATGTGAAGAAAACAACAAAGACCGGTATATATACGTACAAACAGGTATATGTATATTAACATACAATATATAGGTCTACAATATAGGCGCATACTGTAGCTTGCGCCTATTATGACATGGTATTACTACTTGTAGAGGACCGTGTGGGTTTGAGTGTTGTTGAATTAGGGACACCTGCTGTTTATTCCTGCAAGAAGCTCTAACTGAAAGAAAATGGCGGACTTAAGTTGAGTCCAACCGAAGATGTAAAGAAAACAAACAAGACCGATATATATATGTTAACAAATATATGTATTAAACAACAAATTTAAAAGTGACAAAGACATCAACATTTGTTGTTGTGTGTGAACGTAAGGAGTTTGTATTTTGGTGAGTGTTCGTACGTCCGTGTATATGTGTTTCACGTCGTTTTGCCACAAGTGGGCAAAAACGATGATCTCCGTGAGAGATCACATTTTTGAATGTGTCTGCTGAAATGCAAAGTAAAAAGAGAATGAGGTAAGAAGTTGCCTAGTATTTATAGTGTAGGGAGAGCGACCCCTAGTTAACAATTAGGGAATTAAGGAGGAGCTAACTCCGACATACTAAGTTTTTATATTTGACACAAGAACTTGGATTTGGCAGGGAATAATATTTTTATAGATTATGTAACACAAACAAAGTAAAGAGATTCAAATTATTGTGGGCATATCATTAGAAAGTATTCTATTAATCAATTTCAGACAAAATAATAACGTAATTTTATTGAAAATTTATTAAGAGATGTTATCCCAAATA
Source organism: Acanthosepion esculentum (assembly GCA_964036315.1). Classification (NCBI taxonomy): domain Eukaryota; kingdom Metazoa; phylum Mollusca; class Cephalopoda; order Sepiida; family Sepiidae; genus Acanthosepion; species Acanthosepion esculentum. The sequence goes on from OZ038480.1 coordinate 27,923,457, forward strand.
AGTGGATACCAAATTAAAATAACATTTGATTAATTTACACAGCATTTAAAACATATTTCAAATTATTCATCTTAAAAATTCCAGCTTTTAAGCTTGTATAGTTAGTTATTAAGTTAGTAGAAATTTTATACTCTTCAAGTAACACATTTTAAAATTGAACCATGAGGTATAAATAAATGGGTAACATCAAATAATCAGTCAGAATCTAAGCAGTCCATGGGAAAATACGAGTAGCAACCGGATGTAACAGTCCAAGTCAAAGATATTGAAATCTTCCTGCGTCTAGTCTATTTCCTGTTATACAAAAATTGTTATAAGAAGAAACTGGAGAAAACAAAAAAAAAACGAAGAAAAAATTCTTTTGTAAAACATCGCAACTACGTTTGGAATATTAAAATTTAAGATCTCAACTTTATCTGCTTTCTTCTTTTAATTTTCTTTTTCTTTGTGGACGAGTTGAATATTTTTACAAGGCCAAATTTTCACCCCTCTTAACTTTCCACAAATTCAAATCTAGATTTGAAAAAGCCATCTTTATTTGTGACAAGGAGTACACAATATCAGATGTTTACAAACATTTTATCATTAATTGTAAGATAATGTTTTTAAAAATTCAATAAGTTACTCTCTATAAATACAAGATTATGTAAATGAATCCTGGCAAGAATAAACTAATTTAGAAAAAGAACCAACAACTAATAAAATCTTTCTGTTATTTTAGTTTGTTTTTTTTAACTATCCCAATCCTGTAACTCCGGTGCAGGGTTGCACAGATGACTTACACAGGTCTATCTCTCTATTCTTGTCCCTTTTAGAGTTGCCCCACTTACTTTCCTAAAATAACTGCCGCTAGGGGACACGCTTTAAGCCTATAAATAGGAAGTGACATTCTGTCCTCGATCTCTTTCTGTTATTTTTCTCTAGCTTTCAGATGTAGGTCGCAGGTAGATAAGAACACTGCTGCTTTGGTGCGTTTGCTTCTCTTGGTCCTCTGTTGATTTCTGAACTTTCTCATACACATGCATATATATAGGTGTTTATGACACATGCTTGTTACACTTCCACACAAACACCTTCACTAGTTTAAATGCTTTCTTCTTTCATATTCATTGGTTTGTGACATGAAACATTATCCTATTATCTATGTATACTTTTGTTTTGTTAATACTTTCTTATCGTTTGATTACATATATAGTTTTGTTTTTTGCCGTTTATTACCCGGGCTCACATTCCAAGTTTGTCATTTTTGTTATGGGATAAATATACCAGGAGACATGTGCCCACAACACCCTCTTCACTCTTTGGCAATATTTATTGTTTTAAAAAGTGATGATTAAAATTTTAATAAAACCTAAACATGTAAAAATGAATTAATACATTTTCTTTGTTCTTGAGAATTTACAACAAACACTATTTATTTATTCATTAAATTATTTTATTTACACTATTTATATTGTTTATTGGAATGCTTGGCAAAATATTGGCTAATTACCAACTGATTCAAACTATAAAATGGTAAATACGAGGTCATTCAATAAATAAGGTAAATTTTTCAGTATAAGGACTTCTAATACAGGTAGAAGCTTACTCTTTTTTATTTTTTTTGTTTTACTTCCTTCTTTTTTTTCACGTGGACTTAATTTCTTTTCTAGATTAAAATAAAACTTTGAGAGTTTTGGCAATTAACTAAGATGGCCGACCAAGAAGCATGCTCCAGGATTGAACAGTGGTCAGTTATCAAGTTTTTGGTTGCTGAAGGGTGCAAACCAGCTGAAATTCATAGGAGAATGTCAACTGTGTATGGTGCCACATGTTTCAGCTAAAATAAAATGTCTACAAGTGTGCTAAATTGTTTAAAGAAGGACGGAGCAGTGTTGAGGATGAAGACAGGTCTGGGAAGCCTACAGAAGTGAGGTCTCCTGAGGTGATCGAATCAGTCAATGACCTCATTCAGTCTGACAGAAGGGTGACAATGGATGACATTGCAAGGACTTTGAGCTTATCTGTTGGAACAAACACAGGGGTCATCAGTCAGAAGGAGTCATCTTGCATCATGACAACCCAAGGCCTCACACAGCAGCCCAAATGGTGCAGACCATCAACGAGCTGAGCTGGGAACTGCTCCCTCATCCCCCTTACATCCCAGACGTTGCCCCTTCCGACTTTCATCTGTTTGGTTCCTTGAAAGCGTTCACGAGAGGCACAAAGTTTAAAAGTGACGATGAAGTCAAAAGTGTTGTGAGCGACTGGCTGAGACATCAGTCCAAAGATTTTTACGCTGAGGGAATACGGAAGCTTGTGCACAGATGGGAAAAGTGTGTGACACCTTATTTATTGAATGACCCTCGTAATAAGGATTTCCTTATAGTTGGTTCACATATTTTAATAATTTAGTAAATGTTTATAAATTTATGAATAAAAAACTTGTTTTCATTTTTATTTCTTTATAAATTAGCAAATAATTATCGCATTACATTACTTCTAACTGTATTAGTTTTTATAATGTGATAAATGTAAAATTATTTTTATAAATAAACAATCTAATAAATAAATAAATAGTGTTTAATATTTTTGTTGTAAATTCTCAAGAACAAAAAAAAATGTATAAATTCACTTTCATCATATGTTTAGATTTTATTTCAATTCTAATCATTGCTTTTTAAAATAATAAAAATTGCCGAAGAGTGAAGTTAGTTAAAAAGTGTTGTCATGAGAAAAACTGTCCCTTTTGTCACTCCATCTTATTGCAGGCACGAAGGTCCAGGTTTGCTGTAAATTGATTGAAAAAATGTATAAATTCACTTTCATCATATGTTTAGATTTTATTTCAATTCTAATCATTGCTTTTTAAAATAATAAAAATTGCCGAAGAGTGAAGTTAGTTAAAAAGTGTTGTCATGGGAAAAACTGTCCCTTTTGTCACTCCATCTTATTGCAGGCACGAAGGTCCAGGTTTGCTGTAAATTGATTGTTTGGTTATCTCTCTTTTTTGTTCATTGGGAATTGAATTGTTACTACATCCATGCATAACACAGGATGGCCAGTTTATGCAACAACCTGACATGAAAACCTTAAATACAGAAATCAAAATTTCAAATAAATTCAATTACAGTTTAAAACCAGTCAGATCTTTTTGGTAACTTATAACAGGGGTCGGCAACATTTTGCTAACTATGTGCTGGGTTTTAAAATTATTCAGTGAGCCAACAGCATATGTATTTTTATACAAGCCAAGGTCAATATACCTGTTCTACAATATATTTTATATAGTAAGATATACAATAATATGTAAACCATATCAATAGAAATAAACTGCTTTTAAAAGCTTTTTTAAAACTTTTTATTATTAATAGGAGTCCAACAAGTGAGCAGATTTGAAACAGCTAAATATCTTCTTTGTATTGTAGGAGTTATTGGTTCATAATTTGTGATGCTATTTGCGGCTGCGTGTCATTGGAAATTGCTTGGCTTGGTTGCCTATAAAATCAGCCTGCTGGACCCAGTTTGGATGTATATAAACAAGATATATATTTTTATTTTAATTGTCAGTCATCATTAAAACCTTTTGCTGCTGCATGAACTGGATCTCATTCTGCAAAACCTTATACAGCAGCTATAATAGTAGGTTACTTCTTCATTCCTTTATTTTTTGTTTCGTTTAATACAAAAGATTGAACTTAAAATCTAATAAATATGACTAAACTGTACTAAATTCTTTTGTGACAAAACTCTCTTAAAGACAAAAAAAAAGACTAACCATATAAACATAAAAAAATGTAATCATATAGAAAATAATTACACTGACAATGGTACGAAACAGAATCAATGGGCCCAATAGTTTCATTGATTTTTATGTCAGACATCTACATTCGTGGCAATTTCAGATGCCAAAACTTTTCTGAAAGTAATATAATTTCCCCATTTATTTTCTTAAGCACAGCTGTGAGAATTTCTGTTCAGGTAAAAATGTAGATTTTAATTGATAATTTTCATGTCTGCTAGGCTTCACTTACTCAATGGACTGGTGCAGTATAATCTTCCCCGCTACTGTTATATCCATTAAAAATAAATAAATAAAAATGAATTATACTATCACAAATTATGATAATAAAATAATTATAACAAATATAATTATCCTTAATACAATTCACCCTTTGTAAACCCTTGAGAATCAACCACATTCTTCTTCTCTACCACACACAAACACACGACATGCATACTTATCAGACAAACAGGGCTGACAGGAGGGTTAACCAAAATTCAGCTCTCTTTCTTTTCAGACCACAATGATAACAATTGTCCTTTCTTAATGCTCATAACCAAAATTTGAGGTAAGAAAACTTCAGACTTCTTTTTTTTCTCCAATCAAATTATCTGGAGACACATCACACTCATTATATAAAAAAAACAACATACAAAAAAGATTATAGACCATTAACTCAGTATTACTGTCTCTCTTAAACACTGCATAACAACAACTGTCAACTAGAAAATAAATAATGCTTGCTTTGTTACTTCCATGTCTTCATGTTTTATATTTTACACAAGTATTTTTGTATGTATAAATATTAGGGGTTTTATAATTATTTACCCAGTGTTTCATATCTGCTTTAGTAAAAGCCTAGATTTTTGTATGTATAAATGTTAGGGGTTTTATAAATATTTACCCAGAGTTTCATATCTTCTCCAGTACACTACATTTACTACTTTTTGGTTTTGTGTTGGACGAAGCTGTGATTGATTGATTCATATATTGTGCAAGGGTATTTGTGTGTAAGTGAATGCTGTAAAATCAACTGGAAATTGAACTTGGATTTTTGATTTCTCATGCTGAGCCACTATCCATTACATTACGCACACATCGACATTAAGCTAAGCTTAGTAAATTCTAATAAAATTGTTGAGAATAAAATACATAGAAAAAAATGGCATACTTTTTTTATGATATTTTTTTTTCACTTTTTCTTAATTATTTTTTTCATTCAAGCAGCAAGCTGTCAAACATGTTCAGATAAAAGTATTTATTCTTTTCTGGAATAGAAACATTTATGCATATGTTGTGACTAAGTAAATGGTTAAGTAATAACAAAAACCAGGTTTGCAGATATATCGTATATTAAACAGTAAGTACACCAGAAGAGTATTGCACAACTAGTGAGAGTGTATCGAATCAACCAGCAGTCAATCTATTCACTGTTCACTGTTCTTTCTCTCCTACCAAACTTATAGTAGGCAGAAGAGTTTAACATAAACAATTTAGAGGGAGAACTCCACAACAACATATGTCTTAATATATATACGTGGTATATGTAAATAAGAAATAAAATGGGTGGGTGTGTTTGTGTGCACAGGTAGCTGAAATATCTGACCTTTAATCTTGCTCTAGATAGTCCATTATTATTGTTGTTACTGTTATCATTATTATTATTATTATTATTATTGAGTGAGTACATAGTATATCAACAAAATATATAAAACTTAATATAACCATCATGATACCCAGTCTGATAATGGTATACCATGTAGATGTATCATAGCATGCCAGATTCATTTACTATATCACTAGCAAATACAAAGGAAGGCAAATTTAGCCAGGGTTTAACTCCTGGAAACTGACTGAATGACTGACCACTATTGTCATTCTATGAAGTGAAGTCACTAAATGTCCATCATGTGACTTATGTGACTTCATCTTGACCCCGGGGAATGAACAGAATGACAGGAGAGTTCCATAAGATTTATACACTAGCTGTTTGTCTAATTCCTCTTAGTAACTAATCAACTAATAGAAAATTCCAAGATGAACACGATCACCATTATATTAAGCATGTTTCAGTTTCATGCCTTCACGCTGGCGGCATTTCATTCATTTTGACTCATTCATTACCAGTACAGCCGTTTTTTTTTATTGCAAGACAAGCAACTTTGTACAAAGACTTATAATTTTTGTAGATATTTATATGTTTATACTTGAAAAAAATGTTTTAAATATAGCTTGAAGATGGCATTCTGTTGAAATATTATTTAACATTGTCAAACACAGTGTTTTCTCTTTTCTTAAATCGTGATTTTCTCTTAACTGTTGAAAAATATTGGAAGAGTTATATCAATCATTTTGTTTATTATTGTTATTAACAACAAAGAGGATACAAATGTATGAATATACAAAGCCCAATGTAGCCATCATGACACCCAGTCTGATAAGAGTATACCAGGCACATGCATCACAGCCAAATTATTACTGTCATCGTTAATATTTTGAAATGAGAGAGCAGCACTCTCAAAGTGATGCTGGGATATAAATATACAAGCTTGATATACCCATTATAACACCTAATCTGATAAGGTTATACCAGGCACATGCATCACAGCCAAATGTGTGAGATATAGAGATTTTTTTTTATCTCGTGATCTGTACGGTCGTAGAGGCACCATGTGTACTGCAGCTGCAGTAGAAGTCGTGTTTCTTGGGCAAGATAGCCTGACAGAGCCTAACCCTCTTCAGGCTGATTATGAATCCAGAGTTTTTCCTTCTCCTAGACTGATTGCCACTCAAGGCTATAGAACTCAGTCTCTCCTGCTATTTACCCATAGCTAGGGGAAGAAGAAGAGGATTCATAGCTTTACCAAGGGTATTAGCACGTAAGTGAATGTAATGTATCCAGCTCTTTGATTCCTCAATTTGTGCCACTATCCATTACTCTACCGTGCTTCCGCTTGACAGTATTATGAAAACTGTAAAAGCTGTCTTGATAGGATGTAATAAAAGAAATGTATAAAGTTACAGGTAGGCTCAGTTAGAAATACATTCAGATCAGATAAAAGTAGCACTGGCTGCTGAATGTTGAATATTTCCTTATTAAGAAACAGTTAATATTATCTTTACCATTACATATGGCCTAGGGGTAAGATATCTGACTGATGTCAAATCGGTCAGACTTCAATTCTAGCTTGAAGCAATCGGAAGTCTAGCAACACTGAAGAGCTGTGATACAGCGAACCAGTCTGTCTGTGGATAACAATATATGCTCCGGGGAAATTTGGTTGAGCTCTCGAGAGAAAGGAAGTTTTAAAAACAGCGGCTTCTACTGCTATTAATTCATTACTCTTCAAGTAGGAATTAAGTTCTCCACTGGCTTATTTCATATTGAATAAACATTAAAATATCCCTTCCTCTTTGCCATGCAATGATGGCCTAGGTGTAAGATCTCTGACTGATGTCAAATCGGTCAGATTTCGATCCCAGCTTGAAGTAATTCGCTGTCTAGCCACACTGAAGAGCTGTGATATAGCAAAACAGTCTGTCTGTGGATGACAATATATATATATATATATATATATGTATATATATATATATATATATATATATATATATATATATATATATATATAAAATATATATAAAAAATTTTTTAAATCACTACACAAAAGCTTTCATGTTTCAATACTATGATTGTATTTCCTGGTAGGTAACTAGTGATAAAATGATTTTTTAGGGAAATTTAAAAACAAATCATTACCTCTTTTCCAAAAGTAAAAGGGAGTGGGGTATGATGTCAGAATTAAAAATAGACTAGTGGGTATGTCTTGATTAACCAATTAAATGTCAGATCTATACTAAATAGAAAAATAAGATCAGGGGATGGGTGGGTTATTTTTTCATGTCATGATAAACCGGCACATAGACATGGCATCATTGCTCTACTTTGTATGGAGCAATTCTTTTAAAAGTAAATGCTACAAACTGGATTTTTACTCCATTTGTTCTTTCTCTCATTTGTGTGTGTGTGTGTATATATATATATATATATATATATATATATATATATATATATATATACACACACAGCATTTAGTAGTAGCATCATGTGGAATATTATTATTGAAGTATTGTTAATTATTATTAAATTTCCGATTGGTATTCTGTTTCAGTTGCTTTTTATTGCAGCTTCCCAGACTGTAATTATACAGTCATTAGTTGCAAACACTGGAATAATTTGTACACGATACCTTCATTTTTTTTTTCTTTTACTGGACCAAAAACTGTAAAAGCTGTATCAATTCCTTCTAAAATATTTCATGGCATAATTTAACCTCTTAATGTCTATTATAAAATCTGCTATTATAAAACTGCAATAAAAATCTCGTATTATTTATAGGTTTCTAAAATATCTGCTATTATAAAACTTCAATAAAAATCTAGTTTCAATTATAGGTTTCTAAAAAACATCTGTTATTAATTAAATTTTTCTGCCTATTTATTCTTTAATAAACCACCAGCCTATTTTGGGAATGATAGGTATTACAGGGATAGCCAATTGAATTGTAAGCTTATGATGACAACTAAACTTGTCTAAAAACAAAAAAATATTTAAAAAGCATATATCATACCTGTTTTTTTTTCTACCTGGTATCATTAGTATTGACTGGTACTGGTTTGAAAATTTTTTTTTTTATTTCTTACTGCTTAGGCATTGTCCTCCTTGTTCCTGGGGCCAGCACATTCTTTCATGACATATTTTTTGTTTATTGTAGAAATGTCAACCTAAATAGCATGTGAAATGACCAGAGTTTACACATGGTTTTTTCGAACACATTCAGCATTTATTTAATTTCAATTTGACATTGAGTTTTGAAATTTACAGACGTCCAAGTCCAAACAAGAAGACATTTTCCAGCAAAATTTTAAGGGCATTTAATTCATTTACAGAGCTATAAGTAAAAATAAAATTAAAAAACAAAACACAAATTATTTTCTATTTTTCACTTAAAATCTTTTCCTAGCATAATGTTTACTACTATGTTCACATAATCACAAATAAAAAGGTGTGAGAAAGATATAATGAAATTTTTCTTTCACTGTTAAATGTCCTTAAGACAAATTGTTTGTTCTTGATGACGTTGTTGAACTGTTTCCCTTTCAGGAATATTTACACAGTTACCTCTATATGCAAACACAAACATTCATCTTGCCAGTCATTTAAAAAACAAAAGAAAAACATTATTGGATTTAATATGCACAAAGATTTCCTGCAAATTTTATTACATTTCATGAGTGATGAATTACTTTTCACCCAACAACCTCTTTGCCACAAAGAAAACATCGCTAACCACTTTCTACTTTATGACTATTTCCATAACAAATGTCCAGACAAAATACATTGCTTAATTCCAACAGTGCAGACCTTCACAACTAGAACCCACCATGCCATGTACACACCATTGATTTATCCTCATCCCCTTCATAAACCATTGGTTAAGTTCCACTCAGACAGCTTCTTCCCCAGAAATGTGCAATAGACTCCTGAAAAGATGCTTCTCCGATCACTATGATCATAACTTCTACAAGTCTAGGGTCATCTATTATCCATCCTACATATCCTCATAATATGCACCTCTTTTTTTTCTCCATTGCATGCCTTATTTATTAACCCTCTATCTTGAGTGGCTCTTGAGCCTTTTATTGTAGTCCTGTGTATACCGATAAACTACATCCGGCAGCAAGGCTTCTGATTGGGAGATTGGAGGTTTTGAGGCATATGGAACCACCTCTTCATTACTGTTGTTACCAAATATCTGAGTTTAAAATCTTTTCTAAAAACGGTTTTCTAGTCTGCTAAAGTATATAACTATAATAAAAGTGTAAATAAAAAAACATCATCTAATATTTTATTAACACCTAAGAACAAATAAAATGCTTTTTTTAAACAATTTCCTTACGGATAAAGAAAAGACTTGATGTCCCAGAGATGTTCTGCAGAAGGTTTCTAAGAAGAACATGATGAACTATGTGAGTAACAACGAAGTTTGAAAGAAAATGGAAACAAAAAGGACAGATAATGAGGAAAGAGGGCTTGGAAATTTTGACACTCACAAGATATACTGAAAGTAAGCGTGACAGAGGAGTCAGCAAGTAACCTACTTAATGAGCTTGTGCAAATAGATGTCAGTACAGGGTCTAGGAGGGATAGAAAGGGAACAAACATTGCTTAGATCTTAGCAATTAGGGACCTGTTAGAAATACCTTCAGGCTAGGTAATTTTAAGGTTCGGTAACCTGAAGGTATTACTAAGTCTGCTCAACTGAAGCTGTTCCCAAATATCGAGATATGACTTCTTTGATTACAGCATCCTACAAACTTAAAAAAAAAATTATAACCTGTTCAATACCTGGTCATGATGATCCTCTCCTACTACTCTCAATACCTGGTCATAATGATCCCTCCATTACTATGAGTATGTGGTTATTATGATCCCCTCCCACTACTCTCAATACCTAGTCATGTTGAACCCCTCCTACTACTCTCAATACCACCATCCATTACTCTTAATAACTGGTCATGATGATCCCCTCCACAGACTCTAAATACTTCGTCATAATGATTCCCTCCCACTACAAACAATACATGGTGATGATGAATCCCCTCCCATTAATCTCTATACCTGGTCATGATGATCCACTCCTACTACTCTCAATGTCAGGTGATGATGATCTCCTACCAATATTCTCAATACATGGTCATGATAATCCCACTCACATTGCTCTCAGTAACTGGTCATGTTGATCCCCACTCACATTACTCTCTCTATACCTGGTCATGATGATCCACTCCTACGACTGTCAATGACTGGTCATGATGATCCCCTACCATTATTCTCAATACCTGGTCATGATGATCCCTCTCCCATTATTCTCTATACCTGATCATGATGATCCCCTACCACTATTCTCAATAGCGAGTTATAATGATCCCCCTCACATTACCCTCTCTTTACCCGGTCATGGTGTTCGCCTCCTACTACTCTCAATTCCTGGTCATGATGATCCCCACTACCACTATTCTCAATACCTGGTCATTATGATTCCCCTCCCATTAATCTATATAACTGGTCATGATGATCCCCCTCCTATTACTCTCAATGGCTGGTCATGATGATATCCATTCCACTATTCTCAATACCTGATCATGATGACCCCCACCTCCCATTACTCTCTCTATACATGATCATGATGATTCTCTGCTACTACTCTCAATGTCTGGTCATAATGATAACCCTACCAATATTCTCAATTCCTGGTCATGATGATCCTTCTCTCATTACTCTCTATACCTTGTCATGATGATCCCCCTCCTACAACTCTTAATGGCTGGTCATGATGATCCCCTACCACTATTTTCAATACCTGGATATGATGATCCCCCTCCCATTGCTCTCTCTATACCTGGTAACGATGATCACCTACTACAATTCTCCATGCCTGGTCATGATGATCCCTTACTACTATTCTGAATACCTGTTCATGATGATCCCCCTGCCATTACTCTCTCTATACCTGTTCATGATGATCCTCTCCTACTACTCTCAATGCCTGGTCATGATGATCCCCCTCCCATTACTCTATCTTTAACTGGTCATGATAATACCCCTCACATTACTCACTCTTTACCTGGTCACGATGATCACCTACTACTACTCTAATTGTCTGGTCATGATGATCCCCCTACCACTATTCTCAATACCTGGTGATGATGATTCCCCACCCATTAATCTCTCAATTCCTGGTCATGATGATCCCCACTACCACTATTCTCAATACCTGGTCATTATGATTCCCCTCCCATTACTCTCTATAATTGGTCATGATGATCCCCCTCCTACAACTCTCTATGGCTGTTCATGATGATCCCTTACCACTATTCTCAATACCTGGTCATGATGATCCCCCTCCTACAACTCTCTATGGCTGTTCATGATGATCCCTTACCACTATTCTCAATACTTGGTCATGATGATCCCCCTCCTACAACTCTCTATGGCTGTTCATGATGATATCCCTTACCACTATTCTCAATACCTGGTCATGATGATCCCTTACCACTATTCTCAATACCGGGTCATGATGATCCCCCTCCTACTACTTTCAATTCTTGGTCATGATGATCCCCTACCACTATTTTCAATACCTGGTCATGATGATCCCCCTCCCATTACTTTCTATACCTGGTCATGATGATTCCCTACCACTATTCTCAATAACTGGTCATCATGATCTCCTCCTGCTACTCTCAATACTTTGTCATGATGATCCCCTCCAATTTCTCTCAATACTTGATTATCTCTTCCTATTGCTCTCAATACCTGGTCATGATGATTCCCTCCTACTACTCTTGCTCGTGAACAGAGATGAACAGTGTTTAATTCCCTGGGTGGTTTGTGCAACTGGTTTTGATCAAGCAAATTTTTGGTATTGAACAGGATATTCACTGTAGGCCATCTTAATTCACCAAGACAAATGATGTGCATGTTAATACATTCAATCCAATTCAGATCAGAAGCCATGAGAATTATGCCTGTTCAAACATCAAGGTATTTATTATTTTTAATTATTATTATTATTGCTTTTATTTTCAGTTTGCCTAATTTGTTCTTTGATAAAACCCTTTAACAAATCTTTTACCTGAGATCTGGGGTAAATGATGTTTTTTTCTTAGAAAGTTATTGAGCATTTTACATCAAGAGAGTTTTTTCTAAGTACGTGACATACACAAGAACACAGAATTTTGTATCTCAGATAATAATAGGCTTCTTGGTATTTTCCTAATGTATATATCAATAGTCTTTTGAATCATTCCTGGTGCTCCTATTACTATTGGCATAATGATGGCCATGTCTGTTATATGTAAATTCTTTTTGTAAGTCTTTCATTATTATATCTGATCTATTGACTTGTAAAGTATTAAAAAACAGGAACATTGAATGAGAAACAAAGAAAAGAGGACTGAATTGATATGTAATATCGGTCCTCCTAAATGGTAGTGAATGCTGGACAAACTCCTGATAGATGGACAATCTCCTGACAGACTTGAGGTAACAGAAATATGGTTCTACAGAAGGATGCTGAGAATGCCATGGACTGAACATGCCAGCAATGATGATGTTTTAGTGAAAATGGAAACAAAAAGGTCAGAAAGAGAAAGTTCAATTTTCTAGATTGATTTTTTTTTTTACTGCTTATCAACCTGTTGCAGGTTATTTAAAGCCAGAAAATATTTTTAGATTGAAAGAATTATTTAAAATAATAATGATTTACTGATACTAATTAAGCCATAGAAAGAGGGAAAAGAAATATATTCAGACCTTTCCCAGGAGTATTTGTGTGTAAGTGAAATTAATAAACCCAACTGGAATTGGAACTCAGGTCTCCGATTAAAAATTTTGAACTATTATCCATTACACCACCCACACATCCAAGGTTACACCACTTGGTATTCCCAAGTGGTCAGCCACTTAGGTACTGACCAGGCTCAATGTTGTTTAACTTCAGTGATTGTACAAGAACCAGTGTTTCAATATGGTATGGCTGTAAGTCTGAAGTTTCTAGGTCATATAATGAGAAAAGACGGCTTGGAAAATTTGACACTTACAGGGGATGTTGAAAGCAAGAGGGACTGAGGAAATCAGTGAATAAGCTATCTGACATGTTTGTGTAAATGGTTGACAAAACACAAATAAGGAAGGATAGTAAAAAGACAAAAGTTTATTAAGACCTACACAGGAGAGAAAGTTGTGGAGAGTCATGACTGTCCATGTCCTGAAGCGACACAGCATATAGAAGAAGATTGGCTTGATAGTGTCAGCTGGTTATTATTATTATTATTGTTATTGATATCATGTTTGTAATTTTAAAAACATTTTTTTAAAAAATGGCCATTGTCCTTTTCTTTAGAATTTTGTTTTAGCAAAATTAAAAATATGTAAGTTGGTCAAATAGTATGTATTTAAAAACGTTAACCTTAAATAAGTAATGACAATTTGACTTTTAACCAGAATTTGTCCTTGATTTTGTTTTTCTTTTGTAAAAGAACCTGTTTTACGAGTGAGAAATAACAAACTCCCAATCATAATGTAACTGCATTATAAACAATAAATGCATGGGTGGAGTGTATGTAGTTGTAGGCGTCTGTGGGTATACATGGCAAATAACAGATTTTTTTTCTTTTCTTGAAAAGGATAAATGTTGTGATACAAGTTGTTAAAATCAATGTAGTTCTGAATGAAGTTATAGACTTTAAACAATAAAAATAAAATTTACAAAAAGCAAACATTATGTCAACTGAGTTCCCAAGCTTTTTAAACTAAAAGTTTATGTGATGTTTTCAAGTTTGTTTTATTTTTACTTTCACAGCTTACAAAAAGTTTCCACTTCAAAGGAATCCTTATCTTTGTTGTTATTATCACAATGTTTCAACTATTGTACCCATTGGCCTTTATCAGGTTATTGCAATGCACAAATGTTGTTCAAAAAGTTCTAAACCTCACCCAGAACGAGTTGGAGAAAAAAGACAGTTTTTCACTATTTTTCAATATAGTTCACCTTGACATCAAAGCACTTGGTCCAATAATGTAATCCCTTCATGGAAGAAGGTGGCATGCTGGTCCTCCAAAAACTCCTCCACAGCACATATGATTTCATCATGGTTTTCAAAATGATGACCATGCAGGTGGGATTTCAGTTTAGGAAATAGGAAGAAGTCAGATGGAGCTAAGTCTGGTGAGTAAGGGGGATGAGGCAGCAATATAAAGCCACAGTTAGCTGCTTCAGTGAATACAGGTTTCATCTTTAGTTACTACTTCAAAACTGAATCAAAGATTCAAAGCAAACTGGAAACACTCTGGTTCTCCAACCTGAAGAAGTTCAGGCAGGTAACATCTGTTGGCAAGGTTATGGCTTCTGTCTTTTGAGTTTCTGAAGGTATTATTATGATAGACTACACAACTCAGGTTGCTGTAGCTGAAGCAGCCAACTGTGGCTTTGTATTGCTACCCCATCCCCCTTACTCACCAGACTTAGCTCCATCTGACTTCTTACTATTTCCTAAATTCTTAGGGTCAGCCTGGAAGCAAGTCAGAAGTGTCCTGGAAATGTTGACACTTTTCACCTTCTGCTTTGGTGTCAGCATTCTTGGGACCCATTTTGCAGACACCTTCCTCATTTCCAATATCTCAATTAACCCTAGAACACTTACCATGGGTATATAGTACCCAGCGCAAATTTTCCT
The DNA here is from genome assembly GCA_964036315.1 of Acanthosepion esculentum. Classification (NCBI taxonomy): domain Eukaryota; kingdom Metazoa; phylum Mollusca; class Cephalopoda; order Sepiida; family Sepiidae; genus Acanthosepion; species Acanthosepion esculentum. The sequence continues at coordinate 27,938,518 of OZ038480.1, forward strand.
ATTTTTAATTACAATTTTCAGTACCTGATTTTCTTACCTAAATAATGTTTTTCAGTTCCTATTAATGTTAACTCAAAGTACAAATTTTGAAGTGCCTGCTTGCAAAATATTTCAAATAAAGATTTATATTTAATATTTTTTTTTGATATTTTCAAAATCGGGTATGATATACCCACGGTTAGTAGTGGTGTTACTTAAATTGATGGTTAATGTTTTAGGGTTAAAACAGTATGGACCAAACCAGAACTAATGCCTATCTACTTAGCTATGTGCTTGAGAGTAAAACATATGTCATAAAAAAAAACCATACAGTGAATGGCATCAACTGGCTCATCAGAGGCTGAGGTTTTTGGATGACCTGACTGAAGGACATTTGTGCCTGCCCCACTTGAATTCTGCAGCACACCTCTTCACAATTGCATACGGAGTCCTCAGCAAGTGTCTGTACAATGTCGTCATAGATTCCCTTGAGTTCCATACCTTTCTTTTGCAGATACATTATGTCTTCTCCGACCTCTGTTATGCTTATTTGCCACACACCTCTCACCTTTCTTCGGGCCTCACTTGCATTGAAATTAAGACAGAAATCTGAATTAGTGTTTCTTGTTTATAAGAAGGGGTAGTATGTTGCCACAACAAAAATGTTCAGCTATGGCTCTTCTTTCTGGGTGTGGCTCAAAACATTTTGAATGACCTTCGTACTGCTTCTAATTAGACTAGAAACAGTGGCAACAATATTTTATACATGTAAATGACAGGTATAAGGAAATGGATTAAATTTCAGCAAGGCAGTATTATATATTTTTTGTTTTTATATAACAGCTGAATAAAAAGTGAGAAAATACACAAGTAAAATATACAAAAGAAGGAACTATGTTCATGTGAAAGTTCAGTCAGTAAGGGGAAAGATATCCCTATACCCAGAGAAGGATCTTGTAGATGTGGTTATTCCATCATGAGTAGTGAGAGGTTTGCAACATTTCGAACTGTGGGAAAAGGTTTGCGGGGTAAAAAACAATTCATCACCCACAAGAACGTGGAGACACTTTTGTACTATATCAAGCCTGGAAAGTGATGACTACGCAGCTATTGCCCATACATGACAGCAGTGCTTCATTTTCAGCTTGATCTGGCTGTAGAGGACCAGTGTGTGTTTGCGTGTTATTGGGTTATTTCCTGCTAGAAGGTCCAACTACAAGAAAATGGCGGACTCAAATTTAGTGTGACCGAAGATGAAAAGAAAACAAACAAACAAGAGCGATATATATATCAACAAATATATGTATTAAACAACACAATTTTATAATGGACATAGACAATAACATTTGCGTATAGGTGAACATTTGTGTTTGTTCTTTGGTGAATGTTCATCTGTACGTGCATGTGTGTATAATGTTCATGGCATTTTCCCAAGAGTGGGCAAAACGCGGATTTCTACGAGGGCTTACATTGTAGAGGTGTTCACTGGAATGAAGAAATGAAAACGAGGATGAGGCAAGAAGTCGCTCAGTATTTATAGTGTAGGGAGAGAGACCCCTAGTGACAATTAGGGAATTAAGGAGGAGCTAACTCCAACATGGCTCTTATGAAGGTAAAGGATTGTAGTTAAATGAGTCTCTATTCCTCAGATGTTTTTCATACAATACACAATACTGCTTGTTCAACCTGCTGTTCTTGCATTCCACACACTTCACCAACGTAAAACCATTCTGACATCTTACTGCTTCAGCTCATTTTTATCAGGTCAATACTGCAGCCGATGAACCAATCAGCATTCTTTGCTTTTGTTCTCAGTTACACAGGCAAATAGCTTCTTTCAGTCTGACCAATCAGCACACGACTTGCTCAAACCATGCCAAACTGTATAAAAAAAACCATTACGGCACATACTGCTGGAATAGATAGACGGGAGAGTAATGCTATTTTCAAGGAGCAAAATGCCGATGCCACTTGCCACATGTTGAGGTAAGACATTTATTTTCCTTTGCACCAGATGCAAGCCACTCTGGATCGCTTGCTTCTATGTGACTCTTCACCACAAGGATATGCAATGTCACTTGTTTAGTTTTCAAATAATAAAAGTTCCCCCTTAATGCAACAGAAACATTTCCTGCCTGAAAACAGACTTTGTGCCAAAAGATGCTGGATTCATTCTCTTTCGCTAACGACCGTTGGAAGGTCAAGATGTACATTTCCTCTCCTTTGGACATGGCTTCTGATAATATGAAGCAACCGCTTTCTTTTATCACATGCAATCTTAAAACACTTTGTAACTAAAATATACACACACCAGTACACAAAAAAGAAATAAATTGTATGATTTTAATTTATAATTTCACATGCTTCTAGTGTTATTTCTGTGTATAATTTTAACCCCTGTGAACATGAGGCTATCAGTGCTTTTATGATTTGAGTGACTCCAGAGAGCACGCAATGCTACAGTGCAATATTAACGCTTCAAAATGGTCTTCTATTCAAATATTCATATTGCTTACAAGTATTTAGCATTTCAAACAAGAACTCATATGAACTTTTAAAAGATAATTTACTCAACAAGTATAAACAATAATCACTCAGCAACAAACAAACTTATCTTGCACACTTTATATCAAACTGTGCAAGTTTTAACAAGACATCTGAACTTGAAATTCTTCAATGAGATGATAAGTATATACAAGCTCTCTATCGATAAGATTATATAGATAGGAACAGGTGCGGACAGTTTAATGGTTATCAGTGCAGAAAATGAATTCAGCGTTCAATTACTACTTGATTCTCTTTCATTCACTTCATGCTAATGCCCTTAGAAAAGGTATGGATTGATCTCTCTCTCCAGCTATGGGTTAAATAACAAAACAGATTGGGCTTTTCTACTTTGATTTAGTAACCAGTTTAGACAAGGCAAACTATGAATTCAAAACCAACCTGAAGAGTGATGGGCTCTATCTTGCCCAAGTCACACTACTACTGCTATGGCTACAGTACATGTGATGCCCTTACATGCATATTCAGATACAAGACTTGTGATGTGAAGAGATAGGAACAGCATACCTTGAGTGACCTTAAACTCAACCTAGACTTCATGTGGAACTCATACATATGGTTCATGGGCATCTCGACATGGTGTAATGGCTAGCAAGCTTGTCTTGCTAGAATAGTGATGACTAAGTAGCAAGTTCAATCCTAACTGGGTTCTATATACTTTTGGCCTTGTTCATATCTAAGCTATGCTTAGAAAATCACCATACATATGATCCATTGCTAAAAAATACTGGAAAATGGTTGGTTCCCTGTACCTGACGCCTTGTGTTATCCACTGTCTCTGCAAGAAACAGATCTAGCCTACTGCTGCTATATTTGCGGGAGAGCCGCCATTTTCCACTCTTGATAGGGTCCAAAGGTGTCTCTGCATCCTTGTGAATTAAAAATTATTTTCCAGATGAAATGTCACAAGCCTCTCACTGCTCTGTTGCTATTTCCATGGAAAGTGCTCAGATGAACTCCTTACTTCCACCAGTTTTAACCTTTGTGGCTATGACCCACCATGCCTCACCCATTGTAGTGAACCAACCTTATTCCCTTTGTATTCCATTGGTGAGATGTAAATTCCACTCAAGCAGTTTCTTCCTGTGGACTACTGCTCTTAACCTGTTCAAATCTCGAGTTAACTGTTTTCTTCGCCACACATCTGTATAAACCGTGCCTCTTCTGTAACCCTTTGCCTTGTACAGGGTGATCTTCACTGCAAAAATAAAAGAAGTTAATTTTGGTGATAAAAAAAAAAGAAAGAAATATTGATGGTTATATTTTAGTGCAGTCTTTATTCAACCCCAACAAGATTGTGGATTTTTTTGTCACTGCTGATTGGCTGCAACACTACTTTCTCATTCTCCATTTTAATGTCATTCCTTTTCTATACAAACAATTTCTGATAACAGAGGGAAAATATTTAATGATCAAACAGTGAGTGTTGCATATTGAGAGTTAAGGATGATGGAAAGTGGTCTGGTCATTAAAGTAAACCTGTATCTGCCTGGCATCAGTTTAAACTGACATCTACTAATTTATATATATATATATATATATATATATATATATATATATATATATATATTATAATAATATTTTTAGTTTTTAAAAATATGATTCCTCCGCTACATAAGAGTTCTCATGTTTCAAAAGCGAGAGCCGAGACCCCTAACATAATTTTTTAAGGATAACTTAAAAAATTATGTCAGGGGTCTCGGCTCTCGCTTTTGAAACATGAGAACTCTTATGTAGCGGAGGAATCATATTTTTAAAAACTAAAAATATTATTATAATATAAGCTCTACTTCTGTATGGAGCACTGTCCTTTTGAAAATAAAGCTAAATATTAAGGAACACCGGATTATCTACCTAACGTGTTCTTTCCTATTTCACTGCACACCTGCATACATATATACATATATATATATATATATATATATATTTTAAGACATTTTTATGTTTATACATTCTTTTTATAAAAATATAATTGTCGGACTTTGTCCATTTCGTAATATATATATATATATATATATATATATATATATATCATTATTATATATATATATATATATATATATCATTATTATTATTATTATATATATATATATATATATATATATATATATATATATATATATCATTATTATATATATATATATATATATATATCATTATTATTATTATTATATATATATATATATATATATATATATATCATTATTATTATTATTATATATATATATATATATATATAATTATTATTATGATATATATATATATATATATATATATATATATATATATATATATATATATATCATTATTATTATTAATTCAGCAGTGATTGGGCCAAAATGGACAAACAAATGGAAGGTAAAAGATAAGAAAAAGAACGCAGGTAATATGCAGAAAAAGGGAATAATCAAAACATTGGATTAGGAAAGCATTCAAGCCAGTGGATTTGATTTGATTTGACTTGTTTGTTTAATGGCATATCAACTACTTATGGGTCATTTAATGCCGAAATTTAATTTTTTGGTAGTTTTGAAGTAATAAAAATAAAAAAAGAAGAAATATTATCAGTTATACATTTTTAGAAAAGCAAAAAATATTATCAGCAATAAATTTTTGCAAAAAAATATTACCAGCAATACATTTTTGTAAAAAACCAAAAGTATTGCCAGCAATATATTTTTATTAAAAAACAAAAGTATTACCAGCAATACATTTTTATAAAAAAACAAAAAATATTACCAGCAATACATTTTTGTAAAAAACGAAAAGTATTACCAGCAATACACTTTTGTAAAAAAACAAAAAATTATTACCAGCAATACATTTTTGTAAAAAAACAAAAAATATTATCAGCAATACATTTTTATAAAAAAACAAAAAATATTACCAGCAATACATTTTTGTAAAAAACGAAAAGTATTACCAGCAATACACTTTTGTAAAAAACCAAAAAATTATTACCAGCAATACATTTTTGTAAAAAAACAAAAAATATTACCAGCAATATATTTTTGTAAAAAAAAAAATATATATATTGCTGTCAATACATTTTTGTAAAAAAAAAAATTATTACCTGTAATAATTTTTATAAAAAAAAACGTATATTTGCAGCAATACGTTTTTGTAATAAACAAAAAATATTACATTTTTGTAAGTAAAAAAGATAGTACCAGCAATACATTTTTATAAAAGTAATTACTAATGCTCCCTTGAAAATGAACTTTACCATTAAATGACTCATAAGGTGTTGATATGCCATTATTAAACAAAACAAACCAACAAATACTGATGATGAACTTAGAAAAGAAACTGAAAGAACTCTTAGACAAGATAGCAAAGGAAAGCGGCAAGAAAGGACTATCTATTAACTGTAAGAAGACAGCATGCATGGTGAACAATGTATTGGGGATGTCAAAATCAAGCAACTTTCAGAAATTTAACCATATTTGATAGAGTAGTAACAGATGCTGGAAAATAGAAGAGGTTGGTTTCCTGTGTCATGCGAGACCATTTTTCTCTCCAGAATCTATCATACATATCTGTAAGTCTACCATTCGCTCATGCGTAGAATATTGCTGCCAGATATGGTCTGGTGCCCCTGCTATTTACCTAGAGCTTCTTGATAAAATCTAAAGAAGAATCAGCAATATTATCAGTACTAATCTGGCAGTTTGGCTTCAGTCATTTTTCCACTGCTGTAAAGTTGCCTCCCTGTGCCTTTTCTATAAATACTTTCATGGTAATTGTTCAGATGAGCTCTTCACTATGTTACCTAGATTTTATTAATTTAATTGCATTGCTAGACTGGTGTCAAGATCTCATCAATTTACAGTTGAGCTGGCTAGATGTAACTGTAAATTCTATGCTAACAGTTTATTTTCTTGCACTTCTCGCTTGTGGAACTCCCTTCTGGCTTCATGCTTTCCAGCCAAATTTAATCTTCAAAAATTTAAATGTAATGTCAATTGCTATCTACTGTTCTCCTGATTACTCTTTTCGTTCATGCTCATTAGTATTGTTTGTCTTTCTTATTCATCTACATCCAGTAACCTCTTGTGTCTTAGTGGCTTTACTGCCTTGCATGGGGTGAAAACTGTGAGTAACATACCTTATGAGTTTGTATGAGTAGATGGCAGAACAGAGAAAAAGGGAGTTGGTGGTAAAGGGTCAAGCATTACTTACTGTTTTTTTTACTTGCCAATGTATTTTAAACGATTTTCATTATGATATTTATATGTACTATCGGTTTAACTCGCTGTAAGTTATTTATCTTAAACGTAAAAACTAGTAATTTAGTCTTTTAATGGCCGAATTTATTTTATTTTTTTATTTTTTTATTTTTGTAAATAGCAATATATTAGATGTAAAATGAAACTTGAGGGGAAGTGGATAAAAACGGAAAACATATTTACCTTTTAAGTATCCGACGAATGGGTGTATTAAAATTACCCCTCGTCCCGTTTCGTAATTTTTTCTTTTTATAATCTAAATTTAAAATTTATTTTCGATAGATTAAAGGTTTTTTTTAACTTGTCAATATGTTTTAAACATTTTATTAATTATACCTATTTGTACTCTCGGTTTAACTCGTTGTAATTTATTTTATTCGTCAATAAGTTTTTAAAGTCCTTTTAAGGTCGAATTCCCTTTTATTTTTGTAAAAAGCAATATATTAGATGTACTAAGAATCTTACTGGGATGTGGGTAAAACGGAAAACATAATTACCTTCTAAGTATCCGATGAAAGGCTGTCCACTTAAAAAAAAAAAAATTCCCCGCAAACAACTTAAATAGAGCACACACCATTGTGATTGGCTATTGATCAACTACCAATCAAATGCGTGATGACGGGGTATATTATAGAAGTTAGTGTCTGTAAGCATTTTTAGAGGGCGTATCAGAGTCCGATCAGCTCTGATGGGGTCGACTTGGTGAGGTCAGTATGATGTTTGAAAGACCCGAAACTGCCCAATGATCCAATTCAGAACATCACTGACGACGCCCTCTAGCGCTAAAGAGCGTATATTCAAAGGAGAGCAACAAAAGTTGTGGAGAGCAACGATCACCCATGTTCAGAAGAGACAGGATGCATAAAATAATATTTTAAGACATTCTGATGTTTATACATTCTTTTTTATAGATACAAATATTTAAGTAAATGCTTTGTTTATAATAAACAGTATTAACAACATTTACTGGCCTGAATGTCCGAGAAATTGTCATAGAAAATATGCGTCCCCCAACAAAAATTGAACCTGTATCCTATATGGAACCATCATATAGCCTGACATGCTTTTACCGATTTCACCACAGGAGCATTTGGTTAGCAAGGTCGATTTTACTGTTTTTAAACTACAATTTTCCATGATTTTTTCACGTACATTCATATCTGCTTGATGTGTATCCAAATGTAAACAAATTATGTCACACATTATGAAATGGACAAATCGGTAAAGGCATGTCAGGCTTTATGACAGTTCTGTATAGGATACAGGTCTGATTCTTGTCGGAGTACACATATTTTCTATGACAATTTCTCGGACATTCAGGCCGGTAAATGTTGTTAATACTGTTTATTATAAACAGAGCATTTACTGAAATATTTGTATCTATAAAAAAGAATATATAAACATGAAAATGTCTTAAAAGAATTGTTGGACTTTGTCCATTTCATAATAAAATAATATGTTTTGAATGTCACACCTCTTGTTTGATATGAGAAGTGATGGCATGTGTTAGTACACAACCTGTTCAACAACTCTCCTTACAGCTTATTGCCATATCAGGTTAAAACAGCGGTTCTCATTTGAGCACCAAAGTTAAGCAATGTTGAGACTGGTCAGTACCTAGATAGGTGACCGCTTGGGAATACCAGTTGCTGTAAGTTTAAATGTGCGGGTGGTGTAATGGATAATGGTTCAGAATTGTCAAACAGAGAGACAAGTTCCAATTCCAGATGGGGTCATTATATTTACTTGCATGCAAATACCCTTGGGAAAAGTATGAATCCACTTCTTCTCCCCCTCCAAGGTAATTATTAATTAGTAAGACTTATATCACTAAATCATTATTATCTCTACCCCCCCCCCGCCTCAAAAATAATCCTTACAATCTAAAAGTACTTTCTGGCTTTAAATAACCTATAAAGGGTTGATAAACAATAAAAAATCATTCAATCGATCAATCGACTCTCCTTATGGGATCTTCAAAATAATTTCCATACAGGGTCTAGATGTCCACTCGCAAAGCCTCTGTGTGTCTAGTCCATGCCGTGCCTCTGAGCAGAGAGGAACCCGGACGAGGCTCCGCCGAAGGGCAGTCTCTCGTTCGGGGAGGTAGACTGACGCTGAACCCGTTTATACGCGTTCGAATAGGGAATATTTTTGGCCGAGCCTACGGGTTCGGAGATCCCACGTTAAACCCGGCCTTGTGCCACATGTAACCCTCGTGGGGGGTAGCTAAATATAACTATACTAGTCCATGTCTTGAACTCATGACCTTTCAAGAAACCATACGAGTTCTCCCAATATCCCCACTTTTTAAATCAGATTCCAAATAACATATAAGTAGTAATTATTGGACCCTCAAATTTATCATCTTTTTTTTTTCCTTCATACTTCCATCATGCTGTTGCTGGATGATTTGATCAAAGCCTTTTTTAAAGTCTAATTACCAATTGTTATTTTATATCTATTATTATAGTTTTGTTCCAGAGAGATCCATCTCCTCTTCTTTTCTTTGTACATGATCAGCCATATGTAACTTTAAATTCTCTTCAGGTATTGCAGATTTTTGATGTTCAAGTCTTATTTTTAAGTAATGTTTTTGTGCTCCCTTACACAACTGCATGGAATGTTGTGCACACAGTTCTTGATAATGTTTTCTTCCAGTGAAGGGCATCAGATCAAATAAAAGAAGTCCAGAAAGAACAGTGGCTTAAATTGGTTGATGAAGAAAAAAAGATGAAGATAAGGAAATTAGTTTTATAAAAAGCAATACATAATAGAAATAATACTTTTATGTATGATGTCCCTTCAGTACAGAGGTGATCATGGCTCTCCACAACGTTTTTTTTAAGAAATTACTACTTTGAATGAAATATATCAGTAAGGATTTTCCCTTTTTGTCATTTACTTACTCATCATTAGCTTGATATATAGATTTGTATATCATATCTGTTATATATATATATATATATATATATATATATGTAAAACTCACTGTCTAGTTTGCAAACACTTAATAACCGATAGTGTATTTTCTGTACCCAACTCCCAAATCAAAATACATCCACCTCGCCTCACCTGTGATAGCCATAATATAATTTACTACTTATTCTGCACAATATGTCCTAATAGTGGATATATTGGCGAATCTGGAATTAATATTAGATTTCGTTTCAACAATCACAAACTATCCATATGTCAAAACAATCCTTATTCCCCCATAGCTGAACACTTTAATCAATCAAGACACTCATTAGACAACTGTAAATGTTTATTGATAGATTCCGAATTTAGATCCACATACACATGCAGAAAAAAAGAGAAATACTGGATTTTAAAATTAGACACATATAAACTAGGGTTAAACAAAGACTTGGGTATTTTAAATCTGTATAAATATTTCAATAGTTAAAAAATTTCTTTAGATATAGTTAAAAAACCTTTTTAAACAACATCTAAAATATTATCGTTAGATTTACGTTAGAAATATTCAAACACAGTTGCATTCCACATCACGTGACATCCGCGTCTCGTGACGGACGCTACTTGTAAACAAACTTCCGAATACAGTTATTCAATTAATTTCTGATGAAAGATCGAGGCGATCTGAAATATCAAATATAAATATATAAAAACATATAAATAAATACTTTCACAAAAAAACATTCAATTTTTTTTCTTTTAATTTGCAACTTTTCAGTTGTTTTATCCATATTTTATATACATATCAAGAAAGTATACGTGGCTTCTCATTATGCTATATATATATATATATATATATATATATATATATATATATATATATATATATATATATATATACCTGTTGGGTCAACCTTGTTGTGTTACTGTTTATATTTAGTTTTATGAAGCGTTTGTGAAAGCAGAGATATTTTTAAAATTGATTTATTTGCAGTTATTGAAGTTGCTTTCCATTAAAAAAATTGTCTGTTTGAAGAAAGTTGAAATAAGAATCACAGGAAGGTGGAAAGAGAGAGAGGCAAGTGGAAAGAGAGAGTTATTTTTTCTCCATTTCTTTCTCTTCCCCTGCTTCCTACTTATGATAATAAATTCATATCTTTCTTTCACCACTCTCTATATATGACTTCTGGCAAACACACAAGCAACGTTCACAGACTTTTATAGTAATAAAGATATATATATATATATATATATATATATATATATATATATATATATATATACCAGGTGTAACAGTAAAATTGCCCAAATCATGAAAAAAACAAAACTGTCCAATTCTTAGATTATGCTCTGAGCTGTTGTAACTTAGAAATGATTAAAGATATCTTACTGGAATTCTCTGAGGTTTTATAACACTATTGGACTCTACTTTGAACAATAAGGATGCATAATTACTCTCCAAGCTTAATAGAAGAATCATGATGAAATCAATCATAAACAAAAATGACATATTCATCAGTAATTAATCATAGCTAAAGATTGGAAGCTCATGAAGAATTGAAATAAAGTTGAAATATATATATATATTATTCCAGGATCATTTTCTAACTCATTCACGATGATCTTTGCCCTCTGTAATCTTCTAACTTTCTGTCCTCTCTTTCCCTCCTCTGTTAATACCACTTGTTCCAAATGCAGCACAAGTTCTTTTTGTATATGGGATCAGATTTTTAAAAATAGTGCAGTTTTTTTATTCAGAAATGAATGGCTTTTATTTGAAGATTGATGTAAGATGATAAACTTTCTAAAAGCACTGGGCAATGAAACATGAATGTTTTTTGATTAAGTTAGTCATGTGACTTTAATATTTCTGTAATGGATAAGTGATGAGCGACAGACTGAAAGAATTAAGTCTAAAACAAAATCCATTAACATATATTGTGGCAAAATAAAATTTATTAAATTAAATTTATTAAATAAAGATGTGTTGACTTTTATAGCCTGCCTCATGTCTAAGGTAATTATAGATTTTCAATTAATACCAGTAGTTCTTATTCAATTCCAGGGAAAGGAACAAAATTTCAAATATTAATTTTCTAGGCAAACAATCTCACCCCAGTGAATGATTGGTGCAACATAATCTTCATGCAAACATTCTCTGAACTTCCTCTCCTTTGACCTTGTACTCTACTAAGCTTAGTAAATTTGCATATATAAAATGCATTATGGTGTGAAAATAAAATATATATATATATATATATATATAAACTTAACTTCAGTTGTGCACTCTCGGAGGATAAGTGTGAATTGGTAGACAATGACTACTATTACTAATATTACAAAGCTCCTCCCATTGACATGTTTATTCACAGAGTAAGTACGTAAAAATTTGCCTTTCTTTCAACCTTTTTGCAGTGATGGCTTGGGGAAAATCTCCGACTGATGGCAAATCAGTCGAGTTTCGATCCTGGCTTGAAGCAATCAGATATCTAGCCACACTAATGAGATGTGAAACAGCAAAACAGTCTGTCTAAGGATGAAAATATATATATATATATATATATATATATATATATATATATATATAGTTATCCAGAGACAGACTGTTTCGCTTGCTGTATCACAGCTCATCAGTGTGGCTAGACATCCAATCACTTCAAGCCAGGGCTGAAACTTGACCAATTCTAATCCCTAGGCTATCAGTACCTGGCATATATATATATATATATATATATATATATATATATATATAATCAATTCAAGTAATCAATTCATGTAATAATGCCATGAAAACACAAGAGTCTACTGGGAATGAAAAAGAATGAGGAAAATTAGAACAAACTGGAAGCCCAATCCTAAGCAGGTAACAAGGGATAAACCTCTACTCCTGTTCAAAAAAATGGTGAGGAGTGTGAACCAGACGATAGAGAAACTATATCTTTTGTCTTCTTAATGCTTGTTCTTTTATTGTTTTCTCTCCTGAATAGCATTTTTTCTCATGCTCTCTAACACTCAGAAACATCTTCTGTCTTAGTAGCATTATTGCCTTTCTTGGGGTGAAATGATTTACACACACACACACACACACACACACACACACACACACACATATATATATATATATATATATATATATATATATATATATATATATATATATATATATATGTACATAAATATATATATATATATTTATATGTATGTATGTATGTTTTTCAAGTTCCATCAAAATGACTGACAAGGTACTGAGGTTAAGGGTTTCTTTTTTAACAAAGAACACAAGAAAAATTAAATAAAAACTTAACTGCAGTACCTTATTTTCAGTCGTTTTTAATTAAACTTATATAGTAGAATACAATACATAAAGGCCACCATTTTGGGCATCTTTTGTGATTGTAGAGTCCAAGGTTAACTTGTATTAATCTCATAGTATCTGAATAAATTTAGTTTTACAATATCTATACATGTTTTTCCTTTCCTGAAGTGTATATACATTTTTGGGATGGACTCTGTATATATATATATATATATATATATATATATATATATATATATAGGCGCATGGCCAAGTGGTTAGAACATTCACTTTCTGACCATGAGATCTGAGTTTGAATCTCATCACAGTTGATTTGCCAGGAAGTAGACATCCTGATGATGTTATCCGTCTGGAGGGGTGATCCTACCATGCAGCACATTTGGAAAGTGTCTGAAAACCATACCATGGGTTGACCCAAGCCTCATGAGAACCCTTGCGGTTCGTTGATAGCTGTGCTAGCACAAAATCACAAGGTATTGTGACGATTGTTTGAGCGTGCTGGCCTTGTTCAGATTGTTGGTCACGCTAGATAACACGGTCTCTCCCAGAAATTGTAACTAAGGTCTGCTCAGCATAGTTGCAGTATAAACCACTGGTTGGCTATGTGGGTGTTGAACAAACACAAAATGTGCCTGAGCAAGCGTCTGCAATAGGGATTGGCTAGCTGCTCTAATTGATGGGTATCCTTGAATACAAGTGGCCAGCTATATATATATATATATATATATATATATATATATATATAAAGACATTTATATAATATGTTTAACGTTCTTTTTATAGATACAAGTATTTAAGCAAATGCTCTGTTTTATAATAAACAGTATTAAATAACATTTACCGGCCTGAATGTCCAAGAAATTTTCATAGAAAATTTTCGTTCTTCGACAGGAATCAAACCTGTATCCTATACGGAACCATCATTTCGCGTGATGTGCCTTAACTGTTTGGCCACGAAGAAGCGTCTGGTTAGCAAGGTCGATTTTACTCTCTTTAAACTTAAATCTTCCATGAATCTCTTCTATTCATACCTGCTCTAGCGTATCAAATGTAAACAAATGACGTCATATATTTTTGAATTGGACATAGTCCGACAATTTATTTAAAGACATTTATATAATATGTTTAACGTTCTTTTTATAGATACAAGTATTTAAGCAAATGCTCTGTTTTATAATAAACAGTATTAAACATATTTATTAAACATAAATTGTCAGACTATGTCCAATTCAAATATATATATATATATATATACAGATCCACATGTGTGTTTTTGTGTGTAATACTTTTTCAGAAAGTGTACAGATATTATAGCCTGATCTTAGTATTTATTTACCTATTTTTGGTTATTTACTAAGCATAGCTTAGATGTGGCACAAGGCCATAACTTTGGATCACACATTGAGGATGAAGCTCATTACTCAGTTGTAAATGATCTAACAGATATGATTCCCAACATGGGATGCATGCCCCACTGTTGGGGCTTGGTAATATTTTGGTGGGGCATGTGTAGGATGCGCACCCTTCGGCTTACTATACCAACAGAACAAGGGGGCAATTTGAGAATGAGTTATTAACAGTCTATTGTTTTCTAGTACATCTGAGTGAGAGTGTTCATGTTAATGCGTGTTCATACATATGGTGCATGCATAAAAATTCAACCACCGTTGCAAGAAATTTGTTGTTACCATTTCCATCTTCATATTTAGCTGAATGTGGCTTTAGTGCTGTAAATGATTTGTTATTGAAGAAAAGAAATCGACTGGATATCACTAAACGAGGAGACTTGAGGCTTAAGCTGATTAAATTGGTGCCTAATATAAAATCTATCTGTAGCAGGCATGATCCACAAGGATCTCACTAACAGTCATTTTGTGATGAGCTCAAATTTCATTTTGCATTAATATTCATGATTAAAATGATTAAAGTATATTACAGAATAAACTTTCATTTTTTATATTTCTGCCTTTCAGTTCTCTATTATATATTTTGAAATGATATATATTTAACTGTCTTTGGGCACCTCCACATGGTGTAATGGTTAGACAGCTTGTCTTACTAGATCAATTATGACTGAGTAGTGAGTTTGAGCCTTACTGGGTGTCCCATACTTTCGGCCTTGTGCCACATCTAAGCTGGGCTTAGAAAATCACTATATTTAACTGTCTTTTCGTTTTTTTAATTTTTCTCTTTCATAGATGCCAGTGTCTTTGGAGTCTTGTTTACAGACCAAGTTAATGGCCATTTAAGCTTCCTTCACATGTATTGCAGTAAAATTTTGAATATGTAAGAATGAAATATTAGAGGGGGGGACACCAGAATTTTAGAAATACCAAAATGGGGCATGGCCAAAAATCAGTTAGGAACCTCTGATCTAGCAAGACAAACTTGCTAGCCATTATGTCACATCGAAGGGCCTATTTACCTGTTCGTATCAACAATTTTCTTCTCTTCATAACTTGTTCTGGTTAGTATGGAAAATGGTTGCAATTAATCAAGGGAATCGGGGAGATTCTGATATTTTTTCTCTTTTTTTTAAGTGTCACATTCCCACAGGGCAGACACGGAATTCTACAGATTCTTTTTCTTTGTTATCTGTGAATTGCCTTCCTGTGGGAAAGATAGTAGAGTGGTTTTCCGTTACCTTCTCCGATGTTTGGAATTCAGATTTTTCCTTCCCCTACATTGGTTGCCTTCCGAGGTTAGTCTAGCCTCACCAGACTTATCCAACCTTTACAGTGAGGCAATCCTGAGAGAATTAGAAGTCTTGGCAGGATTCATTATTGGCGGCTGCAATCTTAACAACATAAGACATGCCTCATGAATTTAAGCGTCCTACAAGGCTGGCATCCGTTCCCACCCCTTCACTGTTGAAACTGTTAGATGTAGACGTCTCTTCTACTCGCCTGTGGAACTCCCTTCCTTATTCCTGTTTCCCTGACAAATATAATCTCCAACTATTTAAGTGTAACGTCAATCGACTTTCTCCAGTTGCCTTGATCTATCCACTTCCCTTCTCCACATCCTTTCCACTTTCATTCCTATCTGCTCTCGCTCCAAATCTTCTGTAACCCCCTTGCCTTGATTGATCCACTATCTTTCTCCACATCCTTTCCTCTACCACTCTGATCTGCTCTTCCTCCAAACCTTCTGTAACCCTTTGCGTGCTAGTAGCTTCCAGCATTGCTTGGGGTAAAAAGCTTAAAAAAAAAGAAAAAGAAAAAAGATGACATAGTGTTCTTAACAGACAGAGAAAAGAAATGACAGGAATTCCTACAGAAGGTAATAAAGGAAGGTAAGTAGAGTTTGGTTTGGTTTGTTTTGTTTTACGGCATATCAACCTCAATGGGTTATTTATTGCCGGCAAAATGTTTGTTGCTGGTAATATGTTTTTCTTTAAAAATCTAATTCTGGGAATATTTTTACTTGAAGAAATCTATAGAAATGTATAACTGTTTGTATTGCTGGTATTTTTTTAAAAGTATTGCTGATAATAATTTTTCATTCAAAAATTATTGCTGGTAATAATTTTTTTTATTACAAAGTATTTCTGGTATTAAAATCTATTTTTACACAAGTTTAGATGTTAACTATTTTCCCATAGCTGGGAACCTAACAGGTGTTACCACCCTGGTCAGAGTGGACCTTGGAACACCAGCAATTAAGAGGTGGTTCCACGCTCCTCAAAACCTCTTGATCAGAGGTCTTGCTGTTGGATGTAGTTTATCGTCTTACCCAGGACATGGATGTAGTTTATCGTCTTACCCAGGATGTGGATGTAGTTTATCTTCATACCCAGGATGGGAAGTCGAGTAGAGAGGATTAAGCATCAATATAAGAAGACAATGTAGCATTTTCAACAAAATGAGAAACCCAAAAATTGGAGATAAAATCAAGCAAGTCCAAAAATTTAAATATCTGGAACATGTTTCAGAATCAGAAAGATACAATTGAAATTTCTAGGGCACATAATGAAGAAAAAGGGCTTAGAGAATTTGTCACTCAAAGGGCATATTGAAGGCAAGAGGAACAGAGGAAAACAGTGTGTAATCTACCTAAAAAGCTTGTGCAATTAGTTGTCAAAACAGGGAACAGAAG
>OZ038480.1:27958123-27968123 GCA_964036315.1 Acanthosepion esculentum
GAAATAAATGATAGTCATGGAACTTTAAGGTTGCTTCTTTCTTAATTATTTAATTTATATATATATATATATATATATATATATATATATATATATATATATATATATATATATATGCATGTATGTATGCAAGTCAAATTACATATGAAATATAATCACTAGAAAGTATTACAGTTGGGATACAGAGCCATTTCAGGATATTTAAGTATAAAAAGAGTAAGAAAATACACACTTGGGATTTTTAACCACTGAGGCAAGCCTCCATGAAATGATGTAGACATGAATTGCTGAAGATGTGAATTTGGTTTTCCAAGGCTAGTCCAGAAAATATCCCCCACAAAATAATACAACAACAAAAAAAAAATTTAAACAAACAACCACAATAAGAAAACCTTCCTATAAACAATACCGCCTAAGTCCCCTTCAAAGCACTTTCTTTGGGACCTCACATATTTATCCCAGCATCTCTTCCACTTTTAGAAAGAGTCGACAAAGTTATCTTTCACAATTACCATCAGTTTTCCTCCCATATTCTCCTTAATCTCGTCCACGGTGTTTCAAATCTAGCTTCAGGAAAAGCTAAACTTCAATTTACAGTGTAAGTGGAGTGAAAACAAATATGCCAATGTAATATTATATCAAAAGGAAAAATAGCTCCTAATCCATAATGTATAAAAAAGAAAAATTGATCACTGTATCATTTGTAACAACATTGGGTGGAGGGCTTCTTAGACTGATGTCAACAACCAGGGTGGAAGGTTTCCTGAAGTAATCAAAGGTCATGAGTTTGTGACCAAAGCAAACCTTCAAGTTAGTGAACACTGGAAGGGATGCTGATGATACTGTACATTTTGGAAACACTGCATGTGACTGTGATGGTCGCACAGTATGCAAGCTCACTCAGTGTGGTCTCACTGCTAACTGAATAACCCTCACAAGAGTGTTTGTTCATGCAATTGCAATAAACTCCTTTCGAATTGGTTGTCAAAAGAACACACAAGATATTCAAGATTCTCAAGATATTCAAAATTGTTTGATACATTCGGAGTAAATCTCACATCTCCAAATTTGGATTTAATCAATGACTAAAAAATGGTGACAGATTATTAATATTTAAAGATGTCTTAAGAAATATTTACTAAAACCTAGATACATGCTAATGGGCTCACACCAGGTGTTAGAGAGTCACAAGATTAATGAAGAAACAGCTGATCATAAAACTTTATTTTTGAATTTTTTTAAAGATCTTAACTCGCTAATTATGGCAAAAAGTACAAACCCGGGTTAAAAACCAATGGAGTACGGTTGAATATTATTCAAATAAAAATTTTACTACATCTCTTTGATTTAATAATTTTTTGTATAAAGTTGTAGCAACGTTTTAAAGAAATTTTCAAACTCTGTGAAAGTAAAAATGAAAAAGGAACGATTTTTGATGGGTAAAAAAAAAGTAAAAAGCGGTTGATGCAAAAATTTATAAAAAATAAATTTAAATTCTTATCGTCCCTTTAGTTTCAATTTGAGGACAGTATCCACATTCAACAGTGATTTGTCACGTTTGTAAGTGGGTTTAAAAAGTGAAAAGAAAAGAAAAAGCAAGCAATTGTGACGCCTTCACAATATTGCATGAATTATTTATTGCAAGATCTGTGGATAAGAAATAAACTTTTTTTTAACCTAGATCCTGTCCGAAATTAATAAACACCAATCCTGCAACATAGGTGTTGTTGTTGCAGAACCTCAAGTAAGCAAGTTAGCTGACTGACTGAATGGTAAAAAAACGATTGCTGTTTTTAAATTGCCCAAACCAGATCCTTTCTTATTCGGTACGTTAGTCCAAGGCTATATTTCTTCAAGGCCAGTTCTGTGTATATATTGACATTATGGGTGTTTGTCTAGTACATGATCATGTAAACTGTAAAAAGTACTTTTGTTTCTTTTCTTTCGTTTTTTTTAAAGCTTTTTTGTTTTAAATAAAATCTAACAATCAACAAGCTGAAGATTTAAAAAAAGAAAGACATCATAATTAAAAAGAAAGAAAGAAAAGAAAATGAGAAGAGATGTTTTAATTAAATGGTGTAACTTTTATGGTGCACACCCGCATAGACTGCATTTGAAACTGATTATGTCGATGCTGGTGGCGTTGTAGCAGCAGCAGCAGCAATAGAAGAAGAAGTAGAAAAGAAAGAAGAAGAAGAAGAATGGCAGTAGCAACGAATTGATGATTTCGACGGTGGTGGTAGCTCTTAATGTTGAACGTGGCTGATGCTCTTCACCCACTGACTACTATTATTAACTAAGGAGACGGAGAAGCAGTAGCACCATGAACCTAGAACCTTCCTCCACCTCTCATTATTCCGCCTTATTAGATTAGATGCATTTTTACTGCGAACTGAAAACGATCATGTTCTCTTTGCACAACTCTCTCGTTACTAGTTTCACACCAGTTTAGTTAAACCAATAGCTTCCCGTGTTTGTTTTTTAAGCAACAATTACCAAATATTCCCATTGAGATTTTTTCTTTTTTTTTTGTTGCGGGGATACGTTCAATTTATTTAATCCTTCCATCACTGAGAGCATCCTCTGACCACCATGAAACAAATGGATCATACACAGATATTCACATGTCAAAAGGTAATTAATTTTGTTATTATTAATAATTGTATTATCGTTTACCTTTATTGAATGTTAAAAAAACAGTATTATTATTATATTCAAATTAAATAATCATCTTATAGTTGAGTAGTAAAAATATGATGACATCTTTCTGCTGCGTTGACATATATTTGTCAACTTCAACAGCTTCATTTTATTTTGAAATTGTGCCTATTTACTTAGTATTTATTCATTTCATCTTAATTAAAAACGGAGAAAAAAACAGAACAGTCGGTGTTGTATTGATGTTTGTTTACAAATCTGTGTGAATTTAAAAACTAGTTTCCGTTTTAAATTTGAACCTTTTTTTTAAGCTGATGACTGTCGAAAAACCAACCTTGCACCAGGAGGGCATTTATTTATTAAAAAGAATTGTTTCCGTGAAAAACCTGCATTATTTTATTTTTATATATGCTAAAGTTTTTATTAGTTTTAATTAATTATGGTTTATGATTTCATAATTTTAAATCTGTTTAAATCCTTGTGAACCGTTTGGTGAACAAGTGCAAGTTTTTTTTTTTTTTTTTTTAGTTTTCCATACAATGAATAACTTCTTTAATTAATTAGTTCACCAGTTACATTATTTGTTATTCTCTATTTTATTTTTACTATAACTTGGAAAACTAATAAATTTTAGTTTACTTATTTATTCACGTCTCAAAGTATCTTCTAAAAATACAAAAAAAGTGCCATTAATTTGTGCAACATTTTCTTTCACCTGTGTGTGCAGTTTTGGAGAAAGAGAGCATCTGCTTGTTTTTTGTTGTTTAAAATGTAATAATGACCTTTTTGCCGCTTCATATTTTGTGTGCATATGGATCTTTCGTTTTAAAACAAAACTTTAATATTCGAAAGAAACAACTTTAAGAAACATAAATACTGAAATTGCTTTTATTAAAAATATATTCAAAAACAAAGCTATATATAATCAAGCAGAGCAAAGTCGAGCTTCGTGTTTATCCCATTTCTCGACAACCTGTATCCACTGACCATCGCTTTTTGTTTTGTTAAGCAAGGCAGCAAAATAACATTTTTAGTCTGCCAACGCATTCTGAACTAGAACATAATATATATATATATACCTGTTTATTTTGTTCTTGCCTAGTTTTTGTTTACCTCACTGCTAGTGATGTTTTTGAGGAGAACACGTTGTTTTCAAGTATTCGCATTTGTTGTTGATTTGAGAACATAATTAACAGGATTTTATTTTTAAATGCGTTTTGTTTTTTTGGTTAATAATTGAAACAACCCCCCATCGAATTAAATTAAATTTTAATTTTACAATGAATAAATTTGTTAAGTAATCTTCAACTGGGATTTTCCTAAAAAAAAAAAAAGATTTCAATGTACATTACAATTAGTGTTACTGTTATTATTCTTTTTTATTTTCAATTTTTTTTTTATCTTATTTATTTTAAAAATAAAGCAAATTAATAAATATAATGATAATTTTACTCCCCCCCCTCATTTTTTTTTCTTACAAAAAATTTCGAAAAAATGACTGATCAAGGCTTCACAAGTTAGGTGTCTAATAAGGGGGTTCTTAATTACCGAGGGGGTTGGATGCAATAAACGGGGGGAGGGTATCTTAATAAAATGGGTAGTCGGAAAAATCATTCAAAAAGTTAAAAAAAGGACAAAATTAATTAATCAACGGGGTGGTCTTAATAAACTTAGGGAAGGGGTGTCAACATAAAATTTCTTCAAAAAATAAAAAAAAAATACCCGCCCCCGATTTATTAGGCATTTGATGTCTATTTTCAATTTTTATGAATTTTTATTTAATTAAAGAACGATATTTCGGATACAATTATGATAACATTCATTATTATTCTTTTACCAAAAAGGAAAATGGTATTTTTTGAATAGGCCACTCTTTATTAACGAAAATTCCTTGTTAAATGTAAAAAACAAAAAATCCGTCGTAAATATTAAATTAGTAATTTTAGTTTATTTAAAAACAAATGCCACTCTAAAAAAGATCCTGAAAGTGTTGCCAAGCAAAGGAAAGTAAGTCACATGAGTTAAAGCAAAATTAATCAATAGTCAGCAAGTCAAAATTGTATTCCTGGATTTGTAGCAAGAGTTCCTCTTGTTCTGCATTGACCGTGTAGGTAGAGATTGGTTTTAAACGAGCGTCTTTGAAATATGTAAAGTTTAGAAGTAAAACTCATTATTCGCTATAGTAGTAAGTTTGTTCTAGAAATCATTTGTCCTAAATTTATTAAGTGATAGTGTAGTAAATGATTTCGAGCTTAAACTTTGCTCTCTGCCCTCATAAAATGTTCTATGCAGACAAAGACATCAACCCCTCCCATTCCTCACCACCTGCAACCTGTCACGTTTTACGAACCGTGTTCTGCGATTTCCAATTGCACCTGAAACTGCGTGTTCTTTCTTGCACTGTTTTTCTTTTGTAACTTGTCCTCAAAGCACACTTTCTCAGAAAACAATAACACTAACAGACTTTTACTCTTCTTAAGAATATTGTGCATTATTTTTATTTATTTACGTAAGAAGTTTGATTCCTTTCTTTTCAAGATCTTGTCAAATCCAGGAAATTTGTACGATTAATTATGCTGTCTTTTTTCTTTTTCTGTCACTGGTGCTTTTTTTTTTTTTTTTTTTTTTACATAAGAAGCCAAATCGCCTTGTTTTTTAACTGAACTTTTTCTGGCATAAGGTCACAAGAGTGAAACGCCCAGTGACAATCGGCCTCACTACATCAGTCGTAGTTTGTAAGGTTATGTTGCTAATTATTCCAGTGAGGTGAAGTCAGCCTAATTTGTAAAGTTTAAGTCTGGCACAGGGTCACAAGAATAGAGTACCAAGTGAAAAAATAATCTCCTACACTTACAGTGTCTACAGGGCACACAAAAATGTCATTCTTTAATAATCCTCGTTCTTTCTCTTTGCGTTTTCATAAAAGGTACTCCCTACCTCCGTGTGTGTAAGATGATAATTTTTTTTTTCAAGTTTCAGGCTGTTCTTGTCATGCTATGCTCTTTTTTATCGATTCTCATGGAGGTACCTAACAGTAGAGACCCTCCCAAATCACCCCCTCGAACATGTGAACTAATTATAGTGTGCAAATTATGATTCTCCCCACCCCCGGGCTTAAATACTGCCCTTCTCAAAACGCTCTGATGACAGGTCTGATTGAGACTGTCAAGTGTTCATGCCTTATTCTTTGGTCTGCAAATTGTACCTTTAACTAACACATAATAAATTTTTGAAAAAAAATTAACCCTGCTCTTATCGCCGCTAATTTTTGTAGGAAAAAAGAAACTGATCAATTTTTTTTTTTTTTTTAGAATTACGAAATTGATTTGACACAAAAGTTCTGTTAATTAATAATTCAGATTATTTCCTGCATACTCGTAAAAAAAAAACAAATCAGAATCCTATTTTGATTTGTTATGTATGATGACTCTGCCTAATTTAATTGATTTTGTTTGAAAATATCTTAGTCGCGTGCGTAACGTGTCGTCTTTCTTCGTTATTTTAAAAATAAGTTCAAAGATATGACTGAGAAAAGAACACTTGGAGCGATTGACGAGTTTGAAACTTCGACATCATTCATGTCTTTTCGCAATCGGTTCATCGTAACAACGCTTGATGATCCCTGAAGAAAAAGCAAATGAAGTACATTGGAAACACACTTTCGTTTTGTAAAGTTTAAAAATTTTGATGGCGAAAAAATTGTTTTAAAAATTCTCATTAAATACTTTTGCTCAGTGTTTTGTTTGCACACGATTCCTGCATTCAAATAATTTGTTTTAACATACCATTCCAGAATTAAAATAATTTAAATTCTAGGCTAATCCTATCATCTATTTCACATATTTTCCACCCTCCACTTATACATTTCGAAAATATTTCAAAATCGCGCTTATTAAAAAATCCATCCTCCCACCCGTTTTATTCAGGACCCAAAAGTAAGTGATCATCTAACCATAAAATTCTATCTCGTATATAGAGACACGCTTTGATATTCTTCAAGACAAAGTAATGCTAATGGTATTTTTTTCTTTATTTATCAAGAATTCTTTACTTGTAGAATCATTATCACCACCAATTACAGTTTTACCGTTTTCTGTTTTGATTAATCCTCTGAAAATTTAAATATTCTTTCCATGTTTTTTCTTTTTTCTCTTCTTAAATGAAATATCGAAATCAGTTATTATAAGAATTTAAACCCATCACTTTAAAGTTTAAAGAGTGATTTTATTTAATAATTTTAAATTTTATTTAACCATCTCTTTAAACATGAAAACTAACAGAAAATGTTTGGAAAAATTTTGTTCAGCCGTTTCTTGAATTCTCATATAAATATTTATGCTGCAACTTAACCTTAAATTTTAAGGTTAAGATTTAAGTCTTTAATCTTATTTAAAAATTATTATAGATATAAAGTTTTTGTACATCATATAAACTCCTAGATTTGTACTGAATTGAATTTTTTTTTGTTTCATCTTTTTTAATTCTTTAGAGCTACTATAAAATTTTCAGTTTCCTAATATTTTAACAGGCATGAAGGTTTTTTTTTTTTTAAATATGCAGTTCATAAATGTTATTTCTTTTTAAGACCAATTCTTATTATTTTTATCAATAAGTGTTTGCAGATTACTCTAGGAATTAAAAATCTTTACAATTTTTCAAAAACATTTTTCTTTTTTTTTAAATCAAAATGTTAATTAATGATTTCTCCAAGACACAGCAATTGTTCTCATTTGTTTATTTTTCTTTTAATCATTTCAATCCCAAGTAAGGTAATAAAGCTACTGCGACAAGGGAAATAAACTGAAAATATGGAGAGAGTGGGCAATACAAGACCAGGATTCAAGGAGACAAGATAACAATTGACATTGCATTAAAATTTTAGAAGCATTTCACAAGTGAGAAGTGCAAGAGAAGAAACTGTTAGCATAGAACCTAACAATTTCAGCAGAAAAATGATGAGACCTAGCTGCCAATCTAGTACTTTGCTTAAATTCATGAAATCAAAGTACCAAAGTGGAAGGCTCATCACAACAATTGCCATGAAAGTATCTACAGATAAGGTACCATGAAAGTATTTAAAGGTACCATGAATGGATTTACAAATAAGGTACTATGAAAGTATTTACAGATAAGGTACCCAAAAGCTATGCTATGGTAATGGGAAAGTGCCTGAAGCTGAAATACCAGGTCGGGACTGATAACATTGCAGATTCTTTGGATTCAGTCAATAATTTCTTGATTGCCAATAATAGATTGTAACTACAAAGCCTGAGTAAATTTCTTCTACTTTATTTTGACTTTATACTTTGCTTTGAGAATCCAGAGAAAGTGGCTTAATGAATTGTATATAGAATCCAGTTGGTTTTTTAAATTTTTATTCAGTCGAGCTGTCTCAAACATTTATGAGCCTATCATGCCAACAATCATGTTTCTGCATGAAGATCAGAAGGTCATTAGGGTGCCATCAAGTATCATAACATAGCTGGTCAATGTAGGTTAATACTGGGTGACCAGCTCGTCTTGTGCAATGGCTAGGTGTCCAGAACAGATCACTTGCAAGTTCTTGTTTTACTTGCTAACAATGTCCTGCAAAGCGTATTCGGAATTTGGGTAAGATTGTAGAAATATAAGGAATAGGTCAGTAGTGGTTTAGTTAGATGTTGTCTCCAAGAGATGTTAAATATAGCTTTCAACATCTGAGTGTAGGTTCCATCAAGCTTAGACTCAAGAGTTTTAGTTAATGTCCAGGCAGTGGCATCATACCACTTCTACAGTGGCTTGAAAGAATCTCTGTTTGAGGTTGTCTGGTAGATCAGATTTCCAGATTACATCTTATTCATGGTGGCCCAGGCTTTAGCTATGCAACTTTTCATATCCATCCTTTTCTGTAGAATTTATCTCGCTTTCTAGGTATATAAAAGATTTGATAGATTTCATTCAGCTGTGACAGTTCGTATTGAGTTTTGCTGGTTGAAGCTTAAGGCTTATCAAGCCATTGCAAGTTATTTAAAACTAGAAAATATTTTTATATTGAAAGAATTTTTTTTAAAGATATTAATTATTTACTGATGCAACTCCTACCAATCAACCCATAGATGGGGGGAGAAGAGGTGGATTATATCTTTGCTAAGGACATTTGGGTGTGAATATAAGAAACCTGATTGGAATTGGAACTCAGCTCTCTAATTTCTAATTCTGAGCCCTTATCCATTACACCACCCACTCATCCAAGCCTACAGTAGCTGGTATCCCCATATGGTCACCCATATAGGTACTGGCCAAGCTCAATGTTGCTTAACTTCAGTGATTGTACAGTAATGTTTCAACGTGGTATGGCTGTAAGCCTAAACTGGCTTAAAGATGTTTTATTTAAGGCTTGTTTACTTAAATTTCCAATATTTTCAATTGTTTATGCTTTTGACCTTTCACACTATCTCTTTTTTGTCCAATCAGAAGAGCTGAAAAAAGAAAATGGAAAAAGGAACAAATATCTGCCAATAATGTCTTATAATTGTATAATCATGTGATCCTAGTTTTATTCATTGTTTTGGATTGACCATTTGTCTCATCTAATTATTCTGGCTGAATGCAAATCAATTTAAGCAAATCATTTTAATATGATAAAATTAATGAGTCGTTTTCTCTGAATACAAAAAACATTCTAATATTTTTCAATAGATGAAATTTAATAAAAACGTTCTTGCATAATGATTTGAATGTAGCTGAAATTTCCACTGAACAAAAATTTATTAGCTAACAGTCTTTTTGAAAAGTTGTGTATGGCTTTTGTTTTTGTACCTATTATCCCCATGTCATTATCTTTTGTACTGACCTTTCAAGGTTAATTTAATTCTGCCAGAATTCCTCAGATGTTTTATTAGCTTCATTAATTTACCTCCAAAACCATTCATATTAAATCTGTTCGGATTTTATAAAATTAATCCTTTTCAGTCCTAACTGGATATGTTGAAAGAAAATATCTGTTAATAATCCTGGTTGTTTATTATATAATTTTGTCTCAAGCCAAGCCCCCCCCCCTCCATTGTTTTGAAAAAAAAAAAAAAAAAAACACATTTGGATATAAAGAGTAATATTTATTGAAGCACATCAATAAATTTTTTTTTTTTAAAACTTCAGAAAAATGTCTAAGAGCCACTTAAGGTAGAGAGTTGCTGAATAAAGTTGTACGCCTGTTAGAGGAAGAAATGTAGATTATAAAGATATGTATGATAAATAAAGGTTGTCACTTGACTGGAATTGGTTAAGATTGTAGTGATTGGAGAAACATCCCCTCAGGCATTTGTTTTGTAAAGTAACAGTTCTTTGGTAGTGGTGGGAGGAG
>OZ038480.1:27973123-27980623 GCA_964036315.1 Acanthosepion esculentum
AATACAATTTCTATTTTAGTAGTGTGTAAGAACACTTTTCTTAGAAAGTTGTAAGTGAATTTTGAGAGAATAATGTTGGTGTTTGAGTCAGCAGTTGATGTGCGAAATGTTTCTTAAGTCAAAATAGTGACATGCGTGGATTTGTGTGGCATCTCTCTGAAGCTAAGTGACTGACTGGTGAATTGGGTTGAAATGGTCCTTTTTATTTGTTTTTGGAATCCGAAATAGGCTCCAGGGAACTGGGCGCGAAAATAGGTTTTCGACAATTGTTACCCATTTTGGTGTTGTCTCAACCAATAAAAAGTCGAGATTTGCAATGTGAGGTGTTGGTTGGTTAATACTGATTATGATGGAATGGTGTATTTTATTTTGGGGGGTGAGTAGAAAATATGGACGATTCTATCAATGTTGTTCATTTTTAAGTTATACAAGGCATTTTTTTTTATTGTCTGAAATAAATAAAATTTATTCATTACTTATGGTCTTAATTATCCCTATATTTCATTTATCAGTATATTTCATTTATCAGTATATTGCTTTATAAATAAACTGTAATAATATTTGTAGTCTTTTTTTTTTTTTTTTTTTTTTTTTTTTATCCCTTGTGGTGTGAGTATTCATAAGTTTTTACTGCAGTACTGCTTGAATTTCGGAAAACTGAAACATAACTGGCTCCTAGGATTTGGGATATGGATTGTGTACCTGTACATAGTGTCAATAAGGTTGACATGGAAATTTAAATTGCATGGTATGTCTACACAGACATCTGCATGTTGCTTATAAAAGTAACTTTATGATAAACTTCTCATTTCCATACAACTGCTAAAATACTGGTTTTGTGTTGTGTGGAGAAAAAAAAAACTACAGAGCCCTTGTGAATGTATTTCTTGGGTAGGACAATTGTATATCATATAAAAGTTAACGTTTGCTTTGAGGTGGTACTTTCAAATGAGTTTTCTGTGAATGTTTTAGAGATGTTTTCTTGTTGAATGAATATTGGTTAAAATATAACTACCATATATATTTGTGACGCATGATTTGTAACCTCTCCAGAAAATATTACCCGTGTATAGTGTGACCCTTATTTATTTTTTGCTTAAAAAAACTGATCATAAAATCTCACAAGATATTCTGGTTTTAAAAGCTGCCATATTGCATGGAACTTTCAACATATTACCAACTCTAGAACCAAAACACATGAAGTACTAGTTTTCTAAAGTCATTTACATAAAAAGAAAATACTAAATATCATTGTTTACAGTATAAAAAAGTTAAAAATGAACTTGAAGTTGGGAATTTGGAGATCCAGGTTTGAATTTCAGTCAAGTTTGTTACAGTAACTTACATGCAAATACCCTTGAATTCATCTTTTATCCCCCTGGCTATGGGTTGAATAGCAGGACACACTGGGTCCTATAGCCTTTGTTGGCAACTAGTCTACTGCAGAACGAAACTGTAGCCTACTGCAGGAAAATCTGCCTCATCAGTCAAGAATTGAAAGAGACATGATCTCCCAAATGTGTATCATGTATGACACTGACTAACTGATGGATAGAAAAACCTTACTGATAGCAAACTTAGAAAAAAAAACAGGTAAAAATATTTTCTATTTGTCTGTCAATTTCTCCAAATTTTTTAACAGGTGTAGAACAGGAAAATAGGTTTTTTTATACACTGTAGAGTGTTATAAAATGACTCTTACATATTGTCCTTGCTAGTATGTAATTAAAAATGGAAGGCCATTTATGAAGGAAGTTTAGGATTTACTTCATTCCACAAATAAGGGAAACCGACTTTCAGTTCTCAAGGAGAACAGGATGCAAAATAAGCCTCTAAAATTGAGTGTTTGACTGTTGAGAAAAGTGTGGCATGTTAAAACTGTTCACTATGAAACACACACACACACACACACACACACACACACACACACATATATATAAATAAATGTGTGTGTGTCTGTGAAACTGGATATCTGACACTTAGAATAAGGAGATTATTCACAATGTCTTTCCTGAAAAACTTAACTTTCACAAGAAAATTTACTGAAGGACATTTTCTTCAGTAGAATTGGATATAAATTACTTCCAGGTAGAGAAAGAAGAAAAAAAAAAGAAATGACTGTACTGAGCGTGGAAATTTTCTCTACTGAAATTTTCTCTAGTATATATGTTACCTGATCTGCATGCTTAATATTAATTACAAGTCTTCCCCCGCTTTTACCATTTTAAAAATTTAGTTGGAAAGCTAATATACAGAGAAAAAGATCTAAATTACTTTTGAATTCAGCGCAAAGTTTACGCTGTGTGTGAGTCAGGATCAGGGAAAATCTGAATTGATCTAGTCTTCTGTTCATTTTCATAAACTGGTCTGCTTCAGATTTACCTTTTTTAATAGGACCTAATAAAATCGTTATCATTTAGAGGCCGTATAAGCTCATTTTACTTGGATATTTTTATATAATTTTATTTTTAATCTCTTTTCAACATGCTAGCAAAGTTTAAAATCTGATGGAAAATTTGGTCACCTTGTAGACACTTGTTATAAACTAAAGCAGTATGATGACTGTTTGCTTATTTGAGAGTTTTGTGCTATTTAAGGCAAGTAAAAGTAGGCCAACACAATTATTGTAAGTTGTTTCTGCTTGAGGTTGTTTTATAATTGCTATAATCTAATATTTAGCTGTTAATTGGGATTGACTAATTTAGGCCTTTTGTATTCTAATTACTATATATATATAGTATATATATATATATATTACTTCATCATTGTGAATGTGGAATCAATTTACCTCAAGTTTTAAATGAAGTGTTTAAAATAGAATGGGTATTTTCTTTTGTATTTCAGATTTGATTGTTTTTCTTTTTATGATCATAAATATTTACTTTAAGTAATTATCAAATGAAATTACAAGTGAATAAATAGTGATAATGTGTTTATAATAGTTCGTTTCTTGTAGCCTTGCATAGATTCATGGCCAGTCTTTTTTTTTTTTTTTTCTTAAATACATTTTTAGAGTAGATTAATTCACAAGGCATTTCTATAGTAAAGTTACTGTCTGTATTTTCTATAGTGAAATCATTAACAATACATTAATAATTCTGTTCTTACCTTAATTTCTGATCACTGACAATCTGTGATATGCAACAAATAGATTGAGAACTTGCCAAAAATAAATGTTGTGGGTGAACAATTTTAAAATTATTTTATCACCAATTTCTTTTCCTCATGACTAGAAATACTTTGTTAGTATAGAAAATGATTAGTTAATCAAGGTTATGGCGAAGATTTTGACATATTTTTTGGAGTCCCATATCCCTTTAGGTCATAGGTGATCATGCCTCTCCAAAGTTTTTTTTCTTTATCTGTCAATTGTGATATCTTTGAGGGAAAGATAATAAAGTGGTTTTTCATTGATTTTCCATTGATTTTTTTTTTTCATTGATTTCACCACAGTTTGGAATTTAGTTTTTCTTCTCTTAGATTGGTTATGACTTAAGTTATGTCCAGTTTACCCTGCTATTTAACTCATAGCTGGGGTGGGGGGAGTAGATTCTTGCACTTCCTAAGAGTATTAGTGTGAAAATGAATGCAACAACCAGAATTTAGACATGGCACATTAATTCCTATTTTAGATTAATAAATAATCCAGAACTTATGCTGAGAGAAAACCACAAGCACATGGAGAGAAAATAAATTTTTAAAGAGTTGCCATATAAAAATAGAAAAGGGTGTGAGACAAGGATGCATCTACTCCCCAGATTTATTCAAACTTCACAGTGGCACCATCCTAAGAGAACTGGAGACCCTACTTATTTATTATAAGTAAATGTAATTTTAACAATATAAGATAGTTTGTTTTGTTTTACGGCATATCAAAAATCAGTGGGTCATTTAATGCTGACAACTTTTTTTTAGGTAATATTTTTTTCCTCAAAAATGTATAGCTAGTAATATTATTTAAAAAAATGTATTGCTAGTAATTTTTTTTTTTTTTCAAAAATATATTGCTGGTAATAATTTTTTTTTTTTTTACACTTTCATAATGCTTTTTACCTCAGTTTCAGGGTTAACTATTTGCCCATAGCTGGGACCCTAACAGGTGCTACCACACTGGGTCAGGGTGGACCTAGGAACACCAGCAGTTAAGAGCTGATGCTGTTGGATGTAGTTTATCATCTTACCCAGGATGACAATATAAGATAAGCAGATGACACTGTTGATGGCTGACTCAGAAAGTAAACTGCATGACCTCTTAGGCAGGGTGGTAGAAAAAAGTGAGAAAAAAGTACTAATCATCAATTGCAAGAAGACAGAAATTATGGTCATCAGCAAGAGAAAAAGACCGAGTTATAAATTGTAGATATCAAACAGGTGCAGAAGTTCACAAATCTGGGAAGCTTTTTTTAATGGAAGATGGAAAATGTGATACTGAGATCCGATCACGCATTGGTCTAGTGTAAGAGACATTCCAAAATCTAAGCAAGGTGCAGAGAAATGAAAAAAATTTTAAGAAAAAAAAAGTGCTGGATTCCTTGGTCGTATCCATCCTCTTAATGGCATTGTTGGACAATTTCCCTATGGATGAGGAAAAAACTAGAAACAACAGAAATATGGTTCTACAGAAGGATATTGAGAATTCCATGGACAGAGCAGCAAGGAAGTCTTAGAGAAAATATCAATAGAAAGAACACTTATGCTCAAAATCAGGAAATGATAGCTGAAATTCCTTGGATACTAAATGAGGAAGGAAGGTTTGGAAAACTTAACTCTCATGGGGCATATTGAGGGCAAAAGAGATACGAGAAGGCAGCTAACTTGACAAACTTGTGTGAATGAATTGTAGAATAAAGGTGAAAAAAGGAGAAAAACTGCTAAGAGCCACATGAGATAGAAAGTTGTGGAGAGCCATGATCACCTATGTTCTGAAAAGATGTGGCACATAGAAGAATCATTACACTACTCAGACATTCAAGCCTTTTGATGAATCATTTCAAAATTATTTTGTTTATCTCATTTCTAATAATTATATATTTTTTATTTTAAATTATTGTAATTAATTTTTTTCAATTTTATTTTTAGTTTTATTGTTGGGATTTTTTTTTTTTTAAATAGTTTTTTGTGTGATTGTTTCTTTTTTATTTGAGTTTTTTATTTTTTTTTTTTTTTTTTTTTTTTTTGCTACCAAATGAAATTCTATTTATTGGATCCAAAGGTCATTCATATTTCTAATGTTTAAATATATATCTGTATTTTATTTACAGCAGATGAAAATATTGTTCATTCTTTAAGAACTTATTTTTGAAATAGGATTCACAGTTCATCAAACCTAAATATATATTATAAATGTGAATTTAGTCATAGAATTATCCAGACCAGCCTTAACATTGACAAAAATGCCTCAACATGGGGTAATAGTTATTTAGGTTAGTCTAGTTGACTCATGCTAATCAGTAGGAGTTTAGCCCTCACTGTGCACTGCTATTCGAAAATTTAACGTTAGATAATCCAACAAGGGTTAGCTAACCAATTAACCAGATGGTTGATAGGTAAAGTAAAATTGGTGTGTCAGAGTTCAATCTCTGTTTAAATCAGTTTCCCTGCATTTTATAAGACTCCTGGGAAGTACATGAATCCTTTCTCCTCTCTCACCAAATATAGACGAAATAGCAGTGTAGACTGGGTTCTTAAGCCTTGTTTGGTAACTAGTCAAGGAAAAAGATAACTCTGAATTCAAAACTCAGTGAAATCTGCTCTGCCTCCCCAGCTACAGGTAAAACTATCAGCAAAAAATTGGGGGGAATTTACAATTCTACTTGCTAAAATATGGTTGTCAAAAAAAGCTGAAAGAAATAATTTTATATTGTATTTTCAACGTTCACATTGGGAAAGCCAAATGTATTAAGAATCTTTTTCCATTAGAATGGGACGTGCAGGTGGTGTAATGGATAACGGCTCAGAATGAGAAATTGGAGAGCCAAGTTCAAATTCTAGTCAACACTAGTACATTCATTTACATGCAAATACCTTTTGGGAAAGATATGAATCCATCTCGTCTTCTCCTCGCTATGGATTAAATTGCAGGGCAGATAAGGCTCTTGAGCTGTGGTTAACAACCAGTCTAGGAGAAGGAAAACTTTGACTTCAGAACCATAACAATTGTCCATCAGTGATGATGATTATAGGAAAAAGCCAAAGAATGAGATGAGTCAATGACTCTTATTGAACTGAAGTGAAATTGGCTGTAAAAGATTCTATAAGAACTTTTAAGTGATTTAGACATATGTATG
Organism: Acanthosepion esculentum; assembly: GCA_964036315.1. Taxonomy (NCBI): domain Eukaryota; kingdom Metazoa; phylum Mollusca; class Cephalopoda; order Sepiida; family Sepiidae; genus Acanthosepion; species Acanthosepion esculentum. Next base: position 27,979,411 of record OZ038480.1, read on the forward strand.
TTTGGCACAAGTCTACAGTAATTGTTCACTCATGGGGATTGAATTCACTGCCTTAGAGAATTGTTCTTTGAGATGAGCCCATTAATAAAGCCAGGGTAGTGAGGACCCATCAATAAGTTATAAATAACTTTTTAAAATAAACTCCAACTATTTAAGTGTAACGTCAATCGACATCTCCAGTTGCCTTGATCTATCCACTTCCCTTCTCCACATCCTTTCCTCTTTCATTCCTATCTGCTCTCGCTTCAAATCTTCTGTAACCCCCTTGCCTTGATCAATCCACTATCTTTCTCCACATCCTCTCCTTTACCACTCCTATCTACTCTTCCTCCAAACCTTCTGTAACCCCTTGCGTGCTAGTGGGTTCCAGCCTTGCTTGGGGTGATAAGCTTAAAAAAAATATATTTTTTAAATTTTTTTACAGTAAGCTTTATCCTGTTCAAGGCCCAGGCTCCACTCAAGGTAGAGGGTTACAATAAGTTAGTTTATATGGATAGGAGGGGAAGGTAATGGTTGGCTCTAGACTTGAACAGGTTAAGATTGGATAAGATTTTTGAGTGGTAAGAAGCTTTAAACTAAAGAATTTGTTCACTCAAGACAAAGTTTATGCTCTACAAGTCCACCCTGCCAAAGCATTTTCAAATACACCAAATTGATGGAAAGGATCCAGACATCCTCAGCTATTTGCCCAGCAGAAGACTTGTACTCTATCATTAAAAGGGATATATAAATATAAGGCAAGGGGGTTACAGAAGATTTGGAGTGAGAGCAGATAGGAATGAAAGGTGAAAGGATGTGGAGAAGGGAAGTGGATAGCTCAAGGCAACTGGAGATGTTGATTGACGTTACACTTAAATAGTTGGAGATTGTATTTGTCAGGGAAACAGGAATAAGGGAGGGAGTTCCACAGGCGAGATGTGCGAGACATGAAGCTATTGGAGTAGAAGAGACGTCTACATCTAACAGTTTCAACGGTGAAGGGGTGGGAACGGGATGCCAGCCTCGTAGGACGTTTAAATTCATGAGGCCTAGGAACCAGCGAAAGCAGCTCATCAGAGCAATTACCGTGAAAGTATTTGTAAAAAAGACAGAGCAAGGCAACGTCGCGTCTGTGAGAGAGCGACTGCAGATATGAGAATGGAAAACAATATTCAAGCAATAAAAACTACTGCAAGTATTATTAAAGTTGAAACAGTAGAAAAGTTAATAAAAC
>OZ038480.1:27988123-28003123 GCA_964036315.1 Acanthosepion esculentum
TGTCTAAATTATTTAATCAAACCAGTTTGAAATATATATATATATATATATATATATATATATATATATATATATATATATATATAATGTGTGCGTTTGTTTCTTTTTTATTGTTAATGCTTCCATTATTTTTAACCACTATTTGCATGTAGGTGAGTCTATTATATTCATATTTTTTACAAGTATGTTGCGGACAGAGATTGGTGTGTGTATATATATATATATATATATATATATATATACCAATCTCTCTGTCGTATCCATTTCATAGTAGATATTGTCATTTGTTTACGTTAAGATACGCTTCAAGCAGAAATGAGCATTCAAAAGAAATCATGGGAAATTTGTAATTTAAAAACAGTAACTTGCCTTGCTAACCAGAAGTTTCCTCTAGCTAAATGGTATAGCATGTCAGGCTATATGATGGCTCTGTATAGGATACAGCTTCGATTCCTATCAGAGGACATATTTTCTATGAAATTTCTCGGACATTCAGGCCGGTAAATGTAGTTAAAACTGTTTATTATAGATAAACATTTAAATATTTGTATCAATAAAAATAATGTATAAACAGAAAATATATCTGTGTGTATGTATAATCAATTGAAGCTTTGCTATTCTAATTCATTCATTCTTTTCTTTTGCAGAAAACGTCGGATCCGCAGAAACTGACTCTAAGTCAAATGTTTGACATGGCTGGTAGTGGTTACGATGGGCCTCATATACAGTGTGTTGATGATAACAATGATGTAAGTTGAATTCTGGCTTTTATTTACTGTATCTCACGACCCCTGTGCTAAAATAATCCTCGTGAATATTGATTTGCCAAATAAAAAAAAAAAATGTAAGGAATAATCAAAAAGTATTGCATGATAATTGTTATATTAGCCGTTTCCTTATGAGGAAACATTTGGCATTCATGGACTGAGTTGCCAATACTAGTGTCGACTGTAATTTATAAAAACTTTCTCTTGAAACAATTTTTCCTGAAAATTAGTTTCTCATAGCTTGTGGAATGTTAACATCTTGAATCCTTCATTATACTTCCTTTGAGATATATGTGCTATCCATTTTATTTTTTGCTTTTGTTGAAAGTCTTCAAGTGATGTGGTTTAATTTATTTAGTACAGGTCTTTTTTTGTGATTCTGTAGTGCCAGTTAAATGTTAAAATCTTCACCAAAACCCACAGACTTCACTCAGTCAAAGCTATTCTTAATCATAATCTTGGAAAGTGGTTGTATGCAGCTGACAGTTTAGAAATTTCTATACAGGTTTGGCACCATACATGACATCTATATGAAAGTGTTGATTTGAAGAAATTATTTAAGAATATGACTAGTTTTCAGGTTAATGTTTTGTTTTTGTAGCAATTTGTGGTCTTGAGCGAAACTAACACTAGTGTAGCATATTCGGTGTTCAATTTCTTTATCTCTTATACTAAATTTAGTATAACTGATTTGAATGCTGAAATATTTGAAGTGTTTGGTATTTACTAATTTCACATTCTGAGTTTTTATGATAAATTCAAGGTACATGCCATCACTGCTTTCATTCCAGTTCCAGATCATAGTTTTTGTTTTGAAAAGGTTTATTTTGTGTCCTATTTTTTTAAATTACTTGGTAGAGGATGTTGATTTTTCTGTTCAAGATCATTTTTTTCTCAACTATGAACACCTATATCATCAGCATAGACCCTGCCATGGCTTGTAAGATGCATAGAAAATTTTCAAGATTTATTTTAAAAGAAAAAAGGACATTTTTGATGCTTGGAAACATGTTGGTTTTATTATGGAAAGGTAGTTTTTTTTTTTTCTTTTCTTAGAATTGTTTATGACTTGTATTGAATTATTACTTTATGATCATTACTTAAAATTTTAATGTCTATGACTTTGAGATACCCAACAATTTTCTTTTCCCTAGACAAATGAAACTTTTTCGCTCTTCTTCTATGTACCATCGGGAGATGGGCAATCATGGCTTTCTGCAATTTGCTTTCCTTAATTTTGGAGTCTTTATCACATTTAGATTAAACTTTTCTGATACAAAATAAACCGAAACTAATAGGAGATAGACATTGTGCCTTTTATTTATCCTGAAACTTTCATGTTTTTCTTTGGAAATAAACATTTGGGTATTTTGGATATAAAGAAAATCCTTATGTGAAATAAAGCCAGAACGTGGAGGAGCTTAGACAAAAAATACTTTTTTGCTTGTCTGTTAAAATGTTATAAAAATGGACACTTACATTCTTGCTCATTCACATTCTTGTTCACGCTCACTCTCACTCTTGCTTACTCTCACTCTTGCTTACTCTCACTCTTGCTCACTCTTACTCTTGCTCACTCTTGCTCACCTTTACTCTTGCTCACCTTTACTCTCACTCTTGCTCACTCTCACTCTTGCTCACTCTTGCTCACTCTCACTCTTGCTCACTCTTGCTCACTCTCACTCTTGCTCACTCTCACTCTTGCTCACCTTTACTCTTGCTCACCTTTACTCTCACTCTTGCTCACTCTCACTCTCACTCTTGCTCACTCTTGCTCACTCTCACTCTTGCTCACTCTCACTCTTGCTCACTCTCATGCTCACTCACACTCTTGTTCACACACTCACACTCTTGTTTACGCACACTCTTTCTCACTTTTGCTCTCTTGTTCACGCACTCCCACTCTTGTTCACTCACTCTCTTTTTCACTCACTCACACTCTTGCTCACCCACTCGCTCTTTTCCACTTTTGTTCACACTCTTGCACTTGCAAACACACACACATTGACCCTCATTCCAAACAACGCTTTTTCTTTTACGTCTATATTTGTGTATTCTTGTATGCATCATATACAAGTGCCAGTATGGGCACCTTGATCTGGTATAATGGTTAGTGTGTCTTGCTAGAACAATTATGACCGAGTAGTGAGTTTGATCCTCACTGGGTGCCCCCTACTATTGGCCTTGTGCTACATCTAAGCTACGCTTTGAAAATCCCTATACAAGTGCCAATATGATTAAATTATCTCTTTCACTTTTCTTCCCATTTTGCATAACGCTTATTTATTTCATGCCTATTATTTTCCAAATAGTTTTCTCCACAGCACAACTATTCTATTTCACATTTATTTAACTCGTATAAATTTCCCTGCGTAATGTTTTTTTAAATTTTATTTTCTATTTCTTTGAACTGACATACTTAATTCCCACCAGCATGACGATTCCAGATGGTATTTTTATTTGATATAAAAGAGTATCCTTCCTGCATAAAAGTCTAATGGTTAACAAAAAAAAAAACCCAACTTAAAAAGAAACAAAAAAAGCTAGGAGTAATGAGTTGGTTTTGGAACCAAACACTTGATTACTTCTTGACAAAAAAAGGATTTTTTTTATGTTTGTTTTTGTTTTTTGACATCTGTGGTGCTTAGAAAGTGATGGAAACTTGTCATTGCTTTTTCTGTGTGTTTACCTCCTACCCCACCCCAGGTGGGTGCTTTGTTGCATACACATATAATAGAGTACTCGTATGTCATAAAACTATCCAACCCTGTATGCAGTAAAGCAAGAAGAGGTTCCCATGAGTTCAGGCTGAAAATTGTGTAGGGTTTAATTTGGATGTGACCATGTTTAAACATCCACAAATTAACAAAAAGATGATCAAAGTTTTGTAAAATATAACAATCTTTTAAACAGAAGTTTTATGACAAAAATTAAAACGTTATCCTTAAAGAATAAAAATGTAAATTTGATTTAGCAAATTCTAATTTATATAGATTTTCTTAATTTATTCATGACTGAGGAATAATTGGCTATGGTTAAGTGTAATTAAAAACATTCTCAACAAATGGAATCGACAAAGTTCTCAAATAATAAGAAAAAGAAGAAAAATAACAGGGCAAAATCATATGAAGTAAACAATATATATGCAAGTCAAAACGAGGTAAAGCAACAGTAATATGGCAAAAAGTTTACAAAATGTTGTGTCGTAAATAGGAAAAGTTGACACACATACAGAAAATAAGTAGTTTATTCTGGAGAATAATATGGTATATGGTTGAGAACTGTTACACTTAAAGGGTCAGTAGCTGTGGTTGGGTGATTATGGCCAAAGCTTTGTTCTCTTTCTTCTCTCTGATCACAGTCACAATGCCTGCTAAAAATCTATAGCTGTCTTTTCCTAAGTGTCTAGTCTAATAGCAACAGACTCCAGTTCATGTTTACAGACATCACTGTATCATGGTAGCTACAGGTTGTAACCCTCACGGTGAACCTACTATACATGATATCTTTGAAGATGCAATCTTTCTGTCGTGCCATAGATATGGCCACACCAATTCTCTTAAGGAGAGCCTACATGTTTGGTATGTGGCATCATCCAAGAAATCCTTGATTAATCTACATGGAAGCTAGACATCAAAGTGACTAGCATAACAAAGCTAGTGTAAATAATATTCAGTACTTATTTTGTGTATTTCGACTAACTCTGGTATTGTATAATGTCTCCATTTGATTGTTATCAACCCCAGATGTTTCTGACCATGGAGCATTATTCAGTAAGAAACTTTGCAAGCTAGTTTTGACATGTTTGATCATGCAGTACCTTATCCAACAACTACAAAAATTTTTTATCCTTTCTTTCTTTTTCTTTTTTTTTTTTTTTTTTTTTTTTTACATATGAATCAAAGTTTTTAATTTTCTTCAAATAAAAATGTAATATACTGAATATATTATTACTCATTTTCTTCCATCTTCAATTTTGGTCAAAATTGGTCACTTTAGAAAGAATTTAAAGCTTCATGCTCTAGATCAGTTTTCCCAATTTTTTTCAACCAGGGCCCTGTTTAGGCACAAACTTTTTTTGTCAATGCCCCCCTGCTGACACTGTCAAATTAAATTTTGAATATTATACTGAATTTATCTTTCATAGCGGGATAACAATTAGGTTTTAGTACAATTGTATAGGACCTTGTCGGTTTGTGTGTTGTTGAATTAGGAACACGTGCTATTTATTCCTGCTAGAAGAAGGTCCAACTACAAGAAAATGGCGGACTCGAATTAAGTCAAACTGAAGATGCAAAGAAGACAAACAAACAAGACCGATATATATATGTCAAAAAAATATATGTATTAAACAACAAATTTACAAGTGACAAAGACCTCAACATTTGTGTTTGTGTGTGGACGTAAAGTGTTTGTTTTTTGGTGAATATTCATACATACGTGTATGTGTGTTTCATGGTGTTTTCCCACAAGTGGGCAAAACGCAGAGTTTTGTGAGAGATCACATTTTTAAATGTGTCCAGTGAAATGCAAAGTAAAAAGAGAACGAAGCAAGAAGTCGCCCAGTATTTATAGTGTAGGGAGAGTGACCCCTAGTGATCAATTCGGGAATTAAGGAGAAGCTAACTCTGACACAGTAATAATTTTAATATTGTTTTCCTTTCTATTATAAATGTGAATGATTAAAATGCTAAAAAAACAACTTTTATTTGATATCTTATCTCCGTGTTTTCAATGCAATGGTTGAATTTAGTGCTTGTTGGCTAAGACTTTTACCCTCGGTTCTATGTTGCTTAAAAGTAATTGTAGATCTTGTTTTGTAATTTGTAGGTGATTTCTTTGTTCAATAAGAAGCTATGTAACTGCATTGAACCCACATTCAACTATATGGGAAGTCAGAAAAGCAATGAAGAAAACTTTGGTAGCTTCCCACAGCTTTAGATACCTTTCAGAAATTTCCTTTTGTAGCCAATAATGAATAATTTTTGAAAATTTGAAAAAAACAAGCTGATAAATACCCACTATCCCCATGAGTATGTTCATTGACCCCCAAAATGTTATAAAACTCTCAGTGCCCCCTTTCAACATAACAGAGCCCACAAGGGGGCACTAGCACCCATGTTGGGAAACATTACTCTAGATGCTATCTAAAGACAAAAATAGAATATTTTAGCCAATCGGAGAAATGCCTCTCAGGATTGAAAGCCTTTGTGTATTGTGTCCTTTTTATTTGCCCTAATGTCATAATCTGTGAATCTTTGCACATTGTGCTTTCTGTTTTGGGTCATTCAGTGCCACTTTTTTGCTTATCTAATCTTGTAAACAAAAGAAGGCAAAAGCAAACATGTCAAAATAATATCCTGCATGTATATATTTAATTTTATACAACTGCCTGCTTTTTAAAACTTGAGAGGGAGTGAAGCAATAAATCTTAATTTGAGACTCTTTAACACAAGCAGTCCACAATCCAGTTGGTCACATAACAGTCTTTAGTTGTCTTAATCATTGCAATTACATCTATCCAGTCATTTAAATGTGTTGCTGCAAATTTAGCACTCACTTACCTTGTATTTAGGTGTTTTGTTTATATAATCCCATTCTCTCTTTCTTTCTCATTTTCTCAAAATCATTATTTCAATGATCAAGCCTCAGAATACTGATGTTGGGAAGAGGGTCAGGTTGAAAATTTGTCTTCATCCCCCTCTTGTATATATATTACATTACTAGCTGAATTACTCGTGGCTTGCTGCGTGTCACACATTTTTTTGTAAGAAAATGATGATTGATTTTAAATTGTTATAATCTGTGGAAAAAAATGATGCATTTCACTGTTACTCAATAATCTTAGTAATGTGACCTCCATCTTCTGGATTTCTCCTATATTTTGTTTAAATTTAATTTAAATCAAAGGGAAACAAATTTCAATGGGGGGTTTGTGCAAAAATAGTTTGATCTGATCCCCTGGATATGTATTTGATGCGATGCTTGATTGAATGAACTGATGAGCAGATTTCAACATTGATATGACAGTTGAATTGTGACAAGAAATCTGTATTGTAAGGCACTACACACTGATTGGTGATGTTATGCTCAACTTGATGTCTCATTTTGATCTTGCTGATGTGACTTCCATCTTCTGGCTTTCTCCTTCTATATTTTGGACAGGAGTCATTCCCTTGTTTAAATTTAAATTTAATTTAAATCAAAGGAAAAAAAAAATCATTGGGAGAGTGTATGTCCCCTGGGAAACCCCTTTGATTAAAATGAAATACACTTATCCAAGTATCCTGGGTAATGTAGTTTCATGTTTATGGGGGTCTATCTCCAAAAACCTAGGCTGTGTTCAATAACAAACAGACAGAGGCTACAACTTATGTTTTGAACAATAAAAAATTTTAAATCTTCAGACACACTGGGTTGTATATTAATATTGTTTCGTTTTTATTATTTCAGTTAGATTCCTCGACTAGTTTCGGCCAACATGGCCATCATCAGGAGAAAAAATTTTCTGCTCGTTAGTAGCAGTGAACTACAGAAATGAATGACTTGGAGAAAATGAACTTTATCTGTAGTTTTCATTTATTTTTTATTTTTTTAACATGAATTTTGGTCAGTCCTTGTGTTGGTCAAACAGTCTCTTTTAAGTTGTTCTTTAAGATAAGAGCTGGATGGATTCATGCTGTTCTGAATTCCTTTTGACATTCTGACAGTTTTATTGGTTCCTGGAAATATATATATATATATATATATATATATATATATATATATATATATATATATATAAACTTTATCCTTTATGGTAATATTAGCCATTTCCCTGCAAAGAAACATTTGGCATTCATTTACTGAGCAGTCAGCTTTCTGTTGAAATTTATAAAATCTTTCTGTTAAAATGTTTTAGGAAAACCGGTTTCTCAAGTTCAGCACATGTTTCCGTTATTGATGGGGGTTTTCTTCTTACCCTTTTATTTGAATTGATGTAAAATGTTAACATCTTGATTGTGTCATTATTTTCTCTTCACGTTTCATGTGCTATCCATTTTAGTTGTTGCCACTGTTGGTAGTCTTCATGTGAATATGATTTTATGTTATTTGGTACAGTTCTTTATTTGTGATTCTGTATTGACAGTTCACAATGTTCAAGAAAGGATTATCTTTGTCAAGGCCCTCAGGCTTTACTCGATCAAAGTTTTTTTTCACCATTGGTTTTAGAATGTGGTTGTATACAGCTGACAGTTATATTTCTCAATATGCCATATATGACATCAATATGAAAGTCTCAATCTGACGAGGTTCCATTTTCTTAGGGAAGCAATTATAACTAAATGTCATTTGCTCCCAAAATGTCTTCACTGAAGTTGCTAAATCGAATCTTCACTTCATCAAATGGGTCATTTCGTTAGAAAATTAAAGGGAGATAACTTTTGTATATGAATGGTGCTTCTTTTTAAATTATGTATCATTTTAAAATTTTGCTGTTTGTTTATGATAATGAATAGCTTTTTTTCTATAAATTTGTTACTGAAGTTCCTAGGCCTCATGGATTTAAACGTCCTACGAGGCTGGAATCCCGTTCCCACCCCTTCACCGTTGAAACTGTTAGAAGTAGACGTCTCTTCTACTCCAACAGCTTCATGTCTCGCACATCTCGCCTGTGGAACTCCCTTCCTTATTCCTGTTTCCCTGACAAATATAATCTCAACTATTTAAGTGTAATGTCAATCGACATCTCCAGTTGCCTTGATCTATCCACTTCCCTTCTCCACATCCTTTCACCTTTTATTCCTATCTGCTCTCGCTCCAAATCTTCTGTAACCCCCTTGCCTTGATCGATCCACTATCTTTCTCCACATCCTTTCCTTTACCACTCCTACCTGCTCTTCCTCCAAACCTTCTGTAACCCCTTGCTTGGGGTGATAAGCTTAAAAAAAAAAAAGTCTTCATTTACATAATAATGTTACTTAATATTTTGGTTTTATTCTAGGAAGATTAAAAGAATAAGTAAAAAAAAAAATGACAAAGAAAACAGACCCATTTAAATATTTGTCCTATCCAAAATACATGAGTAAATAAATTAAATATTTCAAAAAAAATATTCTGTATTAACTTATATTTAATTTATTTTTATATTTTATTTTAATCATTCTTTTCATTTATATTTTTTTTTTACTTGCTCCTCCCCTGGCTCAAACTGATTTCAATATTAAATAACCCTCTTAAGATACCAACTGACTTGTCAGTCATCCATTAATGTAAATAAGAAACAATTGAAGTTAATGGATGTAACTTTTAAACAATAGATAATTTAAGAAAAGCACCATTTAGATATATTTGTTATCTCCCTTTCATTTTCTACCGTTGGATCTTTCAGTTAAGCTAGAAATGAAAATTCAATTTAACCGTTTCAGTGAAGCCAGTTTTCAGACAAATTGCATTCACTGAAGGTATTTCTTAATGATAGCATGTAAGTAGAAAAGCTGTTTTTTTTTTTTTATCTCACTTGTTGGTCTATTTTTAATAATTCCTTATCTTTTCATTGAGCTGCAAGTTTTAAAAAGATGTGCTTGACATGTCTGCCATTTCTAAGATTATCATTAGAAAAACTGTTTATATACAACCATTTGCATCTCCCCCCCCCCATCTGTATGCATAAACTAGGTTAAACTTTTACTCATTTTCTTTCAATTAGCACAGTATCCATAAAGAAAGGTGCAACTTCTGCTTTGGATTTCAATATCTCCCTCCTCTGCTTGGGATCAAAATGTTGCATCTTCAGACTCCTCCGTAGGATCAGAGCGCACCGACCCCAGCTTTCAGGCTAGGGTCAGTGTAGCATCTATTCTTCACCTTTGCCATGTTTCTATCTATGGGTGGTTTATGGAAAAGCTTTGAGAGAGAGAGAGATGGTGGACCACATAACATGGGCCTTGGGGACTGGGGAATTTTTCTCCTTGGCACTTATATATACTCATATGAGCATCCCACATTTAAAAACAACCTTGTATCAGATTCTACCACCATGGGGAGGCAAGTAAATGCAAGATCAAAGTGCAGTATCTGTGCATGTGGGAAATAGTTTTATACAACCCTCCCCACACACATGATGAGGTACTAGAAAAGTGTCTACCTAACCTGCTTTGCAGAAATCAGTATTTCAATGACCAAACGCCTGAATACATATAAACATTGTTTTTATATATATATATATACACGCACATTATGAAATGGACAAAGTCTGACAATTATTTAAAGACATTTTTATGTTTAACATTCTTTTTATAGATACAATTATTTAAGTAAATGCTCTGTTTATAATAAACAGTATTAAATAACATTTACCGGCCTGAATGTCCGAGAAATTTTCATAGAAAATATTCGTCCTCCGACAGGATTCGAACCTGTATCCTATGTGGAACTGTCATATAGCCTGACGTGCCTTAACTGATTCGGCCACTGAGGATCGTTAGATTCATGGAAGATTGAAGTTTATAAGCAGTAAATTCGACCTTGCCAACCGAACGTCGGAGGACGAATATTTTCTATGAAAATTTCTTGGACATTCATGCCGGTAAATGTTATTTAATACTGTTTATTATAAACAGAGCATTTACTTAAATACTTGTATCTATAAAAAGAATGTTAAACATAAAAATGTCTTTAAATATATATATATATATATATATATATATATATATAATGTGTTTGTTGTTGTGTTGCGGCATTCACCCTGGGTCGGTTAAGCCAGCTCCTTCCAAAGAAATCACCGCGTCTCGAACGAAGGCCGACCAATCACAGTGATCCGTCGCCAATGATGAAACGAGCGACAGCCATTCCAATGGCGGATACCGTAGATTGTTGGACCCAGAATCAGCCCCGCATTTTGTTTCACCGTCCTGAGCCACGTCTTGAGCTGGCCGCCACATCGCCTCTTCCATCCCCGAAGAGGGACCGGATCGATGGCTTCTCTGATGAGCTCGCCTCGTTGACGACGGAGAGCATGACCAAACCAGCGAAGACGCCTTATATATATATATATATATATATATATATATATATATATATATAGTCATCCACAGACTTTCGCTGTATCAAAGCTCATCAGTGTAGCTAGACATTTTGAAATTGATTGAAACTCAACAGCAAAGCAGTAAAGCTACAGAGACGCAAGGAATCACTGGGTGTGGTAATGTTAAAAACAAACGTGGCTAAGGATCAGACACAAAGGGTAATCAGGAGGACATCATGTAGTGATTGACATTAGCAAAAAGACAGAATTTACTAAGAGCTACAAAGGACAGGAAATTGTGGAGTCATAACTGCCAACATCCTGAAGGGTGTGGCACACAGAGGAAATTTATTATCTATTTTCTTATTATAAATTATTATTTATAAATTTCTTAGTATTTATTATTACTTATAAATTTCTTAGTATTTCTTAGTATTTATTATTACTTATAAATTTCTTAGTATTTCTTAGTATTTATTATTACTTATAAATTTCTTAGTATTTATTATTACTCTTTCATGTTTCAACATAAGTGTCTATAATAAAAGTTTTAATTTTTATATTCCTATATAAGACAAGTAAATTTGAAATTAAATTTTATCATTTGTACAAGTATTTTAAAGCCCTTAATAATTTTATGGTTGCTTATGACACCATTGATTTATCTATATATAAAATTCTGTGATTTCTGTTAGCTTGTCCAACTGTCCATCATACCCTCTAAAATAGCCATACATTCACCAATTGAAATCAAATTTTGGGGACTAGTGTAAACACACAGTTGGTTTTTCTAGTGTGCATATTTTAGTACAAAAAATTTACATTTTTTTTAAAATTAAAAGTTTTATTATTTAACATACAAAATACTCCCACTATTTTAAAAACAATTTAATGATTAAAATAACAAATACTTATTTAACACTTCTACTGCTAACTACGGAGATCTTTGTTTTTCTTATCTTGCTCCAGCTGGCTAAGTACGGAAGCCTACGTTTTTTGCATACCACTAGTATGAGTGTCCTGTTGCGCCATCTATCGTAAAATACGGGAAATTCTACCTGTTCTATCAAGGAAATTATTAGTCAGCCTTGATTTTTCTCTACGTCATGGTAGTTTCATAACATACTGGTACCAGTTTTCTGTGTAATAAAATATGTAGGTTGAAATTTGGCATTTTCTTAAAAAATGGCTGGCTGGATGGGGGCAGCACTGGGCAAATAAGTAGCAGTGAAAGTGTTATTAAAAATGCACTATTGTTTTTTACAGATCTTTTCTTTAAGTTTTTATATACAAGAATCCAGTTTCCAGTTTGCCCTGCATTTGTGAGAACTATAAACAAATTATAAGGCCAAACGCTTCAAAAGTTTGGTTCCAGAAAGAAATATTTACACATGGCCAGTTGCATGTTGCATGCTCAAGAGTAAGAAATCCTAAAAATGTATTCTTCGCTTATTAAAAAGGAAAAAAGATGTTTTCTTAAAGAATATTGTTTACCATGAAGTCCTATAAAGTTAAATTAAAGAAATTATTAAACCACGAAGTAGGGTTTTTGTGAAAGTATTTTTCCAAACAAATCAGCTTATTCAAATTTCATCGATTGGTTTGTGAAATTAAATGAAACAGATTGTAAATCTTGACAAAAAATGTTATGTGATAACTTCAACAATACTAGATAGTGTGAGAATTTCAACATGTCTCAGTGTGTTGCTAAAAAATTTAGTCTTAAAAAGAAAAACAAGATTTTCAAGTTTATTTTCATAGATTTCAATCAGAATTTTTTACTTTGTTTCACATTTTCTACTTTTTTATATAGTTTGATTTTTATGCAAAATTTCATAGCTTCCTCGTTTTTGAAATGTAGAGACTTAAAAAAATGTTGGCAATGTTTTCACAAACCCAATAGTGAGTAATTCCCAATGATGCAGTGTGTGTGTGTGTGTGTGTGTGTGTGTGTGTGTGTGTGTGTGTGTGTGTGTGTAAGGTAGTGAAGAAAAGTGAGAAGAAAGGATTAAGCCTCAACTGCAAGAAGACAGAATCCATGGTTGTTAGCAAAAGGGGTAGCCCAAAGTACGAATTGCATATCGGAGATACCAAAATCTAACAAGTGTGGAAATTTAAATATTTGGGAAATGCTTTAACAGAGGATGGAAAGTGTGACACTGAAATCTGAAGGCGTATTGGGATAACCAAAGATGCATTTCAAAAGCTAAGCAGAGTACGAAGAAATACAAAAATTTCACTAGAAACAAGGAAAAGAGGACTAAACTGCTACATTATATCAATCCTGTATGTCAGTGAGTGCTGGACAATCTCCTCAAGGATAAAGAGGAGACTTGAAGCAACAGACTTTTGCACACACCTAAAAATATATAAATGTGTGTTTGTGCATGTCATTATTAAAACTAATGAAAATTTTGATGCATTTCTTTCATTAATCTTACTCCTGATATCAAAGGTTTTGTGGAAAACTAATTCTTGATAATATTTGAGAATTCTAAAAGGTCTTTCCTTCAAATAGAAGAATTTCTTTTATTTCTTATTAGAATGGTAATGATTTTTCCCCATTTTATTTTAGGCTTTAATTTTCCGTGACGGTAACCTTGTTTGTGGAACGCTTGAAGCTCTGATTCAACACCTCATTCCAACCAGAGATTATTATCCTGACGTAAGTTCAATATTGGATTTTCTTTTTCTTTGTTTTTTTATATATTGCCTTTTTGTTTTTATTTTTTGCCATTTCTTTTTTTATATTGACTTTTCTTTTTTTTATATTGGCTTTTCTTTCTTTTTTATATTGACTTCTCTTTCTTTTTTTATATTGGCTTTTCCTTTATATTGTCTTCTCTTTTTTATGTAGTCTTCTCTTTTAAATATTGCCTTTTTTATATTGCTTTTTATTTTTTATATCGCCTTCTTTTTTAAAAATATTTCCTTCTCTATTTTTGATACCACCTTCTGTTTTTAATATTGCCTTTACATTTTTTATTAACCATATTTATACATAATGCAAGTAATCTTCTGTCAAAAGCCAAAAAGTGATGAGTCACAAGCATACACATGTAATATTTTTGCAATTTTATTTGCTTGTATCAGTGAAATAACTACTATGTAAAGTAGTCCCCCTCCTAAAAAGACTCCTTTCATAAATAGCAAACCTGTATATGGGATTGCTTTTTGCTCAACTAGAAAAATATTAATTTGCTTCTCATGAAAGGCTATCCCATATATGATTAAATATTATTTAAGCAACAACTATTACCTTTATGAGCACTTAAGTCCATGGTATTAACACTGTCTTCTAAAACCATCCAAAGAGATATGCTGGTCCCTTGGCAGTTGACATTTCTCATGCAAAATAAGATATTTTATCATATATAAAATGTCTTCATAATTTCAAATACTAGATCAAATGTAATCAAACTATTTAAAATAGTTTTTGGAATTTTGCTTACAACGATATCAACTAAATTTTTATTATTGACAATATTTACAAGTGGACTATTGTCCTAATCTTTATGGCTATCACTAATAATAATAATAATAATAATAATAATAATGTAATAACAACAAAGATGAGGATATTAATCTGCATGTAAACAAATAACTCCTCATCATAGAAATAAAATTTTTATAGTTTTTCAAATAATTTCCTGCTAGTCAGTTATGTGTCATGCTTTGTGTGTCATGCTTTATGTATCATGCTTTAAGATTTTATTAGTTTGTTTTCTGTTTATGCTATTTACCTTTATTCATCATCATTCTTCAACCGCCCTATGGTTGGTTGGAACTCCATTGACAGTCCCTTTCCACACTGTTTGGTCCTGCATTGCTTCCAGATCCCCAATCTCCAGTCCCAAACTATGGCATCTGGGAAAGTCAAACTTCTTCAAAACTCTTCCTATGTCTCTTTGAAGTCTCATTTTGAAAAAAATTATATTTAAATTTTTGAATTGCTTAGGTGATCATGTTTCTTTCGATACATGACTGACGAGGCAGATTTTTCCTGCACTAGGTTGCCATTTAGATAGACCAGTTGCCATCCAAGGCTATCGAACCCAGTCTGTCCTGCTATTTACCCATAGCTGGGGAGAGAAGAAGAGGATTCATACCTTTTCCAACGGTATTAGCATGTAAGTGACTGTAATGGATTCGACTGGAAATCGAACTCGGCTCTCTGATTCCTCAAACCGAGCTGCTATCAATTACTCCACCATAATTAACATTTTT
>OZ038480.1:28009412-28011912 GCA_964036315.1 Acanthosepion esculentum
TAAGTTAAACTTCTTTTCATTTAGGCGCCGAGATTAGTTTTGATTTTATTTTTTTTTAATTAGTACCCCTTGCAGCATAAATTTTTGATGGTTCAGTCCTGAGCCATAGTCATTGGTATTAGTTTAACAAATTGCCTGTGGGTATTTTTCGACATTATTGTTGAATGGTAGACCATGATAAGAGAAATTAGCTGTTATTGTTGGTGAATCAACAAAAGAAATAGCGTTTTCAATAATCCTTCTCTTTCTAATCATTTTTTTTTTTTTGGATTATGGCTATAGTTTATGGGAGAAAAGCCAGTTGTAGTGGTGCCTCTTATTGTTACTGATCTTCTTACTTAATCTGTCTACTTCATTTAACAAGATTTGACAATTGTACTTATGAAGATTTTTTTTTTTAAATTAAATATTTCTTTTTAGTCTTTAATAATTTAGTTTTTATTTTGACATGTTTTCTTTTGTAACTTAATTAAATCTAAAAGTAGTTTTTTTTTTATTTTATATAAACAGGATTATTTACATAAGGACTTAACAGAAGTATTTCTAGAAAACATCTAGTTAGTTAATATTAAAAAGAAATTACCTACCAAGTACAGGACAGTGGTGTCTTAGTCCTCTTCAAAGTACTTCATAACTCATACTCTTATCCCATCATTCCTACTATTTTTCAAAACAATTCTGTAAAGTTATCTCATGGGATTACCATCAGTTGTTTAATCATATTTTTCTCCATTCCATTCACAGTCTGAAACCACAACCCTCAATGACAATTTTAGCTTTTAGGAAAACCAGAATTTGCAGGGATCTTGGTGGTGCAATGCTTTAGGCAAGAATACGATGGTCAGAATAAAGAAGCTCATTTTGTGGCATTTCACTGCTGACTGAATAACCCCACAGGATAGGATCTGTTCACATGTAGTGTAAAGTCTCCCTCTGAAACATTGTCAGATTATATCAAGACTGTGAAACTGATTCTTGCGATATTCAAGATGGCTGATTACTCTTTTGACAGATCTCGTAAATAACTGCTAAATACTACGTCCTTCATGACTGCTGCAGTTAGACATTCCTTTTTGGTGTAAAAGATTAGTTTTCAAACCTAGATAAAAGCATGGATTTCAAATACTGATTTTAAAGAGAAAAGTCCTTCCCCCACTTGGAAGATTGGCGCAACACAATCTTCTCACAATTATACGAACTTGAGTTGTTCTAAGCTAAGTCTAGTAAGTACCAAATAGCTATTAACCACTGAGAAAGAAAGTAAAGTTTTAAAAACTTAGTAATTAGATTATTTTGTACTGTATTGTGTTTCAATGACATACATAGATTTCACTATCCAAGATTTGCCAGAATGATCTCATAAAATGGGCGGGATATTTTTTTTTTCTCTTTTTAGCTGCTAACAGACCATTCTTGAAATATTTTATATAATCCCTACCATATTACAAAAAGTGTCATGTTTTGTGATAAAATAATGCAAGTTTTAAATTGACTTTTGCTGATTCATTGATATGTGCTTATCACCATCATCCACTGCTACTTGTAAATAGGTTACCCAACTTATTCCATGACAACCATGACTGTGGTATTCTATATCATGACTTATCATCAAATTCCTCTATCTCCCTCTGTTTTTTTTCTACTTTTTTCTAGCCACCTATTGCTCCATCTGTTATCCTTACTTTTTGCTATGTGTCTTGCTTATTTCCATTTTTGCTGCTAAATCTATTTTTTGTTGTTATTCTCTAATCCAAGTAATCTCTCTTTTTATCTCTTTTAGATTTAATATCTGATGTGTTAATATTTTGTTGGCCATATATTTCTATCATTTTTGAATTGTCCTGTCTTTCTTATGAAGATTCAGTTCCTTGCTTTGTAAGCATTTTATGGCCTCCCACTCCAAAATTAGTTGGACCCATGGAAATTCCATGAGTGTTGTCAACTAAGACTGCATTTACATTTCTCTGTTATTCTTTCAATCTTTGTCTACCATTTTCTGCTGTACACTTTTTTTATCATCCTTTCATTCTCTTTGTCTGCCCATAAAAATATTTAATGTACTACAATTTTTACACCTTCATATCCCAACCTACCTTTTTAATTTTTTCGTGCTTTACCCTTTGATATCCAACCAGCTGACATGTCTCTTTGTCTTTCTATCATCTACGTCCAGCCTGCCTTTCTCTTTTATATAGACTACAGGCAAAAAGTTTGGGGCCACCCTACATTTCTTTAAAAAACATGGAAAAATATTTCATTTTAGGGTGTTTTTTAAAGAAATGCTGGGTGGCCCCAACTTTTTGCCTGTAGTATATATTCAAGTCATCTGAAGATTGCATGAGCATGAAACTCAAGTTATGACTAGAGCCATCCTATCATAAGATTTAATTTTGCTTGATCAAGGTAATCTGGGCTTCAAGCACTTTTCTGAGTAGGCAAGTTTGCATTTAGGCCTTTTTTTCTCTTTCTTTTTTCAGTATTGTTGGTTTTATTCAAGGTT
>OZ038480.1:28014412-28121912 GCA_964036315.1 Acanthosepion esculentum
TGCTTTGCCGCTGTGTTGCATTTATGTAATAAAATGGATAATGTTACTTAATGCAAACATGAGCTGACTAATGAAAAACACAAGACTTGAATCTTTCATTATTTAATACTACATTTTATTCAACTTTGTCAGTTACTCTTGACCAATCTATGGTGCAGCCTCACAGAGCCCTTATTCAATATGTGGACCATATCATCTCCTCCTGTGATGTATGAGAAACTTCTCAACTGACCTATTGGTTGATGGTTTATATAACTGTATATTAGAAATTTTCCCCACATTTGAAAAGCCTGGTACAGGTGTGAGGCCATGTGTTTCTCTATTTGGCAATCGGGAGTGACCCAAGGTTAACCCCATGATACATGGTTTCCTTGATGGTCTTCAATGTCTATTCTAAAATCATACTATACTTAAATGATAACATAGTATATATTTTCATGAGGTATTGTTACATAGGATATTATTTAAACACTATTTTCATTTAATATTTATTAGAAATTAACCTATGTTTTAATTTTCTTTCATATAAACCCATTTTTAACTAAATGATTTGTTCAGATATTTTAGATTAGTCATTAATGATAGTTTTCTTAATATTTTTCCAACTTATTATGAACTAGCCTTGAAGCTGCCTTTTGGGTAACCTTTAAGCTAGCTCCAGTGGAGGGATTTTGGGCCTCTGTCATTTTATCATCAGCATCCTATGTACATGAAAATTGTAAGAATTTAGAAATAATAAAATTATTTTATCTTTATTTGACACCGTAATTCGGCATAATCTTTCTTCGTATACGCAACCGATCTCCGTAGTCTGTTTACATTTATTTTGTGTGCAAATTTTATTTTTTTTTTTTTTAGATTCTTCATGATCCCTTCTCATAAAGTCACTCTTAAGACATTAGGGAACACAAACTATGTAATATTTTGAATATATCGCAGTATGTGTGCTAGAAAAAGAAAAAAAATATCATGATCAACGTACTGTACCTTGCTTAAGTTTTAATTACAATTTAATTAAAAGATATCAATTGCAATTATGATGAAAAATGAAATTAAAGTTAAAGCTTTAAAGATTTGTTTTTTAAACCTTTCACTTTTTTCAATATTTAAATTTAACTTCAAATAAGTTATTTAATTTTTAATCATGTGTAACTACAGTAGTTACTACCTGTTACTTCAGGTTGTTCATGATTCACCGAGATAAAAAAAAAAAACTGATGGACGGACAGACACGTGTACATTGCACTCTATTTATATAGATATGATGTCAACTATTAATGTTTATAATACATATATTGTTAGATATTTTTAGTTGGTTTTCAATTGTGATTTGGTTAGATTTACTTTTTTTTATTTTTTAATCATTTCACCTGAAGCAAGGCAATAAAACCACAAGTGGCTACTGAGAGTGAAAGAAACTGAGAAAATGTTATTAAGGAGCAAGGACAATAAAAGTAAAGAATTCAAAATGACAGAAGATGACAATTGATGTTGCATTTAAATTTTATCATTTTTCTTTCGGATATTTATCAAGTTTAAAATATTCTAAAAATTTTTCAATTATTCTATTTCAGATGTGTGTTTGCCAGCAAAATTTAGTATCTGACAGAGCAAAAAAGGTAAAATTTATATTTTAAACTAATATTTTTTTCAATTTTTATATCTTCATGGGGGATACTATTTTTTCCTGCCAAAATCTTGAAAATTTACCTAACTGACCAAATAGTTTATTTATTTATTTTTTTTTTTTTTGATCTTTATACTCCATTTGATTCTTTTTCTTGAAAAATTTTACTATTCAATATTGGTATACATTAGGTTAGAGCATCTTCAGGAAATACAGTAATTTGTTATTTCCAAGAATTGTTTTGACTATTTGACTACTCCTGTTGATGTTATCTTTTTATCCAATATATTATTTGGCTTTCATCTAAATCTGAAGGAATAAAACCATTTCAAAATGACGATGTTATTAGATGATTCATTCAATTTAAATTATTAAGCAATATAATTTTTTATTTTTGATAACTGAAATTAATGTTGCTGATTAAAATTTTGACATTTGTTTCATTCTGCAGGAATCTCTTGGACGTTTTGGTCATCACTTATTGCGACTGCTTAAGTAAGTTCTGTTTCTTAATTCAAGAATTGTCTTCCTTAATTTAAAAAGCATATGATCGTTCACTTGTTCTTGATGTTGCTTTCTGTATCATCATGTTTTTTATAAGTTCAAACATAGATATATAAAGGACAGAACCAGAATGAGACCGTTGACATTTCTCGAGCACATAATATGGAAAGAGGACTTAGATAGCCTATCTAACAAGCTTGTTTAAATGGTTGACAGAACAGAGAGTAGGAGAGATAGCAAAAAGACGAAACATACTAAGAGATACAAAGGACAGGAAGTTGTGGAGAGCCATGATCTGCCACATCTCCAAAGGACACGGCATATAGAAGATTTGATAACCTAGAACTTGAGATTGAATGTTATTGCAGTTTACAAACAGTTTACATTAATGCAGCGGGTTTGACATATTTTACTATCAGGTCATCCCATAAGTTATGTCCGAATTTTGAATAAAGAAAACAAGTGACCAAATGTTACATTTAATTACAGATTCAATCAACAATGTATTTTCCCTGATTATCTATGACTTCCTTCCATCTATTAACAAGCTTACTAATTCCATTACTGTAAAATTCTTTTGGCTTTGATTCGAAGAACTCACAAATGTCAGTTTTAACCTCTTCCTGTGTTACAAAAGCTGTTTCTTCCAAATGATTCTGTAAGCTATGAAACAAATGGTAGTCTGAAGGAGCAAGATCGGGAGAATAAGGTGGATGAGGAATTTTCTCCCAACCAAGTTCTTCGATCTTTTGTGACGTGATTCTTGCTGTGTGTGGTCGCGCATTGTCCTGATGAAACATCACCCATTTTTGATTCACTAGAGCAGGTCTTTTTTCCTCAAAGCTTGGTTCAAATGCTCTAATTGCTGACAGTATATTTGAGCATTAATTGTTGCATTAGGTGGTAAGAATTCAAAGTGGATTATTCCTTGGCAATCCCACTAGATTGAAAGAAGAACCTTTTGCCCATGAAGTTCCCTTCTCGGCTGTGACTGGGGTCCTTCCCCTTTACCAAGCCACTGTCTACGACGCTTAACATTTCGATAAAAGATCCATTTTTCGTCGCCAGTCACAAGTCTATTCAAAAAAGGTGAAACAAGTTGGCGAGAATGGAGAGAAGAGCAGATGTCAACTCGGGATTTGAGGTTGTTTTCAGACAATTCATGAGGCACCCATTTTCCAAGTTTAGGAACTTTTCCAAGTTGTTGAAGATGACGATGTACAGTTGTACGGTTTGAACTGAGAACCACTGCCAATTCCTCAACTGATAAAGCAGGATTTTCTTCAAGGGCTGCTTCAAGAAGCTTTTCATCATACTCAACTGGACGTCCGGTTCGATCTTCATCTTCAAGGGTGAAATCTCCACCTCTGAATTTTGCAAACCATCTTCTGCAAGTTCTTTCATTCACACATTCCTCTCCATAAACTGAGTGAATGTTTCTAGCCGCTTCGGCTGCTGAGTTTCCTTTCTTGAACTCATAAAGCATTATGTGCCTCAAATGATTCTTGGGTACTTCCATGTTAGCAGGGTTTTAATCAAACAAAATTTAATTATATAGTTCTCTGAAATAGAATTTGATCAGTTTAAATGCATCTAAACATAAAAATAATGTTCAGCTCCATTAGACATTATAAAATACTCTTTAAATTTGGTTCATTTTAACAAAAAGTTAAAATTCGGACAGAACTTATGGGATGACCTAATATATCTTACTTACATTGGTTCATCAATAAGTCCATAGCCTAATAATAATAATAATAATAAACATTAATGTAGTTGTAAATCAACCTCAGTTGTGATTATAGAATCATTGTGAGCTCCATAATCCTGTCAGTTCTTTCATAGTATGTGCTACACCAGGTGTTTGTTTCGATCAAACTGGGAAATGACTGCAAAACACTTGAAAAACCCCCAATTTATAGGCAGAATTACACAAATGCATGCTGAGATTTCTTCCTAGTCAATAAAATAGGTCGGTTCTCGGTTTTATATGACTCAGTTCCGGTCTGTCTCGTCTTGCTGTCAGAATACTATATTCACTTATACGAATTTGTTCTTGTATGTATGCCAACCCCAAATCTTAGTTTGCAAACTTTTTGCCATATCACTGTTAATTTGCCATTGAATATATTGTTTGCTTGCTTTATATTATTTTTTGCCCTGTTCTTTTCTTTTTGTTTTTTATTGCAAACTTTGTCAATTCTGTTTCTTGTGCTGTTCTATCATTTATTTACCTTTAACCATGGCTACTCACTCTACACCAGGGCTCCATAGGGTTTTGACTTCAGAGTTCTCCTTTTCCTGGACGGGTTACCAATCACAACTAGAGAACTCGATCTGACTAGTTATTTAACCCATAGCTAGGGGGAAGAAGAGATGGATTCATACCTTTTCCATGAAAACGAATGTCATGAACTTGGATAGAATTGAAACTTAGCTTGCCGATTTCTCTTCTCTATCCGCTAACCATCGTACCACCTGCATGTCTGCCATAGCCTAAAGATGGAAAAATAGAAATTTATTTTACAAGTCATATTTTATTTTTAACACAATTTACTTCATTCTTAATGTGCTTCACCCAACATTTATCCATTAATCCTAAAAATCGAACATAATACAGAGATAAAAATTTAACTCTCAGGCTCTGGATTTGAGTTGTCCTCATATACCTAGATGTGTAACTGCTCGGGAATACCAGTTGCTGCAAGCTTGGATGTGTGGGTGGTGTAATGCATAATGGTACAGAATTGTTAATTAGAGTGCCAAGATCCAATTTCAGTTGGGTTTTGTTATATTCACTTACATGCAAATACCCTTGGAAAAGGTATAAATCCGCCCCTTCCCCCCTTAGCTATGGGTTAATTAGTAAAACTTGTATCACTAAATTGTTATCTCCAAAACAAATTCTTACAATCTAAAAATATTTTCTAGCTTTAAATAACCTGCAAAGGGTTGATAAGCCATAAAAAAGGAATCAAGCAGTTATTCTGCCAAAATGGGCAAACAAACAGGACATAAAAGCCTGGCAACATGCGGAAACAGGAATAACAGAAACATTGATTTAGAAAAGTATTTAAGACAGAGGAAAGTGAACCATGTACACAGATACAGTTACCATCTGCCCGTCTAAACCAAATGTATTTTGATCTCATTTTGGAAGAGGTCTAAAGTCTTGGCATTGATGAAGGGAAAGTATTAAACTCATTCACTGCCTGTTGTGAAAAATAATATTTTTATATGTTCTGACAATAGATTGGATTTTTTTTTTTAAATATATGTCCTTTGGTAGATTTATATTGGCATTTAGTAAAATATCTCTCAAAACCTATCTCAAATGAATTTACAGTCAGCCCCTGCCGATTCACATTTCAGCATTCGTAGCTTCACACATTTGCGGATTTTTTCTTTAGAAAATATGTACTTGTTATTCGCGTGTTTTTTTTTTTTTTTTAGAAAATATGTAGTTGTTATTTGCATGTTTTTCTGAAGAACTTATGTACAAATTATTCGCTGAGAACTCCCTGGATTCACCTATTTTCTTAATAGAACATATTTAAAATATTCTTGTATTATTTTCCTGTTATTCAAGTGACTTAAAACATAACTGTACATTTTTATGGTAAAAATTGGCAGAATTGTACATCTTCATTGTAAAAAAACAAACTCAAAAACATGTGTAGTGCTTGGGCTTTGTTCTTTATTAGGGGCTGCGGTTGGGGTCTTAAAAGTGGCTTATGCTAAGTCTGGGGGCAATCATCACAGTTCTATTTTTAGAAAATGGTTTAAACTTTATATTTTATGTCTTGTTACACATATTTTATACAGTATTTTCAATGGTTGTATTGATCTATGCGGAATTAAAAACGGTTATTGTACGTATGAAAGAAAATTTACGCTAAGTGTATTGTCACCAATACTATTTTTTCAAAAATATTTTAAAATGATCTAAAATGTTTCTAAAGTGTTTAGGATGAAATTTTAAGACATATGAGGTTTTAAAAATCAAAATAGGTACTTATAAGCACTTGGGGGTGGGGGGGTTTACAAATATTCACGGATTCTAACTATTCACGGACAGTTCTGGTCCCTAATCTCCGTGAATACGAGGGACTCACTGTACTATTCTAAACACTTGTATTAAATCAAGTCTAAGGCATTCATTCAAGTGAAAAAAAGTCTATTGGGGTATATTTTTATAATACACGAATATATATGATTTAACTTGCATCTTATAATATCTGCTTGCATAAAGTGTGAGTCAACATTATATGCAATTTAATCAAATGATTAGTATAAAACTACTGAACCGAGAATCATCAAATTTTGGTCAGGCAGTTTATATCTATAAATGTAAAATTTTATGAAATTTGGGTATTGCTGAAATATACAAAATGTAATGATTGAAAATGTTTCACCTTGTATGCAACCTAACAATTCAATTTAAATTGATAGAAATATGAAGAAAAAAATGAATGAAAATGACTGACTACTATAATTTATTCAAAGAATTTTTTATTTTTTTAAAGTTTTCTTGGTTAGGCTGAGAACTTTACGGCACCTACTTTGTATTTTTATGGATGGAATACATTCAAGTAATAAATAAGTCATTTTTCTGTTAATTTTTCTTATTTCCTGCCAGCCACTGGACTGATCTCTTTCCATATGATTTCCTTGATGAACTGATGATGAAGACTTTGAAGGATATTTCTCACAGAATTGTCAACATTTTCCCAGATTTACGTAAAGATGTTACGAATATGATGCACAATTTGCTCAATAGAGTAAGTAACCACACCTATTCTGTATAAACTCTCACTACTTTTTTATTTTTAAGGTATGGGGAAATAACTGATTTTTACATATATATATATATATATATATATATATATATATAATGTAATTTTTTTTTTTTTCTGGATTGTTTTCACCATTAGTCACTAAAACACAAGGGGTTACTGGGTGTGAAAGAATTAAAAATAAAACATTACTATTTAACGAGTGGGAACAAAAAGAGTAATCAAGAGGACAATAGATAGCGATTTACATTTAATTTTTCGATGATTAAAGTTGGCTGAAAAGTATGGAACCGGAAGGGTGTTCCACAAGTGAGCAGTGCAAGAAAAGAAACTGTTAACATGGAATTTGCAAGTACATGTAGCCAACTCAACTTTAAATTGATGAGATCTTGATGACGGTCTAGTACTGTGCTTAAATTCATAAAGCCTAGGTACTATAGAGAAGACCGATATTTATTTCCGCTTATTTACAGAAAATTTGGTATAAGGCCAAAAATGGGGGGGAAAAAGGACAGTCTTCTGTCTTAAATTTAAACTTAGCTAGCCACACTTATTTTTTTTATTATGCCTCTTGATTCCTTGGGGAACATAGGGCCGCAACAACATCTCTGCAACGCAGACACAATTTTGGGTGATCCTCTTCAGCTCAGCCCATGTTGTGTTGGCTGCCTTCACCTGTGCATCAACACTTCTGCGCCAAGTTTGTCTTGGTCAACCCACTTTTCATTTCCCTTGTGGATTCCAGTCAAGGGCCTGTCTGGTGACACTAGAAGCAGGCTTGTGGAGTGTGTGGCTGATCCATCTCCATTTCTGTTTCTTGATATCAGTCTCAACTGGGTCTTGTCTGTTCCTGTCCCACAATTGGTCATTGGAAACGATTTCCGGCCACCTGATTTTCGTGAGACATCAGTTGGCAAATGTTTGAAGTTTGTGGGTGTTGGTCTTGGTTACCCGCCAGGTTTCTGAGTCGTAAAGTAGGACCGACTTGACATTAGTGTTGAAGATCAAGATCTTGTAACGTGAGAGGGCTGTTGATCTCCAAATTGGCTGCAGAGTGTTGAAAGTGTGTTGGGCTTTGTTGAACTTAGTGGTTTTATTTATTGTCTTGTTTGGACATGAAAGTATTAAAATAAATAAATACATACATACATACATACATACATACATATATATACAAGTTAAAAAAAATCTTACTTTTGACAAGAAGTAATATTTATCAAAGAACTGATTAAAGTAATAAAAAAAGTGCAATATAATTTTCAAAAAACGAAAATATCTAGCAATTTAAGGCATAAAGTAATTTGAACACCAACCTTCCTAATACCTGGTTTCTGCCAACCAGGTATCATTAAACAGTAATACATATATATATATATATATATATATATATATATATATATATATATATATAAATTAAAATATTTAAAAAAAAAAAAGGCGAAGGAATCATATTTAAAAAATATTATAATATAAGCTCTACTTCTGTATGGAGCACTGTCTTTTTAAAAATAAAAGCAAAAATACTAAGGAACTCCGGATTATTTACCTAACGTGTTCTTTCCTATTTTTCTGCATACCTGCACACACACACACATACACACACACACACACACACATATATATATATATATATATATATATATATATATATATATATATATATATATATATATCTTGTTTTCTTTTCTGTTTGTGAAATTCATTTTATATTTTATTGTTTGTAGCTTTCATGTCTCCAGGTATTCGAAGACTACATTTCCAAAGTCAACACAGAATCGTTGCAAAAATCACAAAACCAAATTATTCCTACAGTAAGTCAATTTTTAAAAAAAAGTTTTTGCATATTTTATTTATTTATTTTGAGAAAAATAATCTTTTTAATCATTAAACAAGATATTGAGACTTGAAAATGGTCTGCAAATGTTTCATCCGAATGCCCCCAGCATATATTTTACAGATTTTATTTAAAAAAAAAATAAAATCATTTTATAAATGAATTAATGAATAAAACAGAAATGAATAAGTTTTGGTCGGTGCAGTCAGATATTCTTTCATCTTTGAAGTTCTGTTTAAAATAATTGCTAGAATCTCAAGATTTTTTTCCCACTCTTATAATATCTGAAACAAAGGTATAGTGTACATTATAATGTATTTAATAATATAACATATATTGTTATATATAATGTTATATAATATGTTATATATAATGTTATATAATATGTTATATATAATGTTATATAATATGTTATATATAATGTTATATAATATGTTATATATATAATGTTATATAATATGTTATATATAATGTTATATAATATGTTATATATAATGTTATATATGTTATATATATAATGTTATATAATATGTTATATATAATGTTATATAATATGTTATATATAATGTTATATAATATGTTATATATAATGTTATATATAATGTTATATATAACGTTATGTTATATACATAATATAGTATTTTAACACATTTTTATGGAATCGAACCTGTATCATATATGGAACAGTCATATAAGATACAGGTTCGATTCCTGTTGGAGGACGAAAATTTTCTATGTAAATTTCTCAGACATTCAGGCCGGTAAATGTTGTTTAATACTGTTTATTATAAAACAGAGCATTTACTTAAATATTTGTATCTATAAAAAGAATGTATAAACATAAAACTGTCTTAAAATAATTGTCGGACTTTGTCTATTTCATAATGTGTGACATAATATAATATATATATAATATTATATATAATGTACATAATAATGTGATGATAATAATATATTGGAGTTTATCGATTGTAAAATCTTCACTCATTATGAAAGTATTGGGATTGGAATATATGTGCACTACAGTTCAAAATTTTTAAGCCACCCTCAGAATTAGCATGAGATAAACATGACAGAAGAGTGAAAAAAAAATCCAAAAAAGATCTCTTAGAATCATTGAAAAAAGACTAGAATCAATTATCAAACTTTGAGAAACTTTTGCAATGAATGCCAAAAATTTGTGCTGCAGTAATCAAAGTTAATGGAGGATATTTTGATGAGAGCAAAATTTAATCATAAAATGCTTTTTTTTGTTTTTGTCATAATGAAATTTCTAATAAAAAATTGTCTCATTTTTTTTAACCATGTATAATAATTTTAACCATGTATAATAATTTTCTCTTATTTAAAGTACAAAACAACTTCTTTTTTGGGCCAATTTGAAAAATTACCAAGAGTAACCTTAAAGTTTTGAACTATAGTGTATATGAAAAAATAATGTTTAAAAACCTGTTTGCGTGTACTCAAGCATAATATTCATAGTTTTTAGCTTAGCTTGGCTTCATGAACAAAGTTTTTATCGGGGTCTATTAATGAATGTGCAAGCCACATGGCAATTTGTTCATAGCAGTTGCAAGAGTTCGACATCTGGAGCTGGGACCAGTTTTACTCTGTTGCTTCTTTTCAACTCTTGCTTTACATTTTGTGTCAGATAGAGATATTGCTTGCAAGATCTTATATTTCTATGCATATAGTTAGCTCCTGTTTAATGATCAAAATTGATTCCACAAGTATCTTTATTTATTTTCCTTGACAGCACTTCTTGATTGTCTTGTGTCCCTCTTCTGTAAAGCTGGCCAGAGATCAGATTGTGGAAACTAAGAAGGAAAGTTTCTTGTACTACCCATCAGTATTTGCTAACTCACTTGTACAAAAGGGAAAAGGCCTGCCATAATTGAACTATATATATATCTAAAGAAGAGAGAAACAGACATGCAAAGAACCCTACCAAAGCTCAGAAGAATTTCTAAATCTATTCTGTAACTTGTTTGGATTTCATGTTTTATAACTTGTTAAAAACTTTTTTTTTTTTTTTAAGGAAAAGTGGAGAATTCTTTTTTAATTACTATTAGGTTGGTGCAAAAATAATGTCGTTTTTTGACATGATCTTGAACGTCAAAAAACGACATTATTTTTGCACCAACCTAATAGTTGAAAAACATGTGACCTCCTCAATGACAAAGCAAGAAAAAAGTTCATATTACAAGAAATACTAAACATGGTCTTCGGCTAAAGCAAAAAAATAGAAAGTATATAGCTAACATAAAATTAAGGGAGATAACTCGTATATTCTAATTTATTTGGAATTTATTCCCTTAAATATCTATACGATGTGACTGCCTGTTTGGTAAGCACAGATTAACAATTTTTTTTTTTAATTTCGGTTTTATTTTATCATCTTTTACTATTACTAACCAAAGAAAAATGTTTCATTTTTGTTCAATGTTATATTGAAATTATTTTAAACGTATTTCATGAAGTATAAGGTAAATAATGTTCAACAATTTTTATTACAGACAGACATTATTGAAATTTGTCCCAATCCCTTGATTCTGGCTCAGCAGTTGACTAATATTGAAATAGTAAGTATATTTTATTGTCAAAGATTAAAATCTCTTAAACAAGAATGAAGATAATTTTATGAACAATATGCTGAGTATGTAGTTTACACACCTATGAAATAAATAAGTCATTTGGTCTTAAGATTTTCTAATTGCATAAACCCAGCTATGTATTAAATAGCAGGGTTGACTGGTTTCTCTCTTGGGTGGCAACCAGCCTAATAGAAAAATAAACTTGGCAAACTTGACCTTCCTTTACACAAAATAAAAATAGTGTGGCAAAAGTATCGTTTTCTTTCTGATACCACTATTATTTTAACTACCTTCACTCCTTGACAAAGTTTATTTTAAAAAGCAATGATTTGAATTGTAATAAGACCTAAACATATGATAAAATTGAATTTATAGATTCTTTTGGTTCTTGAGAATTTACAACAAAAATATTAAATACTATTTATTAGATTGTTTATTTACAAGAATAATTTTATATTTACATTTAAAAAAAATAATACAATTAAAACTAATGCAATATCTATCATTTACCAATTTATAAAGAAATAAATATGAAACCAATTTTTTATTCATAAACATTTACTAAATTATTAAAATATGTGAACCAACTATAAGGAAATCCTTATTATTTACCAAGTTTGAATCAATTGGTGATTAGCTGATGTTTTGCCAACCACTTCAGTAGACAATATAAGAAATAGTGTAAATAAACAATCTAATAATGTTTATTATTTTTGTTGCCAATTCTCAAGAAAAAAAAAATTCACTTTCATCATATGTTTAAATTTTATTACAATTTTAATCATTGCTTTTTAAAACAATAAATATTGCTGAAGGAGTGAAGGTAGTTAAAATAATAGTGGTGTCAAAAGAAAAACCATTGTTTTGATATGCATTTTTTTTACAGGCATGAAAATCCAAGTTTGCTGAAAATTTAATTCCAAACCCTAGAGAAGACAATGAAAAGAAAACACTCCACTTTCCTTATTATGAAGTCATGAAAATTCCCAGATAAAAAAAAAAAAAAAAAAAAAATATGTGGAGAATCATTATCACCTATGTCCAGAAGAGACATGACATTTAAAAAAAAAAAAAAATGGCTAAAAATTGAAATGTTTTTCTGTTTGAAGTGAAAAGAAACCTTATTCTGATTACTTTGGTTCAGGATCTTTCAGATAACAATAATTGGCTATTTGTACCAGTGCAAGTTTGCAATATCTCATTTGAGCTAAACTTCCAACTTTGTGATACTCTGAGCTTGGCATGCATTGTTTAATGAAATGGAAAAAAATGAAACAATATGCCACAATATCTTTAGAAAATTCATTTCAGGGCCATCCTGGGTAAGATGATAAACTACATCCAACAGCAAGACCTCTGATTGGGAGGGTTTGAGAAGTGTGTAACCAACTCTTATTTGCTGGTGTTCCCAGGTTCACCCTGACCTGGTGAGGCAACACCTGTTAGGGTCCTAGCTATGGGCAAATAGTTAACCCTCAAACTGGGGTCAAAACACCATAAAAGTGTTAAAATAGGTTTAAATACCAGCAATACATTTTTGTAAAAAATTATTACCAGCAATGAATTTTTGAAGAAAAAAATTATTAGCAATACATTTTTGGGAAAAAAAATATTACCAGCAATAAAAATCTTGTTGGCATTAAATCACCTGTTGAGGTTGATAAATGCCATAAAACAAAACAAACCAAACCAAACTTAATTTCAGGCTGGCTTCTGTTTACTGTATGTGATGTTCTGCCAAAGAGCACTTGGTGTAAAATTGCATCATTGCAATTTGTGTACATTGTGCTATTTGCCTTGTGTTATTCATATATGTGTCAGTATTATTTTGTGTTGTATACTGTAAATCTCTTAGTGATGTTAAAACAGCCAAAACAAATACGATCTGTGCACAACTTCTTATGATTACCAAATTTTGTTAGACGTGGGGCCTCGCTGTACAGATGTTACTGTTTAAACAGCAGTGCTAATCTTTAAACTCCTGAAACTCGAGAACTAAGATATCAAAATAATTTATTTTGCATTCACACTCCTCCCTGGTCTTTTGAACAGGAATAGAGGTTTATCCCTTGTTTCTTGTTTAGGATTGAGTTTCTGGTTCCTTCTGAAGTCTTTTTCATTTTCTTTCACTCCCAGTAGCCCCCTGCATCTTAGTGGCATTATCACTTTGCTTGGGGGTGAATTGATTAAAAGAAAAAAAAACATTCTGCTTAGAATGTATCACTTTAGAATGAATATATAATATAATTGGTTTTGTTTATATTTTACCATGTATTGCTTTGTATAATGCTTTCCATATTTTACCATATATTGCTTTGTATAATGCTTTCTTATGAAGATTTTTTGTGATATTGTTAATTTCATGTTTAATGTCAAGAACAGCAAAAAACTTAGTGTACTTTTGTATTTATTGGGTATATTTCTATGTGAAGGGTTTATATTAAATTAGTAACATTTTTTATGTACTCTTTTGTACAGGATCGGTTTTCACATATTGGAGTTGAAGAATTTATTTGTGCATGTTCGGAAGACCGAGATAACAATGGTGTAAGTAAAGCTGGATTAAATTTGCTTTTCCCACCGATTATTTTTGAACAGTTAATTTTGTCTCGCCCAAAAGACATTTTTTTTAATGAAATCCTTTATTTCCAGAATTGTAACAGTAATAAAATGGTATCAAATTTGGAAAGTTATGTTCAGTGGTTCAATCGGCTCAGTTATTTGGTAGCAACAGAAATTTGTTCAGTAAGTACATTTTTTTCCTTTTTTAGGTTTGTATTTGAACCGTAATAATCTCTTTTGTTATTAAATTTTGATTCTTATTTCTTTCATATTTTTGTTGCTTTTTATTGCAACTTCCAGACTGTCCTCTTATGATTGTTCTTGGAAAGACTGTATAACTGAGCCTTACCAATTAGATTACAAAGACAAGTTACAGAAATTCAGAATCATAAAATTTTCATTCTTTTTCTCCAAATTCTCAGTAATTATAATATTACTACACATGCTACTAGTGTGTGTAAATGAAGATGGTAGTATACTATGTCTTTGGGGTGGCAGAATAAAGAATGAAATATCTAATTAAATTTGAAGTTCTGTTGTTGGTTTGTCTTTATAGTCTAATTGATAATGCTGTTGCTCTGGACTGGTAGGATTCTTGAGGATAATAAAGTAGTTCAAATCTTACCTGAGGATTATTTTTTATTTCCATCCTTGCTTCTTGCTAACAACTAAAATGATTGCCTGGGTTGCAAGAAAAGGTAATAGACAACATTGATAGAAATACTAATAAAGAATTAGCAATGCTTTATCTAAGAAATTCAGACAAATTAAGACTATAACTAAAAAAAAAAAGAAGAATACTTGCTAAAAATCAACAATAGTATTCTCTCTTGATGACTAAAATATATTATCAAAAACAAAATGGCTGAAAATAAATATTTTAATCTCATTAGAAACATTTAAAAAATAAATTTACTGGAAACTTATAAATGGTAATTAGAAAGTAGATTTTTAACAAAAAAAAAGTAATTTTTTTTTTATGTGCCATCATTAATTTTTAATTTTGAAGTCATCATTTTGAAAGCTTGCAAAATACTTAACAGTGTGCAAAGTATTTTGCAAAGAAAATTATCTTTTATTTTTTTTTTTTTTTAATATATTTTATGTAGAATTGAAATTCCTCAGTATAAACTACTTGTTTATCCATAATGTTTTTCCATGTTTTTTTTTTATTTATTGCTTATTGCTTGTATTTTATAGCACTTAAAAAAGAAGAACCGTGTTCGAATGATAGAATATTTCATAGATGTGGCAAAAGAATGCATCAATATTGGAAATTTCAACTCTCTTATGGCCATCATTGGTGAGTGACACACCTTCTGTTCAATTGCTTTTAATGTTTTATCATATTGGATGGTAAAACAACAATTTTCTTTTCCTAAAATGACATAAGATGTATGTTCTGAGGGAGATCTTTAAGCTCAGTTATATGGTAGGTTAATGCTTACCCACATGCCATAGACTGCCAGTGTTTGTATCTTACTCTAGCTTAACTCTATTAGACTATAATATTAAATGAATATAGTTGAGGGTTTTACATACCAGCAGAATTGAAATTCATTTGATTATTTGACTATCTGGGTGGCTTTTGAAACAAATTCTTTCCATTCACTACAATTTTTATGATTTTTTCTCAAGTTACTAATATCTAATAGATATCAGTGACATTTTTGCCACAAACTAGTCAGTTTTAGAATGAACTGAAAAGAAAGAAAATAGATTAAATCTAGCAATTATTAAATAAAAACAAATAGGAAAACTTTTATAAAATTTGGCATGTTTCACTAAATTTATTATAGCTTCATTAGAAATTATTTTTGAGAATCCTCTCTTTAATTTGAAATGAATATCAAAATAATCAATACATCTCAATTGTAAAGAAAGAATCAGACAAGGGATCGAGTAATTAAAGAATTGAATAGTCTTGTGGACATTTTTTTCCTCCTGACATTTCTGTGGGTTTACAAATAGAATGTTTCTCTTTATAGCTGTTGTTGTCAGCACACGCTCCCATCAGTATAGCCATCCTCTCTCCCTATTCCCTTTCTCCACCCTGATGACGGAGATGGCAGTGAATCAAAGATAGTTTGACGAGGCCTTTCATGTGAATTTGATTTTAGTGGACAACTCTGTGCAACTGAGAAGCCGTCACTTGTCCAGAAGCGCCTTCCTCGCAACTCAAAAGGGATAGAGACAAGTGAGATCTGGCGAACCTGGTTGCATCGGGCTGTTGAATGCTTGGTCTGTCAAGGTCTGCCTTGATTATGTGAGCCTGACTGGTGCTTCCCTCTCTGCTGGTTTGGCTGTGGAGATTGTGATTTTTGGCTATTACGTTATTTGGGGTCTTTGGGGGTTGGTTGCATTAAGTCTGGTCCCTCTTCCTCAACCTTACTACCATGGGTGGCCCTACAGGAGTTGGAACTCCAGACAACTTTGCTCTTGGGATTACTGGGGCACACAAGCCCTCTACCAAGGAACGACCATATATATTTTACACTTGATGTCGGAGTGAACAGTTCGTTATCAAATGTACCGATTTGATTTATTATTGCTTCAATACCAATAATAGAAACGAATCAATAAATAAGGAAAGAGTAAAAGTATAAAAAAGTATCTGTAAATATATGAGATTTTGGTAGACTACTCTGCGCGACGGAGAATCCCTCACACTGGGAAACCTGGTTGAATCGGGCTGTCCGATGCTTGATCTTCAAAGATGTCAGCCTTGGTTACACCAGACCGACGGGCACTGTCTTTCCTCTTTCGTTAGTATGAGAACATTTTTTTTTTATTATTATTGTTGCTAAAAATTCACTCTTGGAGACACTGGGACAAGTAATACCTCTACCTTAACAAGGAAGGAACAACCATATATTTTTTACACTGGATGTCGGAGTGAACAGTTCGTTATCAAATGTACCAATTTGACTTATTATTACTTTAATGACAATACTAGAAACGAATATAACTGTACACAGATTGTAAAAATGTCTGAAAAAAAAATGTCTGAAACTTTTATCAGAAATGTTTTATCAAATAAATTCTGAATTGTTTTTCTTTATATTTCCAGCTGGAATGAATATGTGTCCAGTTGCAAGATTACGAAAAACTGTAAGTATAAAAATGTATTAATTATAGATTTTCCCTTTCATTGCACTATTTGTGTTGAAGCTGGGAGAAAGCTTGCATTGTATTCTTGTTCTATCTTCTACAATCGCTCATTATCTATATAATAAATGTGAATGTCACTGTGTCACACTTTTCAACTTTACTCCTAGAAACAGTCGGCCAACATATCATACCATTATGAAATCAGGCTGACTCAATGAACAAATTAAAAACATTCCAGGCCAGATCCAGACCATCAATCCTGAAATTTTTGATCCCCAATTTTGCATTACTGTGATAGTTTTTTTTTTTTTTTTTTTTTTTTTTTTAAATTTATTTTTATTTTTTACTTTTTTTATGTGTTTATTTGCGATGAATTTTTTTTTGTATAATAACAATTTTTTATAACTTGGAAAGAAATTTGGGAATAATCAAAACTAATGGTGAAATCCAGTGAAAGTCACCCATGAAATAAAAATAATTGTTTGTATGGAAAGTAAGGACCTCTGTGCATCACATTGTCTTTAAATTAAATGCGTCAGAAGAATTATCATTGAACTTTTAAAAGGTAAGCTTAAGTATTAATGCAAGACTTAAATGTGAACATCAATTTTGAGTTCTGCAGTTTGTTGTCTATTGCATCTACTCCTCTCGACCTACTGTGAGGAAGGCCAAATCAAGAGCCTTCCACAAAAGCTAGCTTAAATTTAAAGCTAGTTTACAATATCTGCAAGTCTCTTTTGGAGTCGATTTTGACTTGCCTTTGGTGTGATGTTCCTGAAACCATGTTCGTATTTCCTCATTAGATCTTTCTTCAAATGTCAAGTTGATACTTCCTTTTTCTTTGACTGAATTCTGTCCCTCATCTAAACTCCTGTAAAAAAAAAAAAAAAAATCTATGTGCTAATAGTGTAATGGTTATTAGTGCAGAAAATGGAATTGGTGAATCGAGTTCAAATTCCTGATTATTCTACTGCATTCAATTGCCTTGGGTGGCAACTAGTCTATGAGAAGGAAAACCAAATTCCAAACAGTAGCAAAAGCAATGGAGTGGTGGAAACTACTTCACTATCTTTCCACAGAAAACCTGACAAGTGACAGAAAAAGGAATTTGTAGAGAACCAGGATTATCTACTTCTTTATATTGGAAATAAAATGGGATTTAATTAAGGCTAACTTCAGTAACATAGAAGGACAAATAGAATTTCTGAAAAAGTCATGATGTTCATTTAATTTACTCATGGACATCCAAGGGTCTGTGAACTATAACTGTTGCATAAAAATCTGCCATATTTAAAGCAGTCTACTTGACTCCCTATGTTCGTTTTATATGCATATATTGTGTGCCAGAATGCTTCCTCAGTGATGCCTATTCTAGGGTCATAGAAAGTTTAAGAATTTCCATGAATGATATGGATTTTCATGTTCTCGAAAGCTGTCTATTCAACTCGGCATGATACCAATTGGCTAAAATAGATTTGCATGTTCACTGACCATATAAAGTGGAGACTTTTTTTAAAGATTTTTTATATATACAAAAAGTACACGAGAAAGAAAAGCTCTTTGGCTTTGGAGGTGACATTTTTTTTCTGTACACAGAATTTGCAACTAGATACAGTCCACATCATACTAGTCCTCAAAATAGACATTTAATTAATACTGCAAGGTTTTGATTGACCATTGAGAGACACAGGAATGAAATAAACAATTTTGGTTGTTCAGGAACGTTGTGGAACATGTATAAACATGTATTTTAATAAATTTTTTGTTTATACATTATTTTTATAGATATAAATATTTAAGTAAATTCTATTTATTATAAACAGTATTGACAACACTTACCGGACTGAATGTCTAAGAAATCTCAAAGAAAATATGTGTCCTCCGACAGGAATTGAACCTGTATCCTACACGGAACCATCATATATAGCCTGACGTGCTATACCATTTAGCTACAGAGGAAGCATTTGGTTAGCAAGGTTAAATTACTGTTTTTAAACTACAAACTTTCCATGATTTCTCTTGAACACTCATATCTGCTTCAAGTGTATCTTAAAATAAATGTGTTGGACTTAGTCCATTTCATAAGATAAATATGTATACAACAGTTGTTTCCCATAAGATAAGTTATTAAAAAAAAAAAACATGAAAAAACGGTTTTTCTTGGTTTAAAATTCCCACAAAAAGTCGGTATCCTTGGTTTTAGCATTTCAAACGTTTTTCATGTAACATTTATTCATTTTTTTAAATTTTATTTCTGGTGTGGCGAAATCTGACTTTATTTTCTTATTTTTTTTTTACTTTTGATTTCCAGATTATGAGAATTTCTGTTCACAAATATTAAATTTCACAGAAATTTGTACAGAAAAATATATATATATCTGGGAAGAAAGAAAGAAAAAAGAAGATAGAGGAGGCGAAAATGTTCTCACGTATTTAATGTCTGCTTCATTGAAATAGAAAATCTTGTTAATTATGAATCTTTTCATTTGTACCCTCTTCTTTAAATAATGAGCTACGTTCATATTTATGAATGTTATTGTAATATTATGTTAAGCTCAAATATTTAACAATGCAGTATGACAATTTCCACAGGTATTTTATTGTTGTAGAACTCGCCATGAGCTTATTCAATCATTAAGTATTTTGATTCACCAGAAAATTCAACAAGGAAAACCGTGAAATTTTCGCGGGCGTTACTTGTAAAATTAATACAGTTACGTCTGATGCAAGGGAGATAAATCGGTGCCTATGCAAAAATCGTTTAAAACGTTAACTTGACTGTACCCCTCAACATAGTTAAACAAAATAGGATTAGTATTTTCACTAAATTCTTTTTTGTGTGTTTTTACATCAACCCGAGTTCGAATTCCAGTCGAGTTCATTATATTTACTTCTGCTAAAGTATTCACTTGCAAAAGATATGAATCCATCTCTTTTTTTCCTCCTGGCTATGGGTTAAATAAGTAGGACTTGTATCTGGAAAAATCATTATTCTCAAAAGTTTATTCTTGAGGACACAGTGGATAAAGGTGTTGGTTAGATCCAGTGACAGGACCCAAAGAGTGTGAGTTCAATACCCGGTTAAGGCAGTAGAGAACTTTCAGAGGGAAAATTAACAGGAGATAACTGATAACTGACATTCATTAAACATGGCATGGGAAACTAGAACAGTATACCCCAGTGAGTGAAATAAAGGGTTCAGTTTGACATTCCAACCACCTGAAGAAGGCCAGAGCGTACAACAGCCGAAATGTTGTAATAAATATGGCGACAAAGATGAGGACAATAGTCCGAATAATGTAAATAATGTACATAAGACCTCATCTCAGATATATAGACAGATCTCAAATAAATGTTTAAATAGTCCACAAAGGGCTAATACGCCTTAAAAAACCAAATCAATCATATCAGCCCGTTTTATTTCAAACACAATTTGGTCATAATATCCCTTCTTTTTTTTGTTTTCTCAAACACATATTTATTTTACTTCGTGGTTAATTTATCCCTGCCAATAATTACATAACTCACTTTTTATTTCTAAAGAGATGTTTAATATCATACCCTGTTCAACTGCAATTGTAATTCACTAATCAAATAATTTGAAGAGTTTTCTCTAAGTAATGGCTGAAGATTCATTTTTCACAAAGAAAGATACAGTTACTTCCCTTGAATATTGCTTAACCATGTGACCACAGTGTTTCTCAACTGATGCGCCTGGTCACACTAATGCACCATGAAAGATAGCTAGATGCACCCCAACTTGACAGAAGAGTAATTTATATTTTTATATTCAAAAACTCTTTATTTTTAACAAGCTAAAGACACCAAGCAGATGCCTTCCATATCTCAGTCGAGATTTTGTCATTTGATATTTTAAACTGGATGCTAAATTCCTTAATCTTTAAGGAGTGGATAATCCCTTCCCTTCCTTGAGGCATAACATACAGTGGGGAAAATAAGTATTTCATCCCCTGCTGATTTTCTGAGTTTGCCACTTTACAAAAATAGCAACGGTCTATAATTTTCAGGGCAGGTCCATCTTGAAAGTGAGAGATAGGATATAAAATTTATTTTTAGAAAATCACATTATATTAATTTTTGAACATTTATTTCGTTTTTATCGAAAAATAAATAATTCACCCCCTATCAACCAGCAATGATTTGAAATAAGTTTTCATATAATTTCCAAGAAATTACTTTTTATTTCTTCAATATGATTTATTATTATTATTATTTTTTTTTTTATTCCAGTGGGCAAAAGTAAACAAAGCCAAATTTTCTATATTAGAGGTAAGTGCTTTTCAGTTCACGCTATTTTAATAAATTTTAGAATTTCTTCTTTTAATTCAGTTTATCATGCTCCGAAATTCTCTGTTAGATGACAATCCACATTATTTCATTATTTATTTTACATCCTTTAACCTTTTTTTCTGTGTTTTATTTTTTATTTTCTATTTCTTTAATTTTTTGTTTTCAGTTTTAATTTCATGATCCATTTTTATTGTCTGCCTTGAAATATTCAATATATATTACATAATGAATCAGAGCACATAATATAATTTAGACCTATCATGTTGATTAGTTTTCATTGTGATTCTTTCGAGTTCTTGGTAGCCTTAGAAAATTGATTAAGAA
This sequence comes from Acanthosepion esculentum, assembly GCA_964036315.1. Classification (NCBI taxonomy): domain Eukaryota; kingdom Metazoa; phylum Mollusca; class Cephalopoda; order Sepiida; family Sepiidae; genus Acanthosepion; species Acanthosepion esculentum. Next base: position 28,036,076 of record OZ038480.1, read on the forward strand.
AAATACCAAAATTTTCTTTCAAATAATTTTTATTTTCTCAAGTACTTTCAATCTTATCTGAGACCATCTTCAGGGGGTTAAGTTATCTGTGAATATATGTGTTTTTGTAAATTCAGAACATTTCAACTGTTTATTTTTACTGCTAATGCAGTGTTCTAGATTTCAAAGTTCGTTTTTTTCTTCCAGTATAAGAAAAGTAACTTTTCCATTTTTGCTCATACATATATAATTTTTTTTTTGTTTTTTAATAAGCATTTAAGGACTTTGTTGCTATACTCATATTTGACTTTATTTATTTTGGGCTTTAATTCTCTTACAGAAAGGGCTTCAAGGATTTTTAGTTTTTGCTTATTATTGTTTTTATGTAATATCCGTCTAATCCGTGAGTGTGGGCATGAGTGTTCATTTAAATGCTGAGTTATTGAACTTTGCTCAGCCAAATGAAATGTAAGCCTTTTTGTTAGCATTGTCATAACTCATATACATACACACAGACAGCTTCACTCAGATGAGATTGAAAGTACTTAGGAAAACAAAAACTATTTGAAAGAAAATTTTGGTATTTTTCTTAATCAATTTTCTAAGGTTACCAAGAAATTAATCCGTAAACTCAGAAGGATCACAATGAAAACTAATTGACATATGTCTAAATTATTTAAACAAACCTGTTTGAATGAAAATATGCTACCTAAATATACACTATATATATATATATATATATATATATATATATATATATATATATATATATATATATGCATGGGGTTGGATAAAAAGGTACTCTGCATTCTTATATATAATATAAATAAAAGCGAGCACTGAGGTCAACACCAAGTGGCAACTGTCTGTTTCATGCTTGAATGCAATCTTCAGGCCATCTTGGTGTTGACATCAGCATCCACTTTTATATTTACATAATCTCTGTTACTGATATTGACTACTTTCACCCATAAATATAGGATACCTTAAAACTATATTTTTATTATATCTATATATATGTGTGTGTGTGTGTGAGAGTTATGTAGAAATACCTGGGTTGGTATCCATGTGTGTGGTTAGTTATCATGCAAATACCTTTGGGTAAATACCCTTCTCCTACCAGCTGTAGGTTATTAGTACGGTAAACGAGACTCCCCAATCTTGGTTGGTAACCGTTCTAAGTGAAGGAAAACTAAATTTCCAAACTTAGGTAGAGAGAAAACTTGTATATTTCGGTTTACACATATTTTGTCTTGGTGTTTGCCTATGTATGAGAAAATTGCGCCCTGAAGATGACTGTTTGAAATTGTTGAAAGTACTTGTCATGTGTCTTCCATCTGACAACAACTTGAATATAAGGATTTTATTATTCAAGGAATTGATAAGTTAATGTCTCATTAAGTCTTGTTAGCAAAGTGATTTCACCATTAATTACATTAACATTGCTAATTAATTCTTTGTATAAATTTTTCTTTATGATAAAATATATATATATATATATATATATATATATATATATATATATATATATAATGTTTGATACAGTAGTTAAAAATCATTGACATAACACAGAATTTGCCAAAAACTTTATTCAAGGAATAATTACAGCCTGTCTGGAAATGAACAATGAAAAAACTCTACCAGAGAGACACTTAAAGGCACTAAGAAACCTGGCCAAACATAGTGAAATTCACATCACCTCCTCAGACGAGGGAGGTGGGATTGTAATTATGAATAGGAACATATACAATGATAAAATTAGTTTACTACTCGACAATACGTACACATATGAAAAAATAGATGAAGACAAAATAATTGCTAAAATAGAGAAATTTAATAGAGCAATTAGAAAACTATTTAGTAATGAAAACAAATCATGGTATATACTAATAGAATATCACACTAGAATAAACTTTATGGTTTACCTAAAACCTACAAAGCAGGCACTCTGATGTGGCCCATTATATCAGGTATTGGTAGTGCTCCCCACAAACTGGTGAAGCTATATTGAAAATTTTAAACACTCTCCAAGAAAATCAGCCCATCATATATTAAAGTATATATATATATATATATATATATATATATATATATATATAATGTGTGTGTGTGTGTAAACACTGGGAAAATTTATAGATATTACTATATAACAATTATATAATATATGTGAAGAGTAGAAGCATTCTGGGCCCACAACCTGTACAGTGAGTAGCCACGTAAAGATTAAATGTAAAATAAATGGCAGAACCGTCCAACAAACAGAACTGACAAATAACATAAGAAAAAAACAGAGCAAAAAATAATATAAAACAAGCAAACAATATATGTAAGGCAAATTAACAGTAATAAGGCAAAGCAACAGTAATATGGCAAAAAGTTCAAACTAAGAATTGAGGTTGACAAACAGGAGCAAGTTCAGATAAGTGAATGTGGTGTTTTGACTTCAAGACTGAGTCAGATGAAACTGAGAACTGGCCTGTTTTATTGCCTAGGAAGAAATCCCAGCATGCATTTGTGTGCTTCTGCCTATAAATTGGGGTGGGGAAAGTATTTTGCAATCATTTCTAGTCAAGCTTGGAAGCAGCAATATGCATGCAGAGTACTTTTTTATTCTCTATTTAAAAAAAAAAAAAATTCAACTTTCTTATTTGTATATCAATGGTATATTTAAAATTGAAATTTTCTTTGCTATAACAATGTACATTTAAGACTTGATAAGATCTTGAAAATCTATTTCCAATTTCAACAGCATCAAATGGATCCTTCAAACAATTTCAGCAGTTATCGTTCGTGTTTAAAAGCTGCAATATGGCGGTCGGAAGGAGCTGTTGATGACCGAGAAAGGGTAACATATTTACAATGTCTCATTCAATCATTTTATTCAGATGAAGGTTAACATATCAAAATCTTTGAGATGATTTAGTCATTACCATGAGAATTTATTTTTGCTATAAATGTTTTGATCTTTAACTTTCATTTGAGTTTTACTTAAAAATAAAAATAGTGTAGTGCCTTAATAAACATAATATCAGCAGTAGCCCTGAGGGTATAAAAACAAGTGAACCCTTAATTAATTCTCTCTTCTGGTTTTTCCTCCTTTTGAAGTGTGTGCCATTGTGACACTATTTAGCTATGGTAATTGACTAATTAACCATAGAAATTAAAAACGGGAAATACTTAAGGTGAAAAAGAGCTATATCAAAAGACAGACTGAGCGATGATAAAAAAAAGAAAAAATATTTTACTTTATTTACAAAGAAAAGAAAGGATACTTTTCGCAAAAAACAGAAAATCCGTAAGAAAAAGTGAGATTTAAGATTCTGTCAAAATTGATTAATGTCATGGTAAGAGAATGTTGCGCCAAGGGAAACAGAATTCGGAAAAGAAAAACAAAGCCAACCACACATGGCGGCCATTAAAAAAAATTTTGGCTCGACTCAACAACGATACAGGCAGAGAAAATCAATATTGGTTATCTTTCAGAGATATCATTTAATTTTAATTCCTGGTCCCAACGAAGGGAAATCGGTGTGTGTTAGAATTCTGGCATGAGAAAGAAAATCATAAAGGAAATTATTGTTATTGCTTATTCAAACTGTTGACATCAGACACAGTGTCGCCGAAAATGAGCATCTGGTGATAAGAGAATTTTAAGGCATGAGAAAAATAAAGAATTTGATTCTCAGGTAAAATACGGACCTCCCAACTAAAAGTTGAATTCGCAGAAAAACCAGGTGTCTGGTTTTGACAGTGATTAATGAGTCGGTAGAGGCCCTGGCTAAGTGGATTTTGGGTGTCCCCAAAAGAAAGATGTGATAAGAATTATTTTGCAATCTGGAATTTGTAAAGAAATGTTTTGTCCGATGGAAAAAGAAAAAAAAAGGATTTTGTAAACAAAAATTCTGGATGATAATTTTAAGTGGGCCAGTCTAGCCACACCCACACTGCTGAGAGATCATTGGTCAAGTGGTAGCAGGGGTGATAGGCGGAGGTGAATGTATGAGAAAGGTAACATCCACTGAGGGGATTGGTATGAGATACCAATGTGAGAGAGGAAGAGTCTAGGAGGATAACTCTCCTCCGACCTTCCCTCACGAACGAGAGAGGAACCCCTGAAATGGAAAGTGATTAATCTTCCAAAAATGGGAAGTAATTAATTTTCCTGGCCCAAGAACAAAGAGACTTCTTGTTGGGAATCGAGAATTATCGAGGGACCCAAACCACGTCAGGCCCCACACCGGGTTTTGGTCAGTATCCATATAAACGAATGTCCCCAGGCAGATAAACAGTCGAGTTACAGTCAAGTTGGAGTTGCAGTTGGAGACCGTGCCTCGCAGAAGCTGACCGAAAGATTTCCACGTCCTTACTTTCGACTTAGTCTTCCTACCAAAAGCAAGTTTTATTGATGAACGACTTAAGATACCAAAACGCTGGTGGAAGAAACTTTACAGTTTTGTGCCGCAACTGGGAGTTGACCACGGGCCGATGGCGCAGTGTCACATATTGACATCGTGACCAGTGGACGTCACATATTGGCGCTGCGACCACCGCAACCACACCAGTGGGTGTCACACCATCAACTTTTCACACTGAAGCAAAAAGAGCTGTGAAAGCTTCACATGCAAACACACACCTACATACACAAGTCACACTCAATAACTTTTATTAACAATTTTTGTTGTATATGTAATTTACTTCTATGAAAAGAAACTCTTAAACTTTTCTTTTTGTTATTTGTTAAATAAATGTTATCTTGTATTGTAAATCAATCGGTCTCTGCTATTTTGTTCCTGTACCTTTTCACCAAGATTATTTCATGTATTGTGAAATATTCTCATAAGAAAGCTTATACATTATTTATAGAAGTAGCCGACACACTAAAGTAGCATTAAATTTCATATCTTGCTTTCATGAGTTGAGAGAATTTTACTTGATTTTAGGCAGAAAATTATAACATTTTTTTTTCTGTTTTCAGGTTATTATACCATTCTTAAGTCTCTTTGTGAAAGACGTTTATTTTTTAAATGAGGGATTTACAAATCGGTAAGTAACCATACTTTTAAAACATTTAATAATTTTTACTTAAAATCTTTTTAATTTTATGAAATTATTTAAAAGCGTGAGAAAAAATAACAAACATTTTAAAATTAAAAGCTACCAAATCACGAGAGCCAAATTTGAGTTCCAGTCAGGTTCACTGCATTCACTTATATGCAAATACCCTTGTGAAAAGTATGAATCTATCTCTTCCCCTCCCATCTATGAGCTGAATGGCAGGACAAGCTTTGTCCTATAGCCTTGGGTGGTAATCATTCTATCGCAGAAAGAAATGGCAGCCGACTGTGAGGAAATCTTCTAACCCTTCTTTCTCTTGTCATGAATAAAAAAGACATGATCACTCAATTAACTGACTAACCAAATCAAGGGATTTAATTTAATTTAATTTTGACCAAAATATGAGTGAATTGGTCATGGGTTAGAAAAAAAAAATACAAAAAAATTCCTGAAAATATTTTTGCCCTTAAAGTTTTAAAAATTGAGGGAAAAAAAAATCAAAGTATTGATTTTTGGATATTATTTGATCCCTAGTTTATTTTAACTGGTGATTTCACAAGAATGAATAACTAAATTTGTCAAAAACTTCATTCATACTCTGGATCGCATATGTAGTGATACAGCAAATACTAAAAACATACAAGGGAAGTAAAGAGTTTCCCATATTTCCACATTACGTTTCACATGTTAACAGAAATTTTGAGTAACCAATGTAAAAAAAATGGATCCTTTAATATTCATTCATGTTCTACTTGAAAGCTTGTATAAAATATTAATTCAGCTACATACTTGTATAAACACACAACAAACAAAAAGGTGTTTAAATGTAAAATATAAGATAATTTTATTTTGGTGCTTTCACAACTAAATTTTTCTTCTGTTAAAGTTTTTATATTTGTCAGGTTACAATTCTTTGTTTATAGTTGCTTTTCAAGATGAAAAGAAATGTGATTTCTTTATGTCTATGTGCGAGAAAGAAGAGGCAAGGAAGAAAGGGAAAATGGAAATGTCTCATAGCTTAGTGAGGAAGATGGGTGAATGATTAATTGAATTTTGTTTTAAGTTAAGCAGTTGTGTCCTGTTGCTGTTTCTCTCCTTACTGCCTTGTCTGTTTGGAAACTTTGCTTAAATACCCTTCAAAGAGAACATGAAGTATGTTTTTTATTGTTAGTGGGTATGTGACCTGGTGGTTGAAAAATATTAAATATTTATTTTCAAAGCATTAATTTATTAACCAGAACAATGCACAATCCACCAACTCAGAAACCTTTTTTCTTTTTTCATTTGGTGTTTGCCTGTCTTTGGGTTTATTTCCGTCTTCGCTCCACAATAATTAAAGACTACTTTGTAAAAGGCCGACTAGAATTTCTCAAAATCCATGAAGTTTTCTACATTCACTCACAGCCACCCAAGGAAAGTTTATAAATTATTTACTCGAGTGGCTTAGGGTTGTAGCACAAGGCCAGTTTAAAGTAATAGAAGGCAGCTCAAGCAAATGCATCTGGGCTAAGACCCTAAATTACTCAGACTCTGCAAACAACATCACACTGATGTTGATATTCCACTAACTCCTGCTCTTTGGTGCAATAAGGGAGGTGCTGCCACAGGGTTTGGAATCCCTGGGACCAGACATGTCTTGTTTCATACCCATATTACTAGGTGAGTGCTTAAAGTTGGAAACACATGAAAGATAGGAGTAGATAGGTTCCCTAATGTCCAGTTCACTCTCCCTACAGATTTTAAGGAGTAGAGGTTTCTTAATAGTTTCCAGTTTAGAATTTGGTTCCCAGTTCTTTCTAAAGATTGTTTTTTCCTCTCTCTTTCACTTCCAGTAACGTTTTCCATCTTAGTGGCATTATTACCTTGCTTGGAGTGAATTGATTAAATAAAAAAAAAACACATTAGTCATCTTAATAGCATCATCTTTTTTCCTTGCAGCTTGCCCAATGGTAACATCAATTTCGAGGTAAAGTATTTTTGTGGTTATATCTTTTTTTTACAACCCATGGCAATCTTCATATATCTGAAATTAACTAATAAATATCAATAATTATACCGGGTGCGATGGATAAATTGTCGTCTAAATTATGCAAAAATGAAAATAACATTGGCATTTAACATTTCAACAGATATATTTACCAAAAATTACACAAAAATATCTTGAAATATTAAAGAGTAAATTAATTCAATAAAATCGCCATTGGCTTCAACCATGGCCCCCAAACAATTTAAGAATCTCCTGCAACTCTTCTAGACGGTCTCCTTGTTTAACGCTGCTATAACCCTTGCCTTCAGTTCATCTTTGGTGCTACAAGGAGTTTTGTTGGTCTCTTGCTCAACTGTGCCCCACACATAATAATCAAGGGGTTGCAGTTTGGGGAGTTAGGTGGTCAGACGTTATCTGGTTGGAGAAATTGTTTGACAGCCATGACTGGGTTCTTCTGCTTGTGTGGCATGGTGCAGAGTCCTGTTGCCAGACATAAAGTCTTCCAGCAGCCACCCTCTTAACCCAGAAAAATGGATGCGCATAATGTCAGCATCACTAGTGATCACTCCAAATACCATGATGTGTCATCCAACTCTTTCTGAATCTTCTGCATTGTCCTCAGATTGACATCCAAACACTCTGAAATGTTCGTATTGGAGCTTCTGGTACAATTGCTAAGCAGTACAGCATGCAGTTGCCAAATTTCTGGCAGAATGAATTGCATCATGGATTTTCTCACAGACGCTTTCCCAACTGATCCTACAATACGATATTTTTAATCATTTCTAAGATACAAAGATCAATCTAAAATTGGACAGTTTTGCTGTTACATGATTTGGACAATTTTGCTGTTACATGATTTGGACAATTTTGCTGTTACACCTTGTATATAATTTGCTCTCAATATGATGAACAGTCATAAATTTACATTATAAAATCTTGCCCCTACCATAAGTTCTTGTAAATATTTATAATAAAAACATGAGTTGAAATTCATAAGGTTTATTTATTATACAAATATATTCTTGAAATTTTAATTTATTGTGAAAATATTTATTTACATAATAAAAACAGATATAGTGTATTAAGCCAGTAATTTATTACAAAAATGAATATTAAATAAAATTTTTGGGTGTTGAAATTTTTATTTGTAATTGTAATTGATGCTATTTTTTTTTTTTTTTTTTTTTTTTGAGTTATTCCTTTTGTTAATATGAAAGTAAAGGAAAATTGTTTATTTTAAATAAATGCTTAACAACTAAATTTTCTCTGACCTTTTAAGCTTTGTTGTTGGAAAGTAGTCAAAATTTCACAAGGGACATTTTATATCATTTAAAAATCTTTTTATAAAAAATTAAAAGTAAATTAAAAAAATAAACTTTATTTTTCTGTCTCTTATATTTGATATTTTCTAAGTTTGGCAATTTTTTATTTTCATTTTCTCTCCTCATTTTTTTTTCTCTGTTCATTTCTGTCATTTTTTTGTTTTTGCAGAAATTCTGGTTGATGGCCAAGCAACTTGCAGAATTTGTTTCCTGGCAACAAGTTGAGGTGATTAATTTATTTTTAAAATAAGCTCTCACTCTCTCTCTCTTTCTCTCTCTCATATATATATATATATATATATATATATATATATATATATATATATATATATATATATATACACACACATATACTTGTTTAAAAAAGAAATATAGTCTATTAAAAAATTAAGAGTGAAAATATTTTAAAATTGTAGGTAAATAAAACGTATTCTAACCTAAACATCCCCCAAAATCTTTAAGTATACAAATAGAAAAAAATGCCGAAAGAAGTTTTGCTGTTAACAATAAAATTTAAAAATAAAAAAAAAAAAAAAAAACCCAGACGACATGTATTGAACGTATGTCAGAATTTGTTGAAAAATACATCCCCACCCATACCTATATTCAACCCCTTTTTCGGACATAACAAATAATTGATACAACAAAAGTTAATAAACATGAACACACTACCACCCCTTGTCTGGATGATTGGATTTCTCTGTGTCCTTGGTAACCAGAAATTATGAATTCCCCTTACAGTTAAAACTCAGTAAATTTAAAAAATAAGTTACTCCAAAATTCGCTTGAGGATGAAATGGAACTAATGTTTTTAATTTAATTACAAAATTAAATTTGAAGTTTTTAGCTTCCATTTTTGAAACATGGTTATTACTGTGTAGCGAAAAAAAATACCATATTTTAAATCAGTTAATTTATAATATTAATGCTCTGTAAATATACATTGAGCACTATTTTGTAAAAAATAAAAATATCAATAAGAACACCGGATTACATATCTTACTGTTCTTTCTTTGTATTTAAACACACACACATATATATATATATATATATATATATATATATATATATATATATATATATAAGAGAGAGAGAGAATTAATACAAGTAAAAGGAAGGTTTGTCACTTCACTGATTGATGTTACCTTCAGCATCCCAATTCCAGATTTCTGTAGACAAACACTCTGGGAATTACTCTGTTCACTTGTTAGGGAGTATCAGCAATTGACTCCTTATACTTCTCAATGTTTCTTTTTTATATGCACTTTTCATTGGTGCAAGATTTTTATTTTTTCCATAGTGTGCATCCCAATTCCTGAATTTGTCCTTCTCAGCATCTTTTCCCACTTTACACTTTTAGCTCCTTAACCATTTTTCTCTTTTTCTCTTTTTCTTCTCTCAATTGTTACCATTTGACTTACTTTTTTTCTAGACCTGTTATTAATTTTTGACCATTCTAGTCTTTTCTTGAGTTAGGATATATATATATATATATTTTAATAAATGAAAAGTTTCTGATGATATTTTTAGGGTGCATCAATAAGTTGGCAGCTTTTCATGTAATTATTAGCTGAATTTTGATCTGAAACTTTCCCTGTATAATATCTAATTTAGGTGATTAATATTCACTATTTCATTAAGTTCATTTGTGAAAGAGTGGTTTGCTGAAAAGTAATTTTTATCATGAGGCTATGCACTTACCAATTTACTTATGTTGATCCGCTAATAGAAACAAAATGTAAATTTTTTTATTAATGAAGTACATTACATGTAAATTTCTTTAGGCTAATTATATATATATATATATATATATATATATATATATATATATATATATATAGTCTATTGTAGTTCTTTAGTTATGTTCAAGAAATGTTTTGGGAATGTTTTACAGTCACAAATGCAATATAAACAATTTCTTTGCAAGAATCAGTTACATCTTTATTATACAATTTGAGAAAAGTGTTTTATTTTTTAATCTTTTTTGGTCTTTTCAGTGTCCCTATGAGAAAAACAGTAACATCCTCAGTTACATTTTAACTACACCTGTTTACTCAGAAACTCGTAAGTAATTACTGATGTCTTTCTTTGTTTTTCTTTGATTATTTCCATCGTTTTTCTTATCTAAACCATTCTTTCTTTTGAATGACCAAAGTGGTATTGATAATGGTATGTACTTTTGATACACACTATCATCATCATTATTCTTCTTCTCCTCAGGAACATCATAATAGTAATAATTCTAATCATCATAATCATAATAATAATAGTAATCATGATAATAATAATTAGCTGGACCTGTGAAAAATTTAACAGATAAGTTAAATATAGTTAAATCCCTGACAACTGGACTAAGAAGGCCTTTTGGATATGAGGAATTGGTCACAAAGTCCAGATATGAGGGTTTATATTTAGATTAAAATAAAAGAACTGAAATCAGGTTTAACATTTATTTTCAATGTTTTATCGTAAACAAAATAAGCTAATGGTGAGTGAAATATAACGGAATTGATTTTAAGGAAAAAGAAATAAATTATGTAATGTTAATGAAAATTCATTAAATTAAGTATGCCACGTATGCAAAACAAATAATGTAACAAGGATTTTTTAATCGCTGTTGCATGACGATTCTTTCTCTTCTGATGTCACTCAACTTTTTCTGCATTTCGTTTATGATTTTGTTCTTGAAATTTTTTAAACAAAAGACACTTTTTAAGTCTGCATGCGTTATTGCATTCATCATAGCTGGATGCTGGCTTTCTTTCCATAAAACTGACAACCTTTTTCAATGGCTTTTTCAATTTCAGTCTAGGTTTCATCACAATCATGCATCTCATTGCTACCTTGTTGTAGATGTCTCGTTGTCATCATTTCCTCTTCTTCCCATCATCTTTTGCACCAATACAAACTATTAGGGTGAAATAAGCATAAGCAATTATCCGAAGTAAATTTCCTGAAAAACGGAAATTTCAAATCAGATACATATCACCCAAATAGTTCAAATATACACATCAAAATTATGTATGGATATATGAGAGATTCTACTGTATCGTTCAATGAATATTTATCAATTAATAAGAATTGTTTAATTTGCACTATTTTGGTTAATAAAAAATTATGTCCTTTATTTCATATTTAATAATATAAATTTATTTTAAGTTATTGTGTGAAAGTATCTTTGAAATACATATGTTATAACACTTTCCTACAATGTTTCTAGTGAAAGTGATTTCCCTTCTGTGACCATAAGTGGATTCATTTTGAGGTATCACTTATCTCTCACACTTCATCGTTTTGGTCTTGAAAATGCTATGTGAAGCGTGGCTGTGGCAAATGTATGCCAACTCTATCGAATGTTTGCCTCTGTGATTTATTGTCATAGAATAGGGCAGATGAATTGGGAACTGGGTCCAATGCAGAATGAATGGAATGTTTGCATTAATGCCAGTTCAGGCAGATGTACTTGCTGTTATATTGTTATATGCAACATAATTGTCCCTGATCTGGCATCTCGTCTGCAGTCGCTCTCTCACAGACATGACATCGCCTCCCTCTGTCTTTCTTACAAATACTTTCATGGTAACTGCTCTGATAAGCTGCTTTTGCTGGTTCCCAGACTTCATGAATTTAAGCGTTCAACTAGGCTGGCATCTCGCTCTCACCCTTTCACTGTCAAAACTGTTAAATGTAGCCGTCTCTTCTACTCCAATAGCTTCATGTCTCGCACTTCTCACCTGTGGAACACACTACCCATTTCTTGTTTCCCTGATAGCTATAATCTCCAACCATTCAAATGTAATGTCAATAGACGTCTCCAGATGCCTTGATCTATCCCCTATCCTTCTCTTCATCCTTTCCTCTATCACTCTTTTTTGCTCTCACTCCAACTCTCTGTAACTCCTTGCATGCTTGTGGCTTTCCGCCTTGCTTGGGGTGAAACGCTTAAAAAAAAAAAAAAAAAAAAAAAAGTGATCATAGATCATATTGAACAAAAAAGTTTTCCCTGATCGTCAGTTGACCGGACACTTGGGAGTTGAAGAAGTGTTTCTTGTGTGGCAAATTTTAAAACCATGAAAGAAAATACTCGGTGCAATGGAAATATGTAGTCAGTTGTAACTATGCTACAGACACATGTATATTAGATTTTTATTTATTATAAATAGAAGTGATTCATTTCTATTTTTAATTAAAAATCTAATATACATATATCAAAAGAAAAATAAAACAAAGTTTGTTAATGTTCGTTTCTAATGTACCTACCAAGACAAATTGGAAATATTTCACAGTTTGATGTCCATAATGTTCAATAAAATCTATTTTATAAGAAGAAATCTTACAGAATTGTGTTTTTTTAATCCTAAAAAATCGTGCGTAAACTAATGTAAACAAACTGGTGAGATTGGTTTGTTTACAATATTCGTTGAATGTTCACATTCATTTATGCTGTTAAATTAAGATTTTATTTAGAATTAAACCTATCATTCTGTCAGATGGAGCCCAGTAATATTTAAAATCAAACTGAAATCCATATCTCTCAGGTATTTATAGGGGTTTTTATTTTGACACCAGTGTCTTCGTTTATGTCAAAACATGGCTGCTGCACAAATTATCTGCCCTTTGCATGACTGGTAGGTACAAGCGTATTAATATATAGGTAATAATCATAACCCTAATAGTAATAATTATAATAATAATATAAATCATCATAATAGTAATAATAATAATCAATAATTACAGTCATCATAGGAATAATAATAGTACTTTAACCTACTCGGACACATTACTGAGAAAACCTAGTATTTACCATGTTTGAAACATGATCTGCAAGAGTTTACTGAACAAATGCCAAATTTCACTCTTTCCTCTCTTCAATCAATTTGAAGTACAGACAAACATCTCATCTATGGACACCCCTACCATCAACAAACTTCGGATGCAATGGACAAAATCTGCAGGCAAAAGAATCAATGTGCAATAATCTTCTACTGACAATGAAATAACTGTTTTAATTTTTTTTTTATCTGCTTTTAGGTACATTTTCTGTCCTCCCTAATTAATGTTTGATTTAAATAAAACTATTTAAGAATCTTTCATTAAATTTAAAATGTCTTTTTTTTTTTTTTTTTTTTTTTAGATAACTGATGATTTTAAATTTTATTGTTTGTCATCTAAACTTGTGATTTTCCTTTCCTGTTTTTAGCTCTTCTGCTGGCATCATTTGAATGTGAAGCACCAGAGACGAGTTATGACAAAGAGAGACACAAACAGCTTGCTGATAAAGGCCGACATAAGCAGATCAGGTAATGAGCTTTCTTCCATTACAGTAGCATTTATTCATGGCATTTGTTTCTACTTGATGCTTCAAACACTGATTTATTTATTATAAGAACATCAAAATATACTATTTGGCTTTCTAGAGAATAAATGATTTTCTACATAGGATTTTGAACAGAGTTTGGACTGTAGCTTGAAAATAAAATAAATGAATGTGGAAGAACATTTTACTCTTCAAAAATTTCTGAGACTAATTGTTTTTAATTTGTGTTTGAATTTCTTGGATAAAGAGTTATCATTATTTACATTGATACTAATATCCTCATCTTTGTTTTGTTTTACGGCATATCAACCTCAAAGGGTCATTTAATGCCATTGGCTTTTTTTTTTTTTAATATTATTGTTTTATTAGAAAACCATTTCTGTTTCTCCCTTTTATTTTTCCTTTTTCCCTTTAAACGTGTAACTTTCTTTTAAATTTTCTGATAGAGGCCGATTTTCTTGAAATATGAAAAAATGATTTGGGGGCTGTTTTTTTCCAATATATCTTTAATATTTTTTTTCTTTGTAGAGATTATTTCTTGTTGTTATTATTAAAAGGTTTCCAAGACTTAAAGAAGGCCAGGGAGGGGCAAAATGGCCAAAATAATTATTATGTTTGGTATATCTCTTTGTATAGTAGCAATCATAGCACAGTTCTCCATGTTAGTTTTAGCAAACAGGTTTGCTAAACAATGCCCTATGTTCGCCAGTTGTTCTCTATTTATACTTGTCTATCTAATTTGCATAAGATACTACAATAACAAAAACCAATAAGGAATTTAGTCAGAGTATAAATGATAATTGTCATTACTATTATGCATTGATTCTTTTAGAATATTCATTTGAAATTAACAAATCAAAAGCATTGAAGAAATTTTTTGTAAATCTTGACGCAAATAATACAAACAAAAGAATTAATTGCAAAGTTTTTGTTTACTTATCTTTAAAATAAATTTTTATATTAAAGGTATATTGTTTAAGTAAATATTTCTTTATAAGAATTATATTTAGTGGGTACATGTAGACATGCCTGTGTTTTATAACAATAAGTTTTGGTTTGGAAATATTTGTGCCATGAAATGTTATAATTTTATAATCTGATTGATTTATTTTTACTAATTTCGACACTACAGTGTGTCCCAGAATTAACTGTTTCAAAGAAATTGGGCAGATTTAAAAAAAAAAAAACTGGGACAATTTTATGTTTATTACTTAATTATGATGCAAAACAAATATTTATAAATGTTATTTCAAAACTTTATAGAAAATTTTCAACATGTGCTCCATCTGTATCCCTGCAAATTTCAAATCTCTCCTTAGCATTGTGTAAAAAATTTACAAACATTTCAGGAGTTATCTCCTGCACTGCTAACGGAATGCATTCTTTAAGCTCAGCTAAACTATTGATCTTTTTACGATAAACCTTTGTTTTTATGAAACCCCATGCAAAGAAATCCGGGAGGATCAATAAAAATGCGTTCTTGTTTATTCATTATTCATAGGCTTCTGAAAGGGAATGAAAATAAAATTATTAAAAAAATTATAGTTATAAACAAAATTTAAATTTCATACACTTCTAACCCAGAAGAATTATTATATCTGGACAGTGTAATAAGCAGATACGAGGGACAATAGAAAAATGGAAACTTGAAATGGGACACTTTAAGAGAAGCTTTAGTAACATGAGCAATTGAGATCATCCCAGAGGAAATTAGACGAGGAAAAAAAAAATAAATGGATAACAGACAAAATTCTTGACATGATGAAAACAAGACATGGAAACAGTGGTGAGATTCAGAGGTTTCATATGGACTTGTTCTTGGAATTTTATGAGTTCAGTGAACCCATTGCTTTCTTCAACCCCAATAAACAAACCGCTCATTTTAGATTGTCTAAAAATTGTAGTCGCATAATTAGTTGGGGATGTAAATTCGGGCGATCAAATAAAGGTTAATATAAATTTCATGAACTGCTGAATTTGCTAGAGCCAAATACTTGGAAGATTCAAAAAAGTTATTCCCTGGAAAGCCGCAGAAGAAAAGCTGAATGGCTTCAGTAAAATTTTTCATCATAACATTCCCATTAATGATTTTCGTGACTATGTGGTAAAATGTCCTGAAAAATTTTCATAATCCTGTAATTCTTCAAAGTGTACAAAAAGTGAAAACTATTATCGATACGATTGCTATCAGTTCTTCCATGGCAGAAAGAGATTTTTCAAGAATGAATATTATATATTCAGATAAAAGAAGCCGCCTAACAGTGGAAAATGCAGGAAACTTTATGATAATCTTCTTGGTCTCCCTTTAGATTTATGGAATGCCACTCCTTTCGTTAAAACATGGCTTAGAAAAAACTCACAGTACTGATAACAACAGAGTGAAGCAAAAAAAAAAAAAACTAAAGACTGTGGGGTATTCACTCACACCATAGGAGTAGTAGTGGTAGTAGAATTTTAGGCTTGTTTTTACAAAGATAAAAACAGGAAAATTAAAGTACACAATTCAGATAAGACATGATAAATTGTATGGTAATTTCCTACAATTTTATTCATATATTTGTGTGTGTTTTACGTTACAGTTGTGATAATGTTGGGAGTAATTATTTTTATTTTTTTTATTTAATTTACTTTAAACAAGGTTTAAATATTGTTTTATTTTATTTATAATTTTCATCATTATTATTATTATTTTATTTATTTGTAACAATAATAATATCCCTTGAAGACAATGAGGACAATCAACTGGCTATTTGGAAATTTTTAAAATGAAAGATCATGAATAAAAGATTTTAAAGCATTTTAAAAAATTATTGTTCCTTTCACAATGATAACATGTAAATAATTTTGGTATTTTTCAATAAGTGCAAGAAAAATTTGCTTTATTCCTTAAATTACATCTAGTAAAGTAAAGACTATGGAAAAATGACGGAACCTGTTGCTATTTGAGAGAATCTTTTAAGATTTTTGAATCCCACCATTGCATGGAACAGAATATAGGATGTCACACAAAGAAATAATAAACAAATCGAGGCGAGCTAAAGAGGAGTGGCTCAATGAAAAATGTGCAGAAATGGAAAAAATGAGTATCACAAATAAAGGAGATTATACATAAAAAAATTAAAAGAACTAACAGGACAAAAGATGTGCTCATAAACAGGATGCATAAAATCCAAGAATGAAATCTGATATTAGAGAAAGAAAAAAATATTTCAGAGACGGAAGAAATATATAGGAGAACTCTTCCATGATGAAATGAAACAATCAGCAATATACAGAAATACCGACGAACCGGAAATATTAAAAACTGAATTGGAATCGGCACTGACCAAATTTAACAAAAACAAAGCAGCAAAGCCAGATGGAATTGTAATAGAGATACTGGCAGCCTTAGACTATTTCAGCAGACAAGATTACAGAAATAATAAATTAAATCTACAACACTGAGATAGCAGAAGACCTAAGTAGATCTGTTTTTAAGTATTGCCTAAGAATCCAGGTGTAAATGAATGTGGACACCATCGGACACTCACCCTTTAATAAGCCATATAATGAAAATTGTCATCAGAATTCTAATGAATAGAGTATGTCTCAGAGTCAGACCAGAAATAAGACCAGAACAGTACAGGTTCATCAAAGACGCCAGAACAAGGAACACAATATTCATGCTCAAAATTTTATCAGAAAGAACGATCCAAATGCAGAAGGATGTGTTTTAAAGATTACGCAAAAGTGTTCAATAAAGTATGCCACAAAGATCTGTTGGAAATGCTCAGCAAATTTGATGTATATGGAAAGGATATTAAAATTAATCACCAACTTATACTGGCAGCAAACCACCTGCATATGGATAGAAAATAAGTTCAACAAAGATAGAAAGAAGTATAAGACAAGGATGTGCCTTCTCAACAGACTTATTCAACCTATACAATTAGGCGATTCTGAGAGAACCGGAAGTCCTACCAGGATTCATTATTAGTGGCCACAATCTTAACAATATAACATATGCAGATGACACAGTGTTGACAGCAGACACAGAAAGCTACAAAACCTCCTACAGTAGGTAGTGATGGAAAGATTAAACATCAACTGCAAGAAAACAGAATGCATGGTTATTAGCAAAAATCCGAATTGCAAATTGGAGATACCAAAATCAAACGAGTGCGAAAATTTAAGGATCTGGGAAGTGTTTTAATAGAGGACTGAAATCTGAAGGCGCGTTGGGATAGCCAAAGATGCCTTCCAAAAGCTAAGCAGAGTATTAAGGAACAGAAAAACTTCACTAGAAACAAGGAAATGAGTACTAAACTGTTACGTGATATCTGTCCTCCCGTATAGCAGTGTGTGCTAGACAATCTCCTCACAGATGAAGAGACTTGAAGTAGCATACTAAGGATAACATGGACTGAACATGTGAGCAACAACAAAGTTTTATAGAAAATGAAAACAAATAGGAAACTTCAATATAACATGAGGAAGAGACATTTGAAATTTCTAGGGTACATATTGAGGAGAGAAGGTTTGAAAAGCCTGATACTCACAGGACAGATTGAAGGCAAGGAAAACAATACTGAGTGAGCTTGAGTAAATGGATGGTAAATTCTAATTTTAGAAATGTCTCCTAGGGGACGATCTCCCTAGGAGCAGTTTCGAAAATTAGGATGGGTTAACCCCACAACAGAAATAAAAGTTAGTTTAAAAAAAAAAAAAATTGTCTGATAGTTCATTCTGGGTCACTCTGTACACAATACGTAAACTGTTTTCGACTTTGTTATCCAAGGGAGATAAGTTTTTCGAAGTTATTTCCCTTTGATCAATATGGCGACAACAGGCAATTCAGAAATCGTGATATTTACCCAAATATCCAGTGATAATCTTTAAATTCAATAGATTAATCTGATAATCTCAAAAGGAGTTAAGAAGATTGTATGATGTTTATTTTTGTCTTTTCTTCATGATAACGAAGTGAAACTAGTTAATTTTATTTTTTAACAGAATGCAAACCGGATCCTGAATGAAAGCCATTCACATGACCACTGGCTGACTATCAGCTGAGATGATTGGAATATAGTTGCTGATGCGCTTCTCAACTGCTTACAGTGTAGATTTGTCACTTCTGAGCAACCAACAACAAGAAAAGAATGTAAATTGAGACTAATCAACAAATGTCCAACTTTAGTCAGTGTTGATGTCTTTGATATTTGTGTTTAGTGATCTATGTTTACGAGAGAATACATTTATATTTGTATGTACGTGTAACTGTATATATTGTGTGAAACTGAAGATTACTGCTGTCACAGGTTTTTGTTGAGTCATTGTGCTACAATTGTGTTGTTAATAATGTTCCTTGGGTTAAAGAATTGCTTATTCAAAACCATTTCCTTCTCAAAAACACTTTCTTTAATTCAGTAACCAACAAGTAAGCACAGATGCAAAATAATTCTTTTTGAATAGCAATAAAACCTTCAAAAAGCTTTGATAGAATTATGCACTTCCCAGTCAATAAATCTTTTGAAAATCTTTGTAACCCTGCTACAAGTTAAAACAAAAATGCTTTCTTTATCATTCACAACATTTCTAAAGATAAACTGTTTATCTAAGTTTTAGGATTACTGCTATATAAGATTATGCAAATTCTTCTGAATATTTAAAATTTTGCTATAGTTTTGGTGACTGGTGATTTTTAACAAGCTAGTCTGTCAGTGTGACTTTAATCTTCATAGGGGCGCAACTGTTGTGGTCTTTTACAAGATGAAGTTAAGTTTAGCAAATCATTGCTACAGTTTTTATTGTTATTATTACCACTGGCATCATCCTCATCTCTGAAGTTAAAACCTAAAATTTTTCTTTTTTTCCCTTCATAATGAACCTATAATCAGTTGTACAATTTTCACCTCCTTTCTTAAGGGAGATAATTCTGTAAACAATCTTGGCTTCATTTTGCAACAGGCTTGAAGAAGATAAATTTAACAATTTGAAAAATAAGTTTTACAGATCGCAACATCTATCAGAGAGATGAAATTTAAATTTTTATTATTGCATTGTTCCAAAATTTTAAAACATCATCAGATAGCTATTAATGTCAACAACTGTGCACAAATAGTTATTAATTAAAAAATTAGTAATTAATGTATAATATTATCCACAACTACATTTACAAGAATGTTGTTTTTGATAAAAGTTAAAAAAAAATAACAACCATAAATACGTAAAAAATGCGTATATTGTCGAAAATTCCTTTTTCCACAATATAGCTATTTGTGTTATGTTATAATGCTTATTACCTAAACAATAATAATACTGAATAATTTTATTTTAAACATTAAAGTATATTTAATCACATCTCCCTAATAGCTGTCATGATCTGTTAATATATTTTTTTTATCAAATTTGTGTTGCTTTTATTTGAGTTTGTAGATTGTAAGAAATTATTTTTTTATAATTCTGCTCTTAAAATTTATTTATACAGCTTTTTAAAACGGACATCTTTTTTCGTTAAAACTGACTTTTGTTACAGAGAGATGAATGACTTTCTCATCTTAAGTTTGATTCATTTGTAATTTTCCTTTAAAGAATTATTTATTCATGGAAGTAGATTGTATTAATCCTAATTCAAAAAAAATATTTGAATGGAATTAGTTTGCAAATGAAAACATCAAAATCGTGTAATAATTTACAAATTATTTTCAGAATGTTACAAAAATGAGAAAATTGCATTTAATCTATATTTTATTGAAAAATTATTTACCAATTTCTTTGTTTTTTTTTTTATAGACATTCTCACTTATTTTAAAGAACTGCCATGAATATTGGCTTTACTAAAAATAACTTTACCATTTCATAGACATTTACAATTTTTGTATTGTATTCTTTATTAATAGTTTTTCTAATTTGAGAGTAATTTATTTTGTCATTTACAAAAATTTCATATTTCAAATCCCAGCCTTTCTAATCATGAAAAATCTTGTCTAACTTTACACAAGTTATGTTTTCAGTAATAAATTTACAGGCACTAAAATATGAAAACTTTAATTCACTTTTCCATATAAAAACCTAGATTTTTTGGAAAAAAAATTTAATAGAAAACATTTTTTTCTTATAAAACTCACTAAAAAATTCTTTAAAAAGAATTCCCGATGTCATTTTACTGACATAAAGGAAAATTTTTTTTTATAGTGTTTACATCATATATATATATATATATATAGAGAGAGAGAAAGACTGTTGGATGGGCTTTTGTACTTTTCAGAGATTTCTGGGATCTAAAACAAACATTTAAAATAATTCTGCTTTCATGATTGTTTGAATAACGTACAATACTGTGTTTTTGATAATTTTACAATATGGATTACATGGCATTTTAAAAAAAATGTTCATACTTATTAAAAATATTACAAAGATATTAACAAACATTATGAGGATACTTATCATGTTCGTCCTTCATGGTCGAAGATGACCATGGCTTTAGTATGAAGCCATGACTTGCATTAGAACTGGAGTGATGGAGAGTTGTGGCATCATCAGCCTTACTCTCTCATCTCTGTCTGCCTAGATCCAGAGGCAAGACATCGTGAAGACGTCTGTAAACAGACCATGATGCAGTACGTGACCAGGACATTAACTGTGTCATATTTTGCTCTTGGTACTCCACAATGCATTGCAGGGGCTTCCTTCACTGGTTGTCTCCTACATTGGTTAATAACCAAGGCTGCCTTGCTATTTAACCCATAGCTGCTTTTCCCAAAATTATTAGTGTTACATGAGCACAAAGTTGGCTGGAATTTGAACTTTGTTTGCCAATTCCATTTTCTGTACTGTTGACTGTTAAGTTACAATTCTGTGACACTTGTAAACATCCATATAGCATAATTATATCAGCAGCAGAAGAATATTCTGGATTTGGTTTCCAAATATGTTCCAGGTGAAAAGAGTGAAACATTTTTTTGCGTATTTTAATGATATTTAATATTTTTTGTTTAAAAAAACAATACTTGCTTGGAATTTTTATAGTTTTCCAAAACTGATGTTGGTTGAGTTCAAAATAATTCATTGATCATTTAAATTACTATTAATCTTTGACAGATTGAAATTTAACCATTTTAAAAATGAATTCAACTTGGGTCAAAAGGGCAAAAGTGACTTAATGAAAATTAAATAAAAAAAAATAAAAAAATTTAGATGCTTTCCTCGGGTCTACCCATACGGATTACCTAGTATATATAAACTATATATATATATATATATATATATATATATATATATATATATATATATCTTAAGGATTTTTTTTATTCATTTCATTTTCTTTATGTATTTTGAAAAAGCTACTTTTCTGGTTTCTGGTAAGTATTTACAAGTAAATTGTCTGAATATTTAACATGGCGTTTATTGACTAATCATCCAGTTAAATCAGCTAACACCAACAAACAGTATAAAAAACATAAAAAGTACCAAAAATGCTATATTGCAAATGGAAACATTTAAGCATAAAAAAAATCTAACATCAATTAGGAACAAACATACTTAATAAATTTCTTAAAAAAAATAATTAACGTACGAACCTGGCCTTTCATGTAAACATGCAGAGACACAATATTTGACAAAAGATGAAACCAACATTGGAAAAAAAACTGAAAGTACTCAGACATTGGAGAATTTAAGATATTTAAATATGTACCGGAAACCAAGAAAATGGTTCAAATAAACACAAAAAAGGACTTTTGTTGGTCTTTAAGCAAATTTTTCTGAATTAAAAATGCACACACACACTCTCTCTCTCTCTCTCTGTCTTATATATTAAAAAGAAGAGAGAAACTGCAAACGTTTTTGGTTGTAATGTGGATTTTTTAAAAAATATATATTATGCTTTATTTTTGATAATTTTAATTATTATGGAAAATAAAGCATAAAATATATATTTAAAAAAAATATAAAATATAAAAACAAGATATATTTAAAAAAAAAATCCACATTACAATCAAAAACGTTTGCGATTTCTCTCTTCTTTTTAATATATACACTTTTCTCTCATTGGAACAACTATAACCTCTGCTATATATATATATATATATATATATATATATATATTAGTATATTATAATAATATTAACACAATAATATTAAAATGGTAATCAAAATTTGCTATTCACATGCTGTACACAATCGTCAGGTAAACATGAAACTGAGTAGCAGAATTTGATTAACATTTTAATATTATTTTGTTAATTATAATAAATTTAAGCTCTTTTGTATGGAGCGTTAAATCTATTTTATATTTTAAGCTTTTGCTTATATTTTATTCTTTGTGCATGTGTGTGTGCGATTATATATATATATATATATATATATATATATATATATATATATATATATATATATATATATATAGCAATGATACAATATGGTAATTCATATGGAATTTCCAGGAGGATATAGATCCAGGGAGAGCTCTGTCAAAAGACAGAGCAAAATTATTATTAATTAAAGAATATCAAACAATTAAAACCATCTGATTTTGTTTGTAGGTCTTGAAAATTGAAAGCTGTGTGGTTTTTTTTTTTTTTTTTTTTTTTTAAGAGGTCTCATGAAATAAAAATTATTACCTATGGGATTTTAAGAGTTTGATATTCTTTAATTCATAATATATACACAAATTTTTGCTAACTAGATAAATCAACCTTCTATCAATGCTTTTAAACACAATACCTTTCTTTAAAACATTCTTGATATCTCTTCTTGGATAACTGCACTTGTAAAACATGTTGTGCCTTAAGTTCCATAGTTATATTGAAACTGCATTTATGCACCTGACACACAATATTTCTTTTTGTAAATGTCGCTTCCTTGTCTTGTATTTGTTAAAGGAATTAAGTTTTGGAAAAAAAATCTTGAAATTTAACCATTTTCATTATTACTAAATTGCTCCGAAAATATTTTCCCAATATTAACTTCAAGAATAGACTTTTCTATTATGTGACATGTAAAAGGTTTTTGAGATTTTGTTGTTTGCCAAATTGTATTAATTGTACATGTCTCCGTGCAGAATTTATTGCCATAACTCTTTTTACAAACATTAATAATATTCATTATAAAAAATATATATATTTTCAGTCGCACTGCTGATTTTGTGGCTTATATTTATTTATTTATTTATTTTAATACTCAATTGTAAATGCCGTGGAGTTTATACAATAGGCACTTTGGCCAGAAATAATCTTTTTTTTTTTTTTCGTTAAGCACTTCAGATCATAAATATTTAAGAAAAAAAACATTATTAAATTATATGAAAGTTAATAGCCGTGTGGTCCAGTTCGCTATGTAAATTCATTGTAACTTGATCCGCCTACAGAAGCTAAACTCTCCAACTATTGGAAAAAAGGAAAAGTATATATGTCTATATGTAATGTATATATTCACCTGGTTTGTGTAAAATGAGCTATCAGGGTTGACACTTTATTAAAATCTAGCCAACTGTACAGAAGCTAAAACAAATGTTTATACAATATGATTTCTTAAAATGTAAAAAGATTTTTTTTTTTTTAAATTTGTAATCAATAGTAATATATTAAAAAATGTCCAGATTATGAATTTCAAATTTATTTTTATTTTTTACATTTTAAGAAATTGTGAGTCGGTACATCTGTTTTGAGTTTCATAGCATGATTAGTTTACAGTGAATTTACATAGCAAACTGATTGCCCCATTTACTTTGATAAAATTGAATAATTAATAATAATATGAAAAGAATTAAGAAAAAAGTTTTTGTTTGCCTCTAGTACAACTCCACCAAAAACGCTTCCCCTCCAGAATACCATAAATCCAAATTATTTCCTGAAGTTGCAAGATAAACCATTCTTATTATTTCATACATTGTTTGGATGATTCTTTATTGTAGTTACCAAAATGATTTCCTTGATAGACATTCTTCAGATATACAGAGTGAGTCAAAAGTAACACCTGATTTCTGTTTTTTTACAGATGTCAGTTGAGTGATTGTAACTTGTATTACTGTGTACCAATAAAAGACAAGTTTATCTAACCATTTATCTGGGATGAAACTATTAAGCAACTGTGCCAAGCTGTTTTACTTGAAATGTTCAAAAGTGCCCTTCCTTGTTACCAATGCACAATTGCAGGCAGAGAGTGGCACACCCACTTGCAGAGTTTGAGATTAATTTTCTCAAATGCTGCAGGGATTTGAGCCTTCAATTTCTGAAGGCATGATGCTTTTCATGATAAACAAGGTCTTTCAAGAGCCCCCTGAAGAAAGAAATCTGGGGTTGTGAGGTTGGTGGGCAATCCTGCTGACCACTCAATTGGGCTGTGGCATTTGATTCTCTTTTCGGGAAAGTTTTCATTATGCTTTTGTTAAACCTGATGTACATAATGAGGTGCAGTTTCATCTTACTGGAAATATCAATCTTGACCTTGTATGCTGGGTCACAGGTTTACATCAGATTCAGGTAATTTTTTTTTTTTACCTTGACAGCTTCCTCAAAACAAAAAAGTTCAGCTTTTCTCTAATAGGGATATGGCTGCCAAAAATGTCATGCCAGGTA
The DNA here is from genome assembly GCA_964036315.1 of Acanthosepion esculentum. Classification (NCBI taxonomy): domain Eukaryota; kingdom Metazoa; phylum Mollusca; class Cephalopoda; order Sepiida; family Sepiidae; genus Acanthosepion; species Acanthosepion esculentum. Next base: position 28,061,294 of record OZ038480.1, read on the forward strand.
AATTTACCTCCTCCTCCTCCGTTACCAGTGCATTCTTAGCTCAGTAGACACAGTTGTCTTTTAAGTGTGCCATTTAACTTAAAACATACTTAATGCTGGACATGTGGTGCTCAGATGGAGTCATCTTTGTCCAGGTTAGCTAAGAACACTTTGTCAGATTGAAGACAACAGTTGTCAGATCAAGATTGAAGGGCATAAAGTTAGTGTGGAATGTACGGTTTCTATTTTTTCTGCTGATGAATATGGACAATACTTGATTGGTTCATTTCCAGTTTTGCAGCTAAGTTGACTTTTACAGACTTTGTTGCAGTCCACTAATGGCTTCTTCATTCCTAGCGACATTCAATGCCATTTTACAGACTTTGTTGCAGTCTCCTGATAGCTTCTTCATCCTTAATGACATCTATCGCCATTTTTGGATGACTTGACTCCTTTGCAGTGGTTATCAAACTTGCTCCTTTAAATTTTGTGGCAATTGTTTCTTCTTTGCTGTGGATTAATATTGAATTCTTGGGCTAAGTGGCATGCTGCCATTGATTGATTTCCATTGCATTTGTTGCAATGTCTCAGAGCTGCAATGTTTTGATTCATTGAAAAATAATTCATGTTTCAATTTGGGGCACGTCCTGTAACTTCTCAAACTTTCAGTAATTACCTGTAAAATGAAAACAATAAGAAAATCTGCAAAAGAGATATTAATATTCATAACTTCCCAGAATCTGCACACTAATTTTGACTCGACTGGAATCTGGTCTTTAGAATTTGCTTCAGAGAAAATAAAATATTAATAAAGTTCTAAACATGCGATACAACACTGGCACAAGAAAGAAAGAATTTTTTTTTTATAACAACAAAGCTGAAAATAGTAGAACCATAGACAGAATAAAAGAGTTATCATAAATTAATATATTATAATAAATAATAAACAATAATTTATCAGAATTGGAACAACTTGTTTTATTGTTGAGAGCTTGAATTTTTTTCATACCTATATTCTTCAATATTCTTTTTATGTATAGTTCTTGAGATAATTCTAAAATGATCAATTATGATAACTGAAAGCAATCAACTGTTCAAAGAATTGGTCTCTCTTGAAAGGAAATAAACTCTGCTTGTTAAGCTGTAAATAATTGTTCTCTAAAAAGATTTAACTGTATTGAGTACGGTTCTTTTTCTTGCATTTTGAACAACTCTGCCCTCTGTTGATCAGCTTGGGTACTTGACAAAATAGTGGAACCTTTCTGCTTGTAGATATAAGATTATATATTATAAAAAAATGATATTAAAAGTGACTCCCTACACACTTCAAAGGTAGGATGAAATTTCAACCACAAGACTTGAAAGAGGAAATTTTTTTTTAAATAACTAAAATATTCTGAAATCTTATTCTCCATATCAATTTGAAATAATAAAGAACTTCCAGTTAGGCATCTGTAAATTCCATGTTTGATGAGTTTCCAGTTAGTGTGATGAACACTCTTGGTTTATACTCAATATCTGAAGATTCTCTTAGAATTTAGCATCTTTAATTTAAAGACTTTTCTCACTGGCAGCATCTCCATTGTTCACCATTCCACTTTCATTTTGTATATTACTCTTACTTAACATAAAATAATAGCCATTTTTGATAATATTCTATTCTCCTTATGAATTTAAAACAATATCCTCTGCTTTCATCCATTTCTTAATTTGATTATATATTTTGAATATGCTTTATTTTAATGAATGTGAATAAACAAAAACAAGACTTTTTAGGAATGTGTGCATGTTTTTTTTTGTATATTTTGGCTGTTTTAAATACTTGCTGTTGATCAGCATTTAATACTATTCCTAAAATTGAACCCAGTCAAAATAATTCATTTTATCTCATGTCCTTCGTCAAAATACTGACTTTTTCCATTGTTTCTTTGTCATTGTGGTTTTCTTCATCTTTTTAAGAAACCCAAAAGAAAAGTGAACTTCCTGTATGAGTGAATGGGGGTAGATTTATCTACAAGTTGTAAATAACTGACCATCACATGTAAATCAATTTTCTTTTTTTTTAGTTTTTTTTTCTTTCTTTTTTTTTTTTTAGTTTTTTTTTCTTTTTCCTTTTTTTTTTTAATGTTTTTTTTTTTTTTTTTTTTTTTTTCAAACTGCACTACAATTCATAACCCCCAGAGAGAGAATGTGATCACAAAATGAGTACTGAATACATGGTCACTTCTTGTAAATATTTCTCATGTGGTTGTGAAACACAATCCCCTAATGTTTTCCTTTGTATATAATGCTGTCGATGTGTTAATAAAATTTCATAACTTTGATTCTCTGTTGGTTATCTTATTTTTTTAAAATTTAAAATCTTTTGTTTTGGGATTGTAGTATCTTATTTTTGCAGAACTCATCATTCCAAGTGATATCTTGTTGTGGCCTTGTTAGGGCCAGAAATAAAGACACAGGAGAGGAATTGAGTTAAATAAATATGCTAACAGAAACAGACGTATACAAACGAGTGTTACAGCAAGAGCTGACTGCTGGAAACTTCCTTCTTCAAAAGGCAGTACCTGCTCCTATTTATAGCTGGGAGAGTCCATGTGTGCGTGGATAAATTACCATAACATATATAAAGAACAATAAAGTCAGCCTTAAATCAGCACTCGCAAAAATTGCCCTAAATCTACTGAGGCTGGAACATTCTGGTAACAATCAAAGCAACAAGATAAGATGTTATTGCTGAAAATTCAGAAGGTATCTTAATATAACTGATGAGATCAACAGGCAAAAAAAATATTTTGGAATAAAACTCCATCTCAAAATTTGAGAAGGCATCTACATAAAAAGGAGATTCATTTCTTGGGACAATGTCGAGTTTTTGTTTTAATGTTGTGTCTCTTCAGGACCATATTTCTCCACAGATTCCTTTTCTTTATTACCTGTGAATTGGCATGCCTTTCTTGAGAAAGATATTCGAGTGGTTTCCCCTTGGCTTCGGCATGATTTTGAGTTCAGAGTTTTCCTTCTCTTAGACTGGTTGCCACCCAATTCTAGAAAGTCCAGTCGACACTGCTATTTAACCTATAGTTCAGGGAGAAGTGATGGGTTCATGCCTTTCCCAACAGCATTTGTGCAAAATTGCATGCAACAGATTAGTCTAGAATTTGAACTAGTCAATTTCACTTTTGACAGCCATCTCTATTATGCTGCCCTCGCATCCATCTCAAAATTACAACAATTTAAAAAAACATTCCTTAAAGAATGTGAAGAAATTTAGAATTGATATTCTATCACAGCTCTTGGTTTAAGAAGAAAAAACATTTTTTTTTTAATTTTTTTTTTTTTTTTTTTTAATTTTTTTTTTTTTTTTTAATAGTCCTTGCAGGATTTTGTAAGACTTGGCAAAACTTGAAAAGCACAAAAATGATCATAGGGTTAGGGTTAACAAGCAACGATATAAATAGAATTTTATTTGCTGGTCATGTAATCAATATCATAGATCCCATGACTTTGATTCACTCACAGAGTACATAATAAAAATGTATATAAAAGGTAAATAGTGTATAATGTGACTTTTGAAGACCTAATTTTGAAGCAAACTTTATGGGGTTGCATCATACATTAGATATCAAATTAGCATATATACTGTTGACCCTGGCTATGCTGTTGACTAAACTATATATCCATTTACTGTAGTCAAATTAGCTTTGAAATTAGGTCTTCAAAGGTTGCATCATACACAAGTATATATGATATATATCAACATTTCTGCAATACAGGGTCTGCCAGAATTAAATGTTCCAATGAAATCAAGCAAATTTTAAAAGTAACGCAATTTTTTTTATTTATTACTTAATTAGGATAGAAAACAAATAGATTTATAAAGCTTATGTGAATACTTTATAGAATATTTTCAACATAAACTCTGAATCCCTGCAAATTTAAAATCTGCCCTTTAAAAAAAATTATTAACTTAACATATTGTTGTGAGACCGATACTTTCCTACATCATGGACTTTCCCAGTACTATATTATTATGTGAATGGTAGTATCACGGGAGTAGCACCAGTAATGGTGCTCTGCTGTCGAACTCTCTGTTTGGCAGAGAGGAACTCAAACGAAGCTTTGCCGCAGGGCAAAGTTTCGTCCGGGGAGGTAGACTGTCCCTAAACTTGTGTATACGGGTTGTAAATGGGCATATTTTTGGCCGAGCCTACGGGCTAGGTAAGCCCACGTTAAACCGGCCTTGTGCCACATTCGACCCGTGTGTGTGTGTGGGGGGGGTTGTTAAATATCGTAGCACCAGTAATGCGCAGCCGCGTACGATACCAATATCGGTCACCACTGGATAGTAAGCTCTGCTTACTCTTACACTATTCTTTGTAACTTTTCTGTTTAATATATCTTTCTTACCTCTAACCTGTGTTCTGTGTTTTCCTTCCGTGGCCCCTACTTCGGATCCACATCACATATTGAACATGAACAAAAATTAAAGTAAGTTTTAAAAAACAATTTTCAGTTTCACTGAAATAGTTAATTCTGGAATACCCTGTATATTTAGTGTAAGATTCATTTACTTTTATCACTTATCAACCCTTTGCAGGTTATTTAAAGCCAGAAAATAGTTTCAGATTGTAAGAAGTTTTTGCGGATAATGATTTACTGATACAAGACTGATACAAGTTTAACTAGTTAACCGTTAACTGGGGGGAGAAACAGTGGTATTCAAACCTTTTCCAAGGCTATTTCTGTGTAAGTGAATATAACAAACCTGAGTGGAATTGAAACTCGGCTCTCTGATTTCCAATTCCAAGTCAATATCCATTACACCAGCTGCACACCCAAGCTCAGAGCTATGAGCACACTGATTAGTTCTAAAATTTTTGTTCAGTAATTTGTTTTTTTCACACAGGGTCTTATCTTTATGACCAACCCCAAAAAATCCTTTTTCCAATGTTTGTTTGAAATTAATCAATTAAAAGCTTAAAATGTTCACTTGTTGATAAACTACATTTTCTAATTAAATGTAAATGTTTCGCAAATATATTTTGATTAAAGTAACAATATTTTATATTTTTTTAACCCTTTTGTATCTGGTCTTAAGATTTTGAGCATGCAGGCATGTAGACAAAATAAATACTGTTTAAAATAAATGGAGAGTATCCACTAAAAATAATGTTTGAAGTAATATATATATATATATATATATATATATATATATAAGTACCCCAAAGATTAGCTTAGAATGAGTATACATGATTAAAAAATGCTGAAAACTTAATAAAAACTATGTATTTTTTTCATCCAAACCTTTACGAAGACAAAATGGGTCTTTCATCTTATTAATAACTTAAAAACTTTTTCATTATTAAATTATATTTTTGAATGCATTTGTAGAACTTTCAAAATTTTCAAATTTTGATTAAAAATTATATTTTTCTTGCATCAATGGGTGACTATAAATTATTATGGGAAACATTTTTCAGTGAAAAACATTGATTTGAAAATTCTTGCAAAAATCAGAAAATTGTCAGATTTTAATAAAACTTTACGTACTTATTCATAAATGAATAAAAATATTTTTAAATATTTCTGTTTTAAAAAAATCCTGGTAAATTTTTCTTCTACATCTTTTATCCCACCACTTATTTAATTTTAGGAAATTGAGAAACTAACTTTTATTATATTTTTTTAAAATTTTTATACTAGTTATAAGCAGAAGTCCTTGGAGAATTTAAATTTCTTACATATTATGAACACTACTCTTTTAAGAAAAATTTTTTTTTTGATGAATAATAAATTTTTACAAGGATTATCTTCATTTATTAAAACTTTTATTATAATAATTTATAAAGTTTAAATATTTAAAAATTCTCTTAATTTATAGCAGTTAGGTAATATTGTTATTAAGTAAAAACTATATTTTCTAATCATGAATGAAAAGCTTATTCAGCAACCCTCATTATTTTAAAAAGAATTTTGAATACTTTTTGTTTCTGTATAAATGTGCCAACTTTTGTGAGTATGGATTTTCATACAGAACATTATCAGAAAATAAGATTGGTAACTATAGTAAATTTAAAACTGAATGGGAATTTTCTAACGTTTATCAACAAGTGTCTGTCTTTTGCACCTAAATTTCAATAAAATATTAGATTACTTAGAATATTTTCCTAATTTTTTAAGATTACTGGGTAGTTAAAAATAATATAAAAAAGGCACTCACATTATATTTGTCAAGTAATTTTTACAGTTTTCCTGTGTTGAAAAAATTCCCAAACATGAGTCTACTGCAATAGTTATCAACACCTCATTAAAACACCCACCTTTGTGCTAAAAATGCTTTTCTGTTACATTTTGAACTAAAAGTAATTAATATTTGTCTCAAATCAGATTAATTAAACTTTAAATCTGCTAATTCCCCAAAGATTCAAAAATTTATATTTTATGTTTGTAAGATTTTTAATAAGAATCATATTATATTGATAAATTTGCTAATATGGCTGACTTTTTGGCAACTTTAATGATTAAAAAAAAAAAAATTCCAGTCAATTTGAATTCTGTTTGAAACAGAGCAAAGTATTTTGGTTATTGGAAATATTAAATTTAATCTGTTAGATTGAAATTAAAAGGTTAAAATATAGGCATTAACATTAGTCATAATCATGCACTTAGGGAAGATGCTGAAGATATAGGAATGATAATTTTAAAGTTTCTGGGGCCTGTAGTGGACCCCCTGTTGATCTGTGATATAACTTGACCAATAAGGCATAGATGTCACAAAAGGCCCATTATCATTTATAAGTTAAAGATGTGAATCTGACAGGTCAACAAGAGGACAAGAAACGATTAACTTAAAATTAATACAAAATTTATTTGTATACAAAAGTATGTGTTTGGATTAAAAGAACATGAAGAAAATGAATGAAACAAATGGAGGCAGAATTAAGTAAATTGAGAAATACTGACCAGCGAGAAGATCTAGATAACGTAAATCTGTGACTAAATGTTAAAAGTAGAGTCCATGTAAATTGAGCTGGCATGTAAGTCCACAGTTCAAGAGTTCAGTTCAAATGTCTGGTGAAAGTGTTGAAAAGTTGCTGGTTCAGTTTAAATGTCTGGTTCTGGCATTGCTTAGTTGCTGGTCAAGTCCAATGGTCAACTGTCCGTAGTATTCTAACTGAAGTGTACGAAATAGGTTGTTTGAGTCTGGACGATACGCATGCAGCAATTTCTGAAACCAAGTGAGTTAGGTTGACAGGAATGTTAAAAACAGGGATCTAGTGAAGCCGGAAGTTCAGGGCTGTTGTAAGCAGGTGCATTAATGCCAATCAGCCAGGTGAGTTAGGTTGAGATAGAGATGATGGAAGTAGGGACTGTGGTAACCGGAGATAATAAAGGCTAGAAATGCTGGAAGATAAGGGATAGGAAAGCCCAACTAGCATCCAGTTGACAGAACAAAAATAAATGGGCATGTAACTTAATACATAACATTAAGATAAGGGAGTATAAACATTAATCGGTCCTGCATATCTACTTAATATTTAAAGAAAATAAATTCAGAGTTGCCACAAAGTATAAAAGGTATAAAAATGATTACAAAGAGTATTCAGACTAAATTCGTAATACGGAAAGAACCGAGAAAAGTGATTAGGTTTATTATGAATCTAAATGAGCTTGCTATATTAAATTGAAGGGTCTGTGGCAACGCAGTGAAGAAAAAGTCAAGGTCATGAAGATAGATAACGTCTGCCTTTGATCATGTGGATGGAGTAACAAAGAGCTACGATAGGTCGAATATGTCTCTAGACGCACTGCTCAGCCAATCTCATTCGCTTTCCCAACACTTGTGTTTTTGTCACTTGTTTGTAAATATCTGACACTGCAAGAACAAAAGATTTGTTAAGATAGGTGAAATGTTTGGAAGAACCTGGATATAAATTTACTTCAGAAGTTTCAGAAATATAATTTTAACCAACATTTATATATATATATATATATATATATATATATATATATATATATATAATATATATATATATATCCAAGTCATATATATATATATATATATATATCCAAGTCATATATATATATATATATCCAAGTCATATATATATATATATATATATATATATCCAAGTCATATATATATATATATCCAAGTCATATATATATATATATATATATATATATATATATATATATATCCAAGTCATATATATATATATATATATCCAAGTCATATATATATATATATATATCCAAGTCATATATATATATATATATATATATATATATATATATATATCCAAGTCATATATATAAATATATATATATATATATATATATATATATATATGAAATGATTGAAAGCTAGTAGTAAAAAAAGACCTGAAAAAAACGGAATTTATAAACAAGGATCATACCATTCATTAACGGATTCGAGGTCAATGTATTTTATTATTAAAAATTCTTTGCGAGAGTGATTCTTGCCATATCATTAACTTCATTATCTGCTTTTCGTATGAATGATTCACGTAATATATATATATATATATATATATATATATATTATAAATTTATTTATTTAAAAATATGGTCCCATTACTACACAGGAATTACCATGTCTCAAAAATAGAAGCTAAAAACTTCAAATATAGTTTTTAGCTTCTGTTTTTGAAACATGGTAATTCCTGTGTAGCGATGGAACCATATTTTTAAATAAGTAAATTTATAATATTTATGCTCTGTAGATTTGTATTGAGCACTGTTTTGTAAAAATAAAAATATTAATAAGAACACCGGATTATATATCTTACTGTTCTTTCACTTTATTATAATATATATATATATATATATATATATATATATATATATATATATATATTGCGCCACCTAGTACAAAATGATATAATTTTCTCATATTAGTGTAGGATGACAGCATTAAGGGAGACTACTTAGGAAATTAAGGGAGATTACTTAGGAAATTCAGCTAATCGGACCAAAAGTTAAAATTTTTTACACTATTTTCTATTCATCTTATCCATTAACTGCCCTCTATTTTTGGGGGATTAGTTTACATTTGGCATCACTTAATAAAATAAGATATAATTTTCTTCAATTATAGTAGTATGTATTGGAATTTAATTTGTGAATCACGAATACAATATTTTACAAATTCACATTCTAGCCTCTTTTCAAATGTTGAGGTCTTTGTCACTTGTAAATTTGTTGCTTAATACATATATTTGTTGACATATATTTATCGGTCTTGTTTGTTTTCTTTACATCTTCGGTTGGTCTCAACTTGAGTCCGCCGTGTTCTTGTAGTTGGACCTTCTTCTAGCAGGAATAAACAACACGTGTTCCTAATTTAACAACACGTAAACACACGCTCATTTACAAACCTATCTACACTTATTGAAGGGAAAAACCATAAATAGTAAATACAATTTCAGAATTTAGGCGGAGACGTTAAAAGTATAGAGCTGAAGTTACTTTATTATAACTTATAATCTGAAGTAACTTCAACTCTTTATAAAGAATCGGAAACCCAATCCTAAACAGGAAACAAAGGATAAAGACACCTATTCCGGAGAAGACAGAGAGATTGTGAAACGAACGATGCCTACCCTCATCGACAGGCTTGCAATGTTGCGTCTATAAATAAAATGCAATTATTGTACATTATTAATTTCATCAATTAACACTAACAGAAATGGAAATCATTTCTGACTCAAAAGAATGACTCAGCCATATTCTAATCTAGTCACTAGTGTTTCTTAACGTTTTTAAAGAAACCGCACACCTAGTAGCAAATAAAATATCACGATACACTTTAGCACAATTTTAAAGGGTATACATTTAAATATTATGAAATAAAACCATAGATTTTTTTAAACACACACACAAACTTTATTTCAAAGGTCTCTATTCATTTATTTGTGCAGCATAGTGTGCAAATTGTGCCTACTCCCACACTCATATGTATGTCATGACAATATTTCGCAGCACACTTAAGAGGATTGCCGTCTTAAAGATTCTACTCTAGAAAGTCAGCTTGGATTTATCTTTTAATGGCATAACCAAGATAGCATTTCATTTTTCCTTCTGCAGTCATAAGACAAAGAAAAAAAAAATAACAGTAGAAGGGAAGCAACTCTTACACTTTTTACAGATTTACTTCCCTTACAGTAAAAATTCCAAATATTTGCAAACTTATTTAGACATAAAATTCGACATAGTTCTATCTATAAAGCGCAGTGTACGTGTGTCCCTCCGTCGGTTTTTCAATCTAGACGAACCTGAAGTAACACGCGATTAAAAATTAAATTAATAACTCATTGAGAGTGAAAGGTTTAAAAAACAATTCTTTATTAAAGGTTTAACACACTTTAATTTCGCTTTTTTTCATCGTAATTGCAATTCATATCGTCTAAATTAAACCGTCATTAAAACTTAAGTGGGGAACGGTACGTTGCTCAATAGTTTTTTTTTCTAGCACTTGTACTGTGACGTATCCGAAATATTACATAGTTCGAGTTCCCTAATGTCTTTTAAGATTGACTTTTTATGTGAATGAATTATAAAGAAAAGAAAAAGTCCGCGCAAAATAAATGTAAACAAACTACGGAGATCGACGAAGAAAGATTTATGTCGAATTAAGGTGCCGAATAAAGATAAAATAATTTTATTATTTCTAAATTCTTGTAACTTGGTTTTAGTTTTACGTACAGTGGACTGATGGAATAATACATACTAACCTCTCATCCCTCCGGTATATTCCACTTTACACCAAAAATCATCTATCAACCAATCAACACTCTAGTTTCAGCAAGCGAGACTCCTCATTGGCTCAGACCCTTAGAACTGTAACAAGTTCACCCGAAAATTTCTTTTCGCTCCCTACGCTCTGGAGCCTATTTTCTTAACCAAAACTCTATAAATAGAGGAATCTGAATCGACTCAAACAGTCAGACTTTCACCCCTGGAGAGATGCCAAACTAATCCACGCAAGTCAAAACCTTGACCAACTACACTTTTACCGCGCAAACTTCTCTGACTCAGCAAACAACAACCACGCTCTCTGAGGAACAATTTTTAGCAATTACTTACAATTACTTCACTGACGACCCCCCCCCTCCCGGCGTCTATTTAAGAGCGTATTTTTTTAATTATGGAATTATATCTTTGACTAAGCTGCATTCGGAACCTGAAAATGAATATTCAAATTTATATTCGGTACCTCAAATAAAAAATAAAAGTGATACTAAGGCTTAAAAGATATTTTAAAAATGAACTTTTTATTTAAGTTTTAATTCCAAGCTAACAGATTAAATTAAATTTAATATTTCTAATAAGCAAATTATTTTGATTTGTTTCAAACCGAATTTAAATTGATTGGAATTATATTTTTGTTATTATGTTGTGGGTTAGCCAATCTGTATCGGTGACAAATACAAATGAATCTGACCCTCTCCTATTTTTACTAAATCAAATGCAACAAAAACAACAACAACAACAAGAGAAATAATCAAACAGACAGATATTTGTTGTAATAAAAATATATTTTATATAACACAACAAATACACACGATATAATAAAGTTGTTTAAAACGCTTTAGAGTTCTTGGTTGGGATTCTAGAGTAATATAAAAAGTATTATTCTATAGATCTGGTATTCAGAAATTATGTGTATGAACATCAACAAATTTGAACAAGCATTTATATGTTTGGTAAGAAATTAAACAGTTTATGTTGATGGTGAAATTGGATGAAATAGATTGCTTGATTTATTGTAGAGTTGTCTCGCTTCGACTGATATACTTACGATTTCCTTTATGTTGTTAAGATATTGAGTGAGTTGGTTTATGAATCTTGTCTTGGTTGAATTCGTCGCGATTTGAGTTGAAATGAAAATTGAATTCCACAAGCCGGGTTGATGTTAATAAAAATTAACTTTTAGCGAGGAAGTTGGGTTTTATTGATTCGTGTGACGAGTTGATTATTTTAAGGACTCAATGACTGTTTTATGAATTTTCTTGATCACGTGGGAGGCTCGAGAAAATGTTTACCAATTTTTGGGGCGTTGGACTCTGAACAGGTAAAGTCGAAGTCAATCGTGCGGGCGTAGGCAGAAACATAACATTATTATTTATGAACCAATCAGAAAGCATTGTTTCGTACTGAACTCTGGAGCCGATTTTAATGGGTTCAGCACAAACTGAGAATACTTAGCTCTGATCCTCTTTTGACAGGTTTAAAACAGAGAATGTAGAAATCTAATTTTACAATTATCAGTAAAATCGATGAAATCGTCCAAATTGACAAATCTGTCAATAAAAGAATTATTTTTAATAAAAAATCTTTCAAAAATAAAACATACATTTCTGAAAAGTTATTTGAAAAATATTAGCAGCTTTAAAGATTAATTAATCTGAAATGAGACAAATATTACTTTTAGTTTAAATTATCACAGAAAAGGTTTTAACAGGAAGGTATATGAATTTTTACCAATATTTTCTAAAGAAGAAACGTTAAAATAATTTGTTTAATTTGTGAATAAGTTTTGAGAATTTCAAGCAAATGAGGTACCTATATTTAAATTAAAAATTGGTGAAAAAACGTGAGAAAATAACAGAAAGGGAAAAGAGAAGACTCTTGTTTGTATCAAATAAAAGTGCCGTCTAAAGTAGTAGTTGCGGCATTCATTTTTGCAACCTGTATAATGTGTTTCCATTATGAAATAAACATATTAAAAGGACCACAAATAAAGTTAATGAGATGGCTATATATAAATTCAGAAATTAAGGGAAAAAGCGTGAGAAAATAAGAGAAAGCGAAAAGAGAATGACATGCAAGATTATATAAAATAAAAGTGAGAACTCAAATACTATTTGTGACATTCATTTTTCAAGCTGTATACTGTGTTTCTATTTTCAAATAAACACATATAAATGTCCACAAATAAGTAAATGAAGTGGCTACATTTAAATTAAAAAAATGATGAACAAAGCTTGGGAAAATAAGAGAATGGGAAAAGAGATGGATCTGCATGTTTGTATCAAATAAAAGTACCGTCTGAAATAGTAGTAGCGACATTCATTTTTCAACCTGTATAATGTACTTCCATTTGAAAATAAACACATAAACAACAAATAAAGTAAATGAGGTGGCTATATTTAAATCTTAAAAAATAAAGAAAAAAGCGTGATGAAACAAGTGAAAATGAAAAGAGAAGAATCTGCATGATTGTATTAAATTAAAGTGCCGAGTGAAAGAGTAGTTGCGACATTAATTTTTCAACCTGTATAATGTGTTTTCATTTTCAAATAAGCACATATAAAGGACAACAAATAAATAGGTGAGGTGGCAATATTTTAAAAAAATATCATCGAATGCAGAAGTATAGAGATTTCTTATATTAGAGATGTATGACAGTATTAATGTATACATATTGTTCTGATCCGGGGAGACTACTAAAGAACTTCTGCAAATTGTGCCAAATGCTCAAAAAACTTCACAGATTTCTTCCATTCATCCTATTTTTCTCCTCTAGTTTCTGGTGTATTATTTTGCATCACCTAATACATAAGGACACAGATTTCTTATATTAGAGATCTATGACAGTATAAATAAATGTACTAATCATCTTATACATAATGTACTAATCAGGGGAGACTACTAAGAATCTTCCGGTAAATCGAACCAAAATAGGAAAAACTTGACAGCATTCTTCCATTCAACTTATTCCTTCATTGCCGTATATATTCTCGTGGATTAGTTTAGATTTTGCATCACCTAATACATAAAACCATAAACTAATTATATTAGAGATGTATGCCAGTATTAATAAATGCATATTGTACAAATCCGGGAAGGCTATGTAACATCCGCTAATCAGGCCAAAAGTTTGAAAAGCTTCTCAGCAATTCTTCCATTCATCTTATTCATACAGTGCCCTCTAGTTTCTGTTGTATTAGTGGTTAATTTGCATTACAATCCCCCCCCCCAAAAAAAAACAATTGTAATGAAAATTTTCCATTATGGTGTGAAATTGCCTGATTATTTCGAAAATAAATATTTTAATATATTTTCTGTTTATGCGTTATTTTAATAAATATGAGACATAAATGTCGGACTTAGTTCATTTTATAATATATTATGCCATTTGTTTACGTTAAGATAAGCTTCGAGCAGATATGAGCGTTCGAAAGAAATCATAGGAAATTTGTAGTTTAAAAGCAGTAATTTAACCTTGCCAATCAGACGCTTCTTCTGTAACTAAGTAGTATAGCACTTTAGACTATATGACTGCGTATGCATTTGTGTGTGTTTATTTTTAACACATGCAAATGCATACACGCAACACATCTTTTCGTTATCCACCCGATGAAGCCGTTAGAGGCGAAATGCATTATCGGATATTATTTTCGAAACATGCTTTCATGAAAGATTTTCCAAATATCAATAACTTATAACTCTGTCGGGATTACATACCCAAATATATATATATATATATATATATATATATATATATATATATATTATATATTGTGTTGAAGAAATAGAAAGTATTAACATTTTTTCCTTTCCTGGCACATTTGTCTCGTAAACTATATTTGGTGGACTCATGTGAGTACAAGTTAAAAAAAGAGCAGAAAAGATGGAATTCAAACAGACAACAATAAATGTATTAAGAAGACATGTTACAGAAGGATAAAGAAAGAAACGAAGCTGAAGTTATGAAGGCTTCAGTACAATCTTCAGACTGTATCTTTGAAGTACTTACATTCCCCGTATCTATCGAACGAAAAGAATCTCTGTTGTGAAAGTCAAAGGGCAAAGAGGAAGAACCTTTTAAATATCACGCCACCAGTGATTATTGGTAGGTAATCCAACAATATATATATATATATATATATATATATGAAGATGCAATACTTTAAAAAACTTAAAATGATACCCACTGACGCATAGCAATGACAGTCAGCTATTATCAAAGCAAATGGGTTAACTTACCATTTACTGATGCACAATTGCATCAGATATCAGCAAACAAGCAAGGAACCATAAGAAATTCTCAAAATACTTATTAATAGCACGAAAATGGTGTTAACACGGCACCACTGGGAGAATGACCCCCTCGACGCAGGTCACCGGAGAGGGCGGAAGGGTTCCTCTACAACAGCCAGATATTCGCGACCAAGGCGAGCCAGCTAGTTGGGTGTTATTGGCTGTGGATTAACCTGGAGAGGGTAGGCTTCGCCAGGTTAAACACCTAAGAAATACCACATGATGAGCATACCAAGGAACTATTCACAGAAATCCAGGCTCTGGCACACAACCGCGACAAATGCAGGGGAATGGTGGACAGCTTAGCACGTTTGCGCCCCAACAAATTCTTCCAGGATTAAGAGAAAATGAAGAAAGAAAGCACTAAAATACTATATAACGTAAATACAATATATATATATATATATATATATATATATATATATATATATATATATATATATATATATATATATACAAAAATTCAGGTGTTGGAACAAGGGAAAGCTTTCCAGTTGATCAAATAAAACCCAATAAGAAAAAAGTTACTTTACTAAGAATAAAAACCAAGAACACTATACAAGAATGGGAAAATAAACAAATTAAGAAAATAATGACTAAGTGGCAGACGCCTACCTAAGCAGTAACCAACAGTGCCTTATACCTAGGTTAATAAGACGGAGCTAAAACGCTTCAAAGCGTTATACATCAAAAGAGACAAAGTCCAGATTGCAACTCAAGTTTTATGCTTCCGCAATTGTCAGGCGATCTGATCACATATGAAAGAGGGAGGAACTAAAATGTATACTAATGTGTATTGAAAATATTGTATAGATAAATGAATTGGCTCCCTTTGTAGGGGTCGTTATCACTGGCCCCTGGGTTGGGCTGAAAGCAGCCTATCATGGCCTCTTTTTTCCTGTGCCACCGACGAGTCAACACGGACAAATTTAGCTCCGTAAAACTCAACCAGTAGCCACATGGTGTCCGAAAACGGAGCAGCCAAGAATACAACACAGAAACGAAGATATCCCAACAGTTGCAGCAAAGCATCCGAAAACTGAATCCCTCTTCGACCTGAAGGCGAATATATTCCGACGTTGCAACAAAAATGTGAAGAACTGTTAACCGAACGAACTTTATTGCAACCAGTTAAGTCCTCGCAAAAACCACTGTTTTTTGTAACGATTTTTTAAACCCAATTTTTCTATCTTCCCTTTGCTTTCTTCCTCTTTCTGATATAAAGCCTTTCTTTTTTCTTCTCAAGTTTGGTGTTGTCCTGTTTTCTCTCGCCGTATCGGGTCAATGTTCTTTTTACCCTTATTTTCTACAGAAGACAATTTATTGGTCACATAAATTCAAAGGGTATAAAAACCCGCATATGTGACATAGGGAAAAAACGTAAACAATAGTCGCCCCTTTAAGGAATAAAGAAGATAAGCAAAGTAAAACCCCGTTCATGGACACCTTCAAGCCCAGGTAAATCTAATTTAACTGAATAGGGGGGAAATCTGGTGGCAAGTAACGCTCATTAATACTATGGCTACACTTACTAATTGTAATGTATATAATGTTTATATACGTACATTATATATACATTATTTATATTATTCGGACTATTGTCCTCATCTTTGTCGCCATATTTATTACAACTTTTCGGCCGTTGTATGCTCCGGCCTTCTTCAGGTGGTTGGAATGTCGAACTGAACCCTTTATTTCGCTCACTGAGGTAGATTGTTCTAGATCCATGTGCCATGTCTAATGTATGTCACTTGTTAATTCGCCTCTGCAAGTTTTCCACCGACTTAACCAGGTACTGAACTCACACTCTTTGGGTCCTATCAGCGGATCTTACTAACGCCTTTATTCCAACCACCTGAAGAAAGCCGGAGCGTACAACGGCCGAAAAGTTGTAATAAATATGGCGACAAAGATGAGAACAATAGTCCGAATAATGTAAATAGTGTACATAATACCTCATCTCAGAAATATAAACAGATACATTATATATGTTCCAAAGGTTGACATAGCCGAGCGTGACAGTGGGGAAGAAGCTTCCACTGTGTATAAAATGCTTATCACACGCACATTTAGTTGCTAATATCGTTATTTAGTTTATTTTCACACTTATGTATATATATATATACAAAAATACCAAAAATGCCCACCTAAATGTAAAGAAATGCTAATATTCGAAAATGACATGACATGGTCGGAAACATAAAGTTTAAAAGACACTTGGATAATTTCCAGAAAAAAAATTATGACGCGAAAAAATAATGAACTCCAAGAACGTATTCATATTTGTTGGCAAAACAACAAAAATGCAGACAACGGAATTCACGGCCCACAGAAACCTTATAGCTAACAACATTACACAATTATATAAGAAAACAACTGCAAACGCAAAAAAAAAAAACGACATAAACCAGGAAGCCAAAGATGTAGCCGCTAAACTGAAAATAGACAAAAAAATAAACCACATAGCCGAGCAACAATCATTCATGATAGTAAAGTACCACAAACCTAACTTCGATACAAAACCCACATTCCGCCTAATCAACCCGGCAAAAAAACGAATCGGAATATCAGTAAAAACATTAGAAAATACCAACAATAAATTAAAGAAAAAAAACTAGGACTTAACCAATGGAAAAATACCAAAGCCGTCACCGACTGGTTCGCAGGAATACATAACAAAAACAAAGCTACCAGTTTACCTTGGACATGGATAGGTGGCTGTTGATTCCACTGGGGGTACTCTCTACCCTGGTCACTGACTTCACTCCAGGAACCCCGCCTTTCAGCAAGGCAGTGCCATCACCACAATTCCTGCACACACACACACACACACACACACACACACACACACACACACACACACACATATATATATATATATGATGAAAATGTGGAAAAGACAAAGCAAAATCCGAATATGTGAGTTTACTGTTTTTTATTTTGTTTTTGTTTTTTGTCAGAAAAATATATATATGGAGCCCTGTTTACTACATTGTACTACATGGCTATTAACCTGACAGGTATTTTTATCCATCCTTTGATAGGGTTTTGTTTTTAATCTTATTGGATATCTAGTCACTCTCTTCACCAGAAAAGACTTCCAGTTTGATATAATAAACTTTTACCCCTTCATCACAGAAAATATATTGAACGAAGCTATACAACTAGGACAACAATATGAACAAATCGCGAATGATGAAACAAAAATATTTAAACTCGGTTCCACAACAACGAACCATGGGCAAAAAGCAAAATAACAGCCTGTTTGACGTAACAATGGGAAGCTATGACAGAGTTTGTTCTGGTAGGCATCCTTTCATACTAGGGAAAAACGAAAAGGACCCATATAGAGACGATTGACTAATTTATTAAGAGAACCCAGTGGCCCCCAAATAGATAGATTTAGGGAAAAGATATTAAACTTTCTGTAAACGATTGGATTCAAAATAGAAATAAATACAAACACAAGAAGAGTAAACTTCCTAGACGTCACCATCTCCTTTACCATTAGCATTGCTTTTTAACATTGTCATTATTATTGTTATATTATCTGTATCATAATCATCATTATTATCATGATTACCACGACTATTATCATAATTACGATTGTCATAATTACCCCCCCCCCACTTTTTTTACACTTTCCTTTCTGTTATGGGTCCTTACCTATAACTACAGAATGAACTCTTCCTAACGCTATGTATACTACGCCTCTCAAGAGAGAGAGGGACGAATCGAGTCGAGCCGATAGTAGTTAACTCCAAACCAGACTGACAGTCATACTAACACCTTCCACATCTTGTATTATTATTTCGTGTAATATATCTTCGTTATTTCTACTCTTGTGTTCGTGTTGTTCTTTCTTGGTCCTAACCTGGAACATAACAGTTTCCATAATAATTAAGGTTAAATTTACCGTTAACACATCTACAGCTATTATTAACATAGTAATAATAATTAATATCACAGTTATTATCACTATCAGCATAATCACAATTGTCAATGATACACAAGCAGTTAGTGTTGAAAATACAAACATCATCATCACCATGACCTCAAACAGAAGCCAGCTTAACCAAAGTGGGTGTGAAAGAGCCAGACCAATAGGAGTGTATGTGCGCGTCTACATGTGTGTATGTGTGTGTGAGGAAGTGTAGGTTTGTCTGAAAATGCAGGCGGTAGATCTAAAAAGCGTCAAGAACACCCCTACCCACTCCTTGTTGAAAGGAACATTGCCGCATATATAAAAGCTATGGTTTCGACATCGAAATAGAATTACAACTGCATATGCCCGAACTATTAGGTTGGTGCAAAAATAATGTCGTTATTTACATAAGTAACATATGTGAGAAAACGACATTATTTTTGCACCAACCTAATATAATAATCAACACAAACCGATTAAACTATCAACACTGTTACCTACACTACCATCACTCCCACTACTGTAGGATCAATCACTTCATAACCATCCCCTCTGCCATTAGTACTGCTTTCATCATCATTATCAAGGTTAGCAGAATTATTATCATAATTACGATTGTCAGAATTCCCACCTTTTTTTTACATTTTCGTTTCCATCATCATTAAGGCTAAAATTACTGTTAACACATCTACACCTATTATTAACATTAATAATAATTAATATAACAGTTGTTATCACTATCATCATAATCACAATCGTCAACAACACACAAGCAGTTAGCGGTGAAAATACAAACATCATCATCACCATACCCACAAACAGAACCCAGCTTAACCAAAGATCAACAGTGTATGTGCGCGTCTCCATCTGTGTATGTGTGTTTAGGGAAGTGTAAGTTTCTCTGAAGACACAGGTGGTAGATCTGAAAAGTGTCAAGAACACCCCTACCCGTTCTTTGTTGAAAGAAACATCGCCATATATATAAGAGCTAAGGTCTCGACACCGAAATAGAATTACAACTGCGTATGTTTATATGGGTGTGTTTATGTGAACCAAAATGCATACACTTGTAGGTAAGTGTATCTATGCGTATGAGAGTATCACACCAAACAAACACAGAAGTAGATTCCCCTTACCACCACCAAACATAGTCAAACAAGCATATATAGATCCAATTTTAAGAAATAAATCTGTTTGTCTGATGATCGTAAAAGCGTGAAACCCAGGGTCACAAACTCATATCCATACAACTGAATATATATATATATATATATGTGTGTGTGTGTGTGTGTGTGTATATATATATGCACTTTTGTTTTATATACAGGGTGTCCATAAAGTTCGTGTGCACTTTAAAAAATTTATAACTTTATTTGTATTTGCGATAGAAATAATCTGTAAAAAAATGTTATAAAGTTTAATGTACCTATTTTTAAGTATAGCTAAAATAACTAATGTGATTTCAGACATTACTGTAAATCAGTTGGCAAATGTTTTCCGTGAACTGAAAAATCGTATTACTCTTTGTATTGCTAATGATGGAGGACATGTGGAAACTTAAATAAAATTTCAATAAAACCGTAAAAAAATATAGATTTACTTCTTTCTAATCCTTTTTACAGATTATTTCTATCGCAAATACAAATAAAGTTATAATTTTTTTAAAGTGCACACGAACTTTATGGATACCCTGTATATCATTTATATATTATATATGTGCGGTACTTATTGGAAAGCGTTCAATATCAGTGATAGAGCTAACATATTTAGTTGGATTGATGTGAGTTTGTGACCTTGGGTTTCACGCTTTTGCGATCGTCAGACAAACTGATTAATTTTTAAATTTTGGATTCATATTTGGTTGCGTATATCGGTGTTTTAATGAAAGTGGGAGGAAAAATTGTCGTCGGGACGCCACTCATACACACACGCACGCACGCTCACTCACCGGTCTGCGCTTTGACAGCACAACAAACAAGAAATATTTGCTGCACAATCCAACATTGAATACAGCGACCAAATGTGTACGTATGTGCGCAACAACACATATATGTGCATATATGCCCAGTCCCTCACTGTTCATATATGTTTATGTTTGCGTAAGCTCCGGTGAGTCAGATGAAATCTTTTAGGCAAATAACACTTTAATCAATGTTTCATCCACAGGAATTTTATTCACCAAAAAAGCTAAAACCGAAACGGAATAAAAATACAGTTTCACAAAATGTATGAACAGAAAACAGGTAGAAATATAAAGCGGGACTGGGCCTAAGTATGACCCCACAGCAAACAAAAAACAAAAAAACCCGGAGCTATATAAAAACAGTTATCATCAGATAATTCTTAGAAAAAAAGAGTAGTTCAAAGGTAGAAATAACACTGAGAAGAGAAAGGTAGGGAGTACATTAAAAATCAATGAGCGAGGCAATTTAAATGAACGCGTGTTAAGAAAAATATGCACTTGAGTAAAAGAAATCGTACAAAAAGGAAAATACTAGGAAATGTTAATTACACTGAATAAAATAATTTCTCTGCTTGCAGAGGAGGAAGATAAATGATTCTTACCAAAGATGCTTGAGATTAAAAAAAAAAAGGTTTTAAAAAGTAGGACTGAAGAACGGTGTCACGCATGAAGACCGATAGTTCTTTTTCTGAAAAGACACCGGGATCATCGGAAATGTCCCCTAAAAGTCAAAGGCCGCTAAGGAAGATAAAAGCTATAATTAACAGATGACCAAGACAATATATATATATATATATATATATATATATATATATATATATATATATATATATATATATATATAATAAACAATATTAACAACATTTACCGGCCTGAATACTGTTTATTATAAACAGAGCATTTACTTAAATATTTGTATCTATAAAAAAGAATGTATAAACATAAAAAATGTCTTAAAATAATTGTCGGATTTTGATCATTTCATAATGTGTGACGTCATTTGTTTACATTTGGTTACGCATCGAGCACATATGAAAGTACGTGAGAGAAACAGCAAAATCGACCTTGCTAACCGAAACGCTCCTCTGTGGCGAAATCGATAAAAGCACGTCAGGCTATATGACGGTTCCGTATAGGATACAGGTTCGATTCCTGTCGGAGGACGCATATTTTCCATGACAATTTCTCGGACATTCAGGCCGGTAAATGTTGTTAATACTGTTTATTATAAAACAGAGCATTTACTTAAATATTTGTATCTATAAAAAAGAATGTATAAACATAAAAATGTCTTTAAAAAAATAATTGTCGGACTTTGTCCATTTCACAATATATATATATATATATATATATATATATATATATATATATATATAGGTCTGATAATTTGGATCGTGATTACGATTCCAATGTAATAAATTATAAATAACCATGGAATATTAGTGTTTGAGCCTTTCATATCATATTCTTATTCTGTCCTGGACATTGAGTTCTACCTGGATTCTATCATATTGGGAATTTATGTATATAAATATATATATATATATATATATACATATATATATATATATTGACCGCTAATATTATCTATCTATCTATCTATCTATCTATCTATCTATCTATCTATATATATATATATATATATATATATATATATATATATATGCGCGTGCGTGTTTGTAGGATGTATATCCAAAAGAAGAGTGAAGATGGTGAGAAGTGGACAAATTTTAATCACACGTGTTTCCCCAGAGAAAACCTTAGCTTATATTCTCTTTGGCATTATCAGTTCAACTAAAAGAAGACAAAACTGTGTGTGTGTGTGTGTGTGTGTGTGTATACCAAACAGATATAGATAAAACAAACAAGCACAGAGACATACAGACTCTCTTCAAATGTCAAGCCAGAGTAATTAATATGATTTATGACAACTAACTTATCCTCAGAGATCTCCAAAACACACTCCCAACACAGTTTTATCTTATCTTTCTTTCCTTAGTTTAACTGATGACGCCAAATAGAACATTATAATAATTTGAAAGGGGTAATAAAGGGAGCTAAACGTTTACCGTTCAAAGTTAAACCTTGAACTTGAAACCCTTACTAATCCAGGATTCTGATTGGCTAACTACTGTCCAATCAGGATCGCTTCTTGGAGTCATGCGATAAACTCAATTCTGAAATATTCTTCTTTTTTGCAACAGTCGTAGTGACCACACAAATGGAATACAAAAGCCGCGAAGCCCACTTGTTCCTTGGGCACTCTTCTAGCAGTTAAGTCCGCAAATATAAATTATATTTGCAAGCCTTCTTTTTACCTATTGCCCATACACCCTTTTCTGTACAGTAAACTTATTGAATTTAACACATTAGTTTTTTCACTTCTCTTCTTCAAGTATGTCCGTCTTTGTCTTTGTGGAACTTAATTGTAATCGGGAAAATATTTATAACGTATGCTAAGCTTTTCTCCGGTGAAACGCATCTTTGATTAAAAATTTTCCACTTTGCCCTACCATCTTCATATATACGTATATAAAAGATTAGTTCAGTTACAACTACAACCAGAATACATATAATCAAATTTAGTGAGTTATTTATTCATTTCTTTCTTCCTGTCAACGAGGCTTATATTTAAAGTAAAGATGGTGTTAGGATTTTCTTTTCCGTTGTTACTTTGTGGACAAAATAAACAAACACGCTGAAACTGTTTTTGCTTGATTCAATTTGATGGATCTTAAAAATAAAAAAAATAAAAACGAATTAAATATTTTGAATATTTGGAAACATCGACAGATAATCTCATGCCAAATTCACATTCTATAATAAAATATCCAAAGAGAAAATCAATCTGAAATTACTTTTATAAAGTGCTTGATTGAATTTAACGTCCGTTAAAAGTATTGATGTCCTGTGCCTGCCTTTTTGTTTGATTTAATAACAGCTTCTCTATCAAGGTATGAATCTTGTACAATATTCTTCACGACTAAACTATTTTTTTATTTTATAGTTGACTGCATGGTGGATGTGCAGGTGCGACAATGGATAGCGACTCAAAATGAGAAATCGGAGAGCCGAGTTCGAATTTGAGTTGGGTTTGTTACGTTCACTTACAAATACCTAGATTGAAAAATTATGAATCCATCTACTCCCCAGCTATGGGTTAAATAGTAGAACTTGTATCTGGAAAAATCATTGTTATTCTAAAAAAATTGTTAATGCAATTTTCAGTCGCAAAAAAAAGTGAAAAATGATTCTTAGAAATTATAAAAAATGTTTCGTTTTTAAATAACCTGCAATAGATTTTTAGCATCCCGCTACCACTTTCTTCTCAATGTTGAATTTTGTGCAAATCTGTGCAAAAAGTGGATCAAAGAACTTACCCAGCTTCATACATATTTTCAGGAAATCTCAACTTCTAATTGGTCAATAAACACACAAGTGGTCGTTGCAATCCACCCGCGTACAAGTTTTTTTTTCCAGCGCGTGACCAAGTCAAGTTTTCCCGCTTTTTTTCCAGGAGCCTGTCACGTGATTATGTTAATTATAAATATCAGACACAAGTTCGTTCTCTCTTTTCTTTCATTCGCCTACGAAAATGTAACCTTAAGGTCGAACGCTGAAAACATATTCACACATGCACGTACGTACGAAATTTTCCAAACTACATTACAAACATACGAAACATTTCCAAACCAGCAACAAGAAATTTTCTCTTTAAAATACTCTGACCAAGCTTTGGCACACTTCATTACAAAACAAGATTGTAATATTCTACATAGAAAAATCTATTTGTTGTTCCAAATATATCCTTTTTGTCGTAACTGAATATCGTTATCATTTGATTTTTTACTTAAATTTATGTTTGTGGATGTAGCAGGTTTCATTTGCAGTGCAACTTAAAATATTCATGCAGCCTTCTTAGATCCACAGCCATAAAAAAAACAAATCTGTTAAACAATAGGTGACTGCTTTAATAGCTTGTTCATGAGATTTCTGTGATGTTGATCCCTTTTGGGTTTTGGGGCATCTACAAACTTTCTTTTATGATTTAGGTACATTTTCTTTAAAGTAGAGCTCCCCAGTCACCAGGAGGCGGACCAGTACTGGTTCGCAGATTATTTGCTACTGGACTGCGAACAAATAACTTGTTTAAAATTATATAATAGATAAATTGAATATTGGTCTTTAATTTACAACATCATATCTTTGTGAAGCGGGGTTTTCTACAGTGACAATACCCCCCACCCCAAACAAACTATGAAGTAGACTAGACATAAGAAATACACTTCAAGTGTCATTGTCTCCCATCAATCCCAGATGTGACCGTCTAGTTGCAGAGAAACAAGCTCAGGCACCCCACTGATTCTACATTATGGTGAGTTGATACTGATGTGATAATAGTGTAATAGGTATTGATTCAGGGAGACTAAACATGAAAAGGTGTGGTCGGGCTGAAGCCTAGACGTGAGCGTCAAAAGATTATACACTTTTTCTTCCCTTTAATAAATTGCTCTTTTTATTCTTGCTCTCTTTATTGAAATGCACTTACATTACACATATGTGCTACGACTAGTCCGTGGAAATATTTGCCATCATAAAGCTGGTCCATGGTATAAAAAAGGTTGGAGACCACTGCTTTAAGACATGTCAGTCTACCAATGGTACCATATAACCGAGCACTACCTGCTGCATGGTCAGGTCATGTGACTAAACTGGTTCCTTCACCAGTTTTTGTTTCCGTAAAGAGAGTGGCTAGATATCCAACAAGATTAAAAACAAGACCATGTTAAAGGTTGGATCAATATACTTGTCAAGGTAATAGCCATGTAGTACAATGTGGTAACCTGGGCTCCATACTTATATATATATATATATATATATATATATATATATATATATATATATATATATATATATATATATATATATATATGCAGGAAGTGTGCCTTGCTGAGGGGATGGCTTCCTGGAGTGAAGTCATTGACCAGGGTAGAGAATACCTCCAATGGAATCAACAGCCACCTATCAATGATCAAGGCAAGTCTTCAAGTTGTAGGACATCAACTGTGGTTAGACCTGGAGAGGGATCGGCTCCTGCAAGTCGACTTGGCAAAGACACTCTATGCATAAATGAATACTTCTCCAGCTTTCAACATAAATATGTGGAGGGAATTGGTCAAGTGTTCAGGTGCTAAGCAATCCTGCGACCATACTGACTGATTGGTAATGTTGACGGTGGTGTTGGTGGTGATGATGCTGATGTCGATGATGGTGATGATGGTGGGTGATGATAATGCTGGTGGTAGTAAAGTTGGTGATGGTGGGAGTGGTGGTGGTGGTGATGATGATGATGATGATGATGATGATGATGATGTTGATGGTGGTGGTGGGATATCTACTAACCATCCCATACAGTAAGATGTGGCACAAGGCCGAATTTAATGTGGGGAACCCGAGCCCGTAGGCTCGGCCAAAAAATTCCATGTAGACCCCGTTTAAAATGAGGTCGGGTAGCTGTTTCCCGAGACGAAACTCTGCCCTTTGACATAGCTTTTCTGAGAGGCAGAGAGTTTGACCAGCACAGCTGGAGACGATTCTCCGACTGCAGACTTCAGATTATGGTGGTGGTGGTGATAGTGATGTCGTTGTTGTTGTTGGTGGTGGTTATGGTGATAAAGCTGATGGTTGTGATGGTGGTGGTGATGATGATGAAAAGACTGAATTTTCCTTTCAGACTCAGAATGAAAAGGATTCCGAATAAATTATCAGTCTATACTTTCAATTGTTTTTAAAAGAGCTTAAAGATGATTAAGCAGAATGGAAGAAACCAGATGAAGGACAAATCTTCAGCTTGTTTGCTTTCAGCATCTCTTTTTTATTTTTTCAGTTCAGCGATTCCTGTTTTTCTTTTGTATGATCTACATCTTTTGAAAAGGGTTTCGCATCATTGCCTCCTGGTGATTTATTGAGGATTCAATAGGATTTACTTCATCTGCACTTTTAAAAATATTTTCACTTCGTACAAAGTCATTGTTTGACATAGAAAAGAAGAATACATTTTTTGTGTCTATTTTGGATAGGTAATGAATAAAGAAACAAAAATCTATGACATTAAAGGAAACAGACAAAGAGAAAGAATAACTTTAGAAAGTAATAGATATTCAAGAGATATAGATAAAAGTAATAGATTTCAAGCAAAACATACAGTCATGCTGTGATATACTTCTTAATGTAGATTTATAAGGTCATATCAAAAGTGTTTTCGTTTTCAAAGGCCTTTATCACGAAGTTTAATTCTTGTACATATCTTAAGATAATCTTCGACTCTGGTATATAAGTATATATTACTATATAATATACATCAAGCGTATTCATTTTTAAATACCTTTAGCCACCCTGGGTATGACGATAAACTACCTCTGCGTCCTGGGTAAGACGATAAACAAGCAAGGCCTTTGATCAGGAGGTTTTGAGGATTGTGGAACTACCTCTTAATTGCTGGTGTTCCCAGGTCCAGCCTCACCCGGGATGGTAGCACCTGTTAGGGTCCCAGCTATGAGTAAATAGTTAAACCCCAGACTGGGGCCAAAACACTATGAAAGTGTAAAATTAAGTTTTAATACCAGAAATACTTTATAAAAAATTATTACCAGCAATAAATTTTTGAAAAGAATTATTACCAGCAATACATTTTGGAAAAAAAAATTACCAGCAATAAAAATCTTGTTGGCATTAAATAACCCATTGTGGTTGATATGCCGTAAAACAAACCAAACCAAACCAAACCAAACCAAATACCGTTAGTTTAAAGCTTATTTCAGCTTATGGCCATATCAAGCTGAAACACTAGTTCCCATATAATCACTGAAGTTATTTTGGGTGAGAGCTGCTCACACCTCACTCTCCAACTTTGATAGAGTCCAAAAGCGTCTCCGAGCTCTTTGGATGACAAATTATTCCACCTCCACCTCCAACATCTCTTCTGCAGGTGGGATGTGGCTAGCCTCTCACTGCTCTATTGCTACTTCTATGGAAAGTACTCGGACGAACTGCATTTCCTGGTCCTGCCAGTTCAAACCTTCATGGCAAGGACACACAATGCCACTCACATTGTAGCAAAACAACCACATTCCCCCGTATTCCATAGGAATACGGAGGGAATATGGCTATTTTCGAAAGCTCCTTCCTGCAAACCACTGCTTTGTGGAACTGACTCCCAAGAGGATGTTTCCCCAATCACTAAAATATTAACATGTCCAAGGCTAGTGTTAACCACTATCTTCCCCTTCTATCCACACAAATTGCCTCCTAACATAAACCTCTCCCTCGAGTGGCCCCCAGGCTTTGTAAAGAGTGAAACTTAATGTAAACAAAAAAAAGTAACATCGAGCCAGTCGGTACCTAGATGTGTGCCAACTTGGGAAGACCAGGTGCTGTAATCTTGGATGTGTGGGTGGTCTAATGGTTAATGGATTGGAATCATTAATCAGAGGGCCAAGTTCCATTTCCCATTGGTTTCGTTATATTCACTTACGTGCAAATACCCTTGGGAAAGTAATGAATCCCCCTCTTTTTCCTCCACCTATGGCTTAATTAATAAGACTTGTATTACCAAACCATTATTATTTAAAAAAAAAAAATTCTTCACTATTTACATTATTCGGACTATTTTCCTTATCTTTGTCGCCATATTTATTACAACGTTTCGGCCGTTGTACGCTCCGGCCTTCTTCAGGTGGTTGGAATCTCGAACTGAACCCTTTATTTCGCTCACTGGGGTAGACTGTTCTAGTTCCACGTGCCATATTTAATGGATGTTAGTTATCAGTTATCTCCTGTTAATTCCCCTCTCCAAGTTCTCCACTGCCTTAACTGGGTATTGAACTCACACTTTTTGGGTCCTTTATCGACTGTGCCATGTGTCCTCAAGGACACATGGCACAGTGGATAAAGTTGTTGGTTAGATCTAGTGACAGGACCCAAAGGGTTCAGTTCGACATTCCAACCACCTGATGAAGGTCAGAGTGTACAACGGCCGAAACATTGTAATATATATGGCGACAAAGATGAGGACAATAGTCCGAATAATGTAAATAGTGGACATAATACCTCATCTCAGAAATATAGACAAAAAATTCTTACCATCTAAAAATATTTTCAGTCTTTAAATGACCTGCAAAGGATTGAGCCATAGAAAATGAATCAATCAATGAAATATTGATTAGCTTCCCAGGTATGATCTTTAGATTTATTTACATTCTCTGGATATAAATGTAGGTTTTTATACTGTGGTCACAAAGTGAGGGATTAGTTATATATTGATTGTAATATAGAATTGACCCCCCACTTTATGTACGCATTATAATTTTGTATTTGTTTATCAAATTCTGATTAGGCAATAATCATGTTATGGGTAGTGATGTTGCTTTCTGAAGTCATGTCAGCATCTGAAGTTTGGAAATTTGTGAATTTTGGATAAAGGATACTCAACCAGTGTTGCCATTTCTTAAAGAATCTTATAAGTTCATTTTCTGTGTGTTTAATTAAAAATTTAAAAATGTACATCAATTTTTTTCCCAATAATGAATTAGATCTCTTTTTACAAATTCAACAGATTTTTCTTTGTTAATCAAACAACAAAGAAATTTATTTCTGAACTTTGGAACCGCCTTTGTTTTGGTGATCTGTGTGGAATGATTAAATTCTCTCCGTTCAGTTAACATTCCAATTTTATTTGTGATAAAATAAATTTCCCTTCCAAGTTTCTTTTGGCTTAGAAATTGCAATTTTTAGATTTTTGCCAGATCTAAAACAAAGAATGAATTATCTAAAAGTCTTCAGTTATTTTAGCTGAAGTATTTTCATTATTAGATGCAATAATAGTTATCAGCACGGAAAATATTGGGTTGGAACAAAAGTTTGTAATGTCTTTCAATCAGCGTCATTTGAACACGTGACTGAAATTTATAACAGATGTCTAGCCTGATTCTTCTGCTATGTATCTAAAGATTCTTGACAAAATATGAAGAAGAATATGCAATGATATGAGTCCTGACCTGGCATCTTGGCTTCAGTCATTTTCCCACTGCCATAATTTATCCTCCTTGTGCATCTTCTATAAATATTTTCACTGTATATATATAATAATAATTGTGTATTTTTCATTGTTCAGTCCCTGGTATTCTCAGCATCCTTCTGTAGAACCAAATTTCTGTTGCTTCTGGTCTTTTCTTCATTTTGGTTATATTCATTTTTATATCTTCAATATGACATGCATAAAAAACATGTAACTGCAACCACATTAACAGATGACCGAGGGAGTTGCGTCTTCTAGGTATTTCAGCTTAAGTAGAAGCCACAATATCAGATACTGATTTTCAAAGCTTTTTTCAAAACTGAAATAATAAAAAAAAAATTAACAAAATACTATAAGATAAAGATAATGATAATATGAAAAGGGGAAAAATATACAAAAATAGATGTGTTGTGTATTGAGATAAGATCAAAGTGTAAAAAGGCAATGTATTCGAACCTGTATCCTATACGTGCCTTTACTGTTTCAGCCACTAATGATCGTTCGGTTGGCATGGTCGAATTTACTGCTTATAAATGTCAATCTTCCATGAATCTCTCACGTACATTCATAACTGCTCATGGCGTATCAAATGTAAACAAATGACGTCACACATTATGAGATGGACAAAGTCCAACAATTATTTAAAGACATTTTTATGTTTAACATTCTTTTTACAGATACAATTATTTAAGTAAATGCTCTGTTTATAATAAACAGTATTAAATAACATTTACCGGCCTGAATGTCCGAGAAATATTCATAGAAAATATTCGTCCTCGACAGGATTCGAACCTGTATCCTATACGGAACCGTCATATAGCCTGACGGGCCTTAACCGTTTTGGCCACTGAGGATTGTTCAGTTGGCAAGGTCGAATTTACTGTCGAGGAGGAATATTTTCTATGAAAATTTCTCGGACATTCAGGTCGGTAAATGTTATTTAATACTGTTTATTATAAACAGAGCATTTACTTAAATAATTGTATCTATAAAAAGAATGTTAAACATAAAAATGTCTTTAAATAATTGTTGGACTTTGTCCATTTCATAATATATATATATATATATATATATATATATATTCAAGTGTGTTTGGTTAAAAAATTTAGATGTATTATGTCTATTTATTTTAGTTTTAATACTTTCAAGTCCACAAATTAATTTCTGGTGGCTTTTTCAAATAATTTTTATTTTCCCAAGTATTTTCAATCTCATATATTTTTCAATCTTATATATCGACGGAAGGGCTCAAAATATATTCACATTCTTCATGGAGAGACAGAGCAAAAGAAACATAAAAGAAAGGTTACAGAAAAATTTCTTATTTCTTTTTTTGCACAGGAAACTAATCGATCTCAGTATAACATTTTGATAAAAACATGGATGGCAATGAAAAATTGGTTTGGGTTGAGTTGGTGGATTATACAACAATGTATAAAAGTCCTTCCATATAAAAAAATAATATGAAGTATGAATTAATAATTAATGTAAAATTCAGTTTTGTTTATTATATGTGAGCCTACAAACATTTTCTGGGTTTCGGAATAGGTAAATAATGGTTGTTTAATGCAGTGTACAATCATTTATTTAGTTTCTCGATAAGCAAATATGGGTCATTTCTATTTGAGATTATAAGCATTGACTTGATTTTTTAATTTTTTTCAATCATTTCACCCCAAGCAAGGCAATAAAGCCACTAGGATGCAGGTCATTAAAGGGAGTGAAAAAATGAGAAGAGATTGGTAAGGAGAAGTGAGGAAAGGACAATAAAGGAACAAGAATCAGGAAGACAAAAGATGGTGATTAACATTGCATTTTTGAAAATTGTAGGGGGCAGAAAAGAAGAAATTGGAAAGGAGTTCCACAGGAGAGAAGTACAGGAAGAGAAACTCATAGAGTAGAAGTTGCAGTTGCATCTAACTAGTTCAACAGTAAAATGATGAGACCTAGTTGCCAATTTAGTAGCATGCTTAAATTCATGTAGTCAAGGTTCTTGCATAAAAAGCTCGTCAGAGCAATTGCCATGAAAATATTTGTAGAAAAGACAGAGGGAAGCCATGTCATGTCACTGAGAAACTGACTGAAGTTGAAATGACAGGGCAGGATCGATTACATTGCAGACACTCCTTGAATTTGAGAATAGGTAAATATGGCCATAAGCATTTAGTCAATTTGGGGATAGGTAAATATCGGTCATTTATATTTCAGTCGATAAGTATTTAGTCAATTTGGGGATAGGTAAATATTGGTCATTTATATTTCAGTCTATAAGTATTTAGTCAATTTGGGGATAGGTAAATATTGGTCATTTATATTTCAGTCTATAAGTATTTAGTTAATTTGGGGATAGGTAAATATTGGTCATTTATATTTCAGTCGATAAGTATTTAGTCAATTTGGGGATAGGTAAATATTAGTCATTTATATTTCAGTCTATAAGCATTTAGTCAATTTGGGGATAGGTAAATATTGGTCATTTATATTTCAGTCTATAAGCATTTAGTCAATTTGGAGATGGGTAAATATTGGTCATTTATATTTCAGTCTATAAGTATTTAGTCAATTTGGGGATAGGTAAATATTGGTCATTCATATTTCAGTCTATAAGTATTTAGTTAATTTGGGGATAGGTAAATATTGGTCATTTATATTTCAGTCTATAAGCATTTAGTCAATTTGGGGATAGGTAAATATTGGTCATTTATATTTCAGTCTATAAGTATTTAGTCAATTTGGGGATAGGTAAATATTGGTCATTTATATTTCAGTCTATAAGCATTTAGTCAATTTGGGGAGAGGTAAATATTGGTCATTTATATTTCAGTCTATAAGTATTTAGTCAATTTGGGGATAGGTAAATATTGGTAATTTATATTTCAGTCTATAAGCATTTAATGAATTTGGGGATATGTAAATATTGGTCATTTATATTTCAGTCTATATGTATTTAGTCAATTTGGGGATGGGTAAATATTGGTCATTTATATTTCAGTCTATAAGCATTTAGTCAATTTGGGGATAGGTAAATATTGGTCATTTATATTTCAGTCGATAAGTATTTAGTTAATTTGGGGATGGGTAAATATTGGTCATTTATATTTCAGTCTGTAAGAATTTTCTTAATTTGGAGATAGAGAAATATTGTTCCTTTATATTTGAGTCTATAAACCTTTGGAGGTGATGTAGTTGTTTTTGTATGCTAGGTCCCATGAATGGGGTACATGAATATTGGAATGTATAAAAAATACAGAAAAAGATGAGAAGAGCAGAGGCATCTAATAATGGATAATTGTAGCTGTCAGTACCCACTGTTCCAGTTATCATGTTATCCTATAAGTTCTGTCCGAATTTTGAATACAGAAAACAAGTGACCAAATGTTACATTTAATTACAGATTCAATCAACAATGAATTTTCCCTGATTATCTATGACTTCCTTCCATCTATTAACAAGCTTACTAATTCCATTACTGTAAAATTCTTTTGGCTTTGATTCGAAGAACTCACAAATGTCAGTTTTAACCTCTTCCTGTGTTACAAAAGCTGTTTCTTCCACATGATTCTGTAAGCTATGAAAGAAATGGTAGTCTGAAGGAGCAAGTTCGGGAGAATAAGGTGGATGAGGAATTTTCTCCCAACCAAGTTCTTCGATCTTTTGTGACATGATTCTTGCTGTGTGTGGTCATGCATTGTCCTGATGAAACATCACTTGTTTTCGATTCATTAGAGCAGGTCTTTTTTTCCTCAAAGCTTGGTTCAAACGCTTTAATTGCTGACAGTATATTTGAGCATTAATTGTTGCATTAGGTGGTAAGAATTCAAAGTGGATTATTCCTTGGCAATCCCACCAGATTGAAAGAAGAACCTTTTGCCCATGAAGTTCCCTTCTCGGCTGCGGCTGGGGTCCTTTCCCTTTACCAAGCCACTGTCTACGATGCTTAACATTTCGATAAAAGATCCATTTTTCATCGCCAGTCACAAGTCTATCCAAAAAAGTTGAAACAAGTTGGTTAGAATGGAGAGAAGAGCAGATGTCAACTCGGGATTTGAGGTTGTTTTCAGACAATTCATGAGGCACCCATTTTCCAAGTTTAGGAACTTTTCCAAGTTGTTGAAGATAATGATGAACAGTTGTATGGCTTGAACTGAGAACCACTGCCAATTCCTCAACTGATAAAGCAGGATTTTCTTCAAGGGCTGCTTCAAGAAGCTTTTCATCATACTCAACTGGACGTCCGGTTCGATCTTTATATTCAGGGGTGAAATCTCCACCTCTGAATTTTGCAAACCATCTTCTGCAAGTTCTTTCATTCACACATTCCTCTTCATGAACTGAGTGAATGTTTCTAGCCGCTTCGGCTGCTGAGTTTCCTTTCTTGAACTCAAAGCATTATGTGCCTCAAATGATTCTTGTTTACTTCCATGTTAGCAGGGTTTTAATCAAACAAAATTTAATTTTATTGTTCTCTGAAATAAAATTTGATCAGTTTAAATGCATCTAAACATAAAAATAATGTTTAGCTCCATTAGACATTATAAAATACTCTTTAAATTTTGTTCATTTTAACAAAAAGTTAAAATTCAGACAGAACTTATGGGAGGACCTAATAGTTATCCATATTTGATGGAATTAAAATGTCAGGATTTAAGAAGAGAGAGAAAATGGTGAGAAAGTAAGATTGCCTACTTTTGTGAAGATATTTATTTTGAATATCTACATGATTTATGATTATACATTTCAATCTGAGTCAAGTTGATCGCAAGGTTGTGTTTCTGACAGTAAGATGCCACTTGCCTTTGGCTTCCACCAGACTTCATTTATCGAGATAAAGATAGCGTTTGCTTCTCAAATTTACCCGGCAGACAAAATAATCTGATAGAACATACTGTATTAATAAACTTACATAACAGTTTAAAACAGCAATTCTCCACCTCTTCACAATGCATTTAACAAGGCACTGAAATTGCGTCAATACATCTTACATTTTTTTAAGATGAGTTTTTATCACTTCAAAAATGAATATTAAGCTTGTGTTTAAATAATGAGAAAATTAAGGTCTTAATTATTTTGATATTGCCAAAATAATACTGATCATTAATTTTAATTTTTTATTTACTAATGTTTACTCTGTA
Organism: Acanthosepion esculentum; assembly: GCA_964036315.1. Taxonomy (NCBI): domain Eukaryota; kingdom Metazoa; phylum Mollusca; class Cephalopoda; order Sepiida; family Sepiidae; genus Acanthosepion; species Acanthosepion esculentum. The sequence goes on from OZ038480.1 coordinate 28,096,438, forward strand.
CAAGACCCAAGGACCACTCAATCTAGAAGGTTATTGAAGGCAGTTGTTCTGTAAGCAGTAAGAGTAAGGGGCACAATTTATGTGGATATATGGGAAAAATAACAGTTAACCCTAAACTGGAAGACATTAAGATTATAGTAGTCAGGAAAGCATCCTCCTGGGATTCTGTTCCACAAAGCAAGAGTCATTGAAGGCTTACGGCACTTTCACATTGAAATACCTGTTCCCGTACAATCACTGAACTTAAGCAACATTGATCCTGGTCAGTACCTAGATGGGTAACTGCTTGAGAATACCAGGTGATGTAAACTTGGATGTGCAGGTGGTGTAATGGATAATGGCTTAGAATTGTTAATAGGAGAGCTTCCAATTCTCATTGGGCTCATTATATTTACTTACATGCAATTACCATTGGAAAGGGTATAAATCCACATCTTCTCCCCAGTTATGGGTTAATTAGTAAGAATTGTATCACTAAACCGTTATTAACTTCAAAAAAAGAAAATTCTTACAATCTAAAAATATTTTCTGGCTTTAAATAACCTGCATAGAAAATGAATCATCTCAAACAGTTCTTGGAAAGAAGCTATCCAAGTAGAACTTACTCTTTACTAAAGGTATGTGAAGGAAATGAGGGTGGTTCACCTCTATGTACATGGTGTGATGGGTCTTAGCTGAGAGGGTTAGAATTGGGGGAACTAATGAATGTTGCTCATTTTAACATTTTCCATGGAAATAGTATGGAGAGGCTTGCAATGTTTTGTCTGTGGGAAAAGGTTTGTAAGATGGAAAGTAATTCATCACCCACAAGGCTGTGTAGATGCTTTCGGATTCTTTCAAGACTGGAGAGCTCCATCCCGGATATGGCAGCAGCAGAACTCCATTTATTTAAAAAATTGATATCCATATTTGACCTTCTCTCAAATGCCTATATATACCCTGTCAAAATGTTTAGGTACCCAAAATTGTTGAAAATCAATGATTTAAGAGATAGAAAAACTCTCCTCTTTCACTCATTCTCTCTCTCTCTAAGTTTCTGATATTTTATAAGTACAATATAATTGCTAAATTACTGTTACTAAATTTAATCAATTGCTCGGTCTGCTGCTAGAAAAGTTGGTTTGGTTTGGTTTGTTTTGTTTTACGACATATCAATCACAATGGGTTATTTAATGCCGACAAAATTTCGTTTTTTTTTCCAAAATGTATAGCTGGTAATTTTTTCAGAAATGTATAGCTGGTAATATTTTTTTCAAAAATATATAGTATATTTTGTTTTGTTTTGTGGCATATTAACCTCAATGGGTTATTTAATGCTGACAATATTTTTATTTCTGGTAATATTTTCTTTTTCAAATATTTATTGCTGATACTAATTTTTTAAAAAGTATTTCTGGTATTAAAATCTATTTTTACACTTTCATAGTGTTTTGAGTCAGATTGTGGGGTCAACTATTTGCTCATAGCTGAGACCCTAACATGTGCTACCACCTCGGGCTAGGGTGGACCTGGGAACACCAGCAATTAAGAGGTAGTTCCACGCTCCTCAAAATCTCCTGATCAGAGGCATTGCTGTTGGACGTAGTTTATCGTCTTACCCAGGACGTGGATGCAGTTTATCGTCATACCCAGGACGCTAGGAAAGTTGTAGTAGACAATTTTTCATACCAAAATCTATTTTACACATTTCTAAATCTACCATTCATCCATGCATTGAATATTGCAGTCAAATCTGGTTTGGTTCTTCTGCTATGATTGTTACATAAATTTTTACAATTTATTTTAATACTTATTATTTATTGATAGTTCTAATGAATCACTCCACAATGTGTTCCCCTTCATTGTTTGCAGCCTTCTTCCAATGAACCACAAACTGTTCAAAGCCTTGACAATTGAAATCACTAGGTTTTGAAACAAAAAAATATGATCAAGCCATGTTTTAAGCTCCACATCTTTGTTGAATGAAACACCCCTCAAATTGTATGAAAGCGACCGAAAAAGGTGGTAGTTTGAAGTGACCAAATCAAGAGAATATAGTTGGTGTGGCAGAGTTTCCCAACCAAGCTCTTTCTTTGTATCCACAAGTAGCCTGGTGATGAGTGAGTAATCTGGCAGCAATGTGTGTGGCATACATGTGTTGTGTTTCTGGACCTTATCCATTGAGTGAAGATAATGAGCAACAGTAACATAAGAGCTTGCCATCTTCTGAGCCAATTCCCTTGTTGTCAGGCACAATTCTTTAATCAGCTTGTGCAATTGGTTCACATCAAACTGAACAGGTTGGCTGGGACTTGGATAGTTTGAATTTTCCATCCTTGAATTGCAAAAACCATTTCTGTGCGATTCTGTTGGTAATGAAGTCATCTCTGTATACAGTACAAATGTCTTTGGCAGCTTTGAGACAATGATTAAAAGCAAACAAAAGAATATTCTCATTCTTATCTACATGCCATTCCATTTCAAAGGGGTTCTCTAATCTGAAATAAAATTTCAATAATAGCAGTTTTTTCACAGGGTCACCAGGGTTGCTAAGAAGAAAAAATGCCACGAAAGATTATTCTTTGAGATCATTTGCAGAACATCAGACAAAATGAAGGAATATGTGTAACAACTTTATATTTAGAGATCTTTGATAAAATTGAAAGAAGAATCTGCAATGTTCTTGTTAATGACCTGTAATTTCAGTTTCAATCACATTTCAACTGCTATGATATAGTATCCCTGTGCCTTTTCTATAAATACTTTTATTTAATTGTTCTGAAGTGCTTTCCTCTGTGTTATCTTGAATTTATGAATTTAAGCAACGTACTAGATTGGCAGTTAGGTCTCATAATTTTTCAAATTAAATTGCGAGATTTAACCATAACTTCTATTCTAACAGTTTCTTCACTCACTCTTTACACTTGTGGAAATCTTTTTCAGCTTCTTGCTTTCCAGTCAACTTGGATACAAAAATTGAAATGCAGTTTCAATTGTTATCTGTACCTTTCTTAATTTCTGTTCTTTTATTGTCCTCTCTCTTTAATAATGTTATCTTTTTCTCATATTCTCTCTCACTCAGTAATCCCTTGTGTCTTAGTGGCTTTATAGCCTTGCTTGGGATGAAATGATAAAAAAATAATCAAGGTATCTCTCTCTCTGGCATTTCTCTTCAGGACATCGGTGATCAGGACTCTCCACAGCTTCCTTCCCTTTGTTGCTTTCAGCAGCACTTTCTCCTTTTTTGATCACTCTGGACTTACTTTCCTGAGAAATTGTTTTAATAGAAAGATTTTACAAACTTCAACCAATGGTACCAATGAAATTGGTCAATAAATGTTGAATGTTTCCTTATAAGGAAATGACTAATGTTGCCATTAAAATTACTATTTTTCTTTATCATATGACCTTCTACTGCTGCTCTGTTGAGAGTATACTGGCATACTGCATCACTATTTGGTAATCTAGCCCTCCAAAGATATTGCCTAGAAAATAATTGGTTGCTCACTGTCCATCTTGAAGAATATTTCTAATTCTCTTTGTTGCAGCTAAGCAGAAAACATAAGAAAAGACAGCAAGCAGCCCAGATACCACTTGTTTGAACTAGGGTGATGTTTTAGTTCTGTTAGTGGCATTTGTATGGAGAAAGTATATAAAATTAAGTTACTAGGCACATGCATTGCAGAGGATCTCTTATGGACTAGCAATACCATCATGTTAGTCAAGAAGGCACAATAGTGACTCTACTGAGAATTCTCAGAAAAAAACTAATTTACAAAGGGAGCTGCTGATGACCTTTTATGACCTGGCGTACGGTATCACTGTTTGGTGTACCAGCTGCTTGGCAGTGGACAAGACAGTCCCCCAAAGGATTATAGATATTGCCCAAAAAACAGTCAGCAGCTCACTGTCTTCCTCGGAGGAGATTTCTAATTCTCTTTGTTGCAGCAGAGCAGAAAACATAAGGAAAGACTGCATGTATCCCAGGTATCACTTGTTGAGCTGTTACCCTAAGTGTAGTTTTAGTTCTATTACTTCTAGGACAGAGCACTTTAGGTACAGCTCTTATTCTTGGGACCTGCATAAAATGAACACTGCTGTATGCTGACAGTTTTCAATGCATTTTAAACATTATTACTTTTCTTCATTTATTTAATGCTGCATCTAATTTTTCTTTTCGTATGTATGTGTGGTGTACCTGGAGTCTGCTGTCCAATTTTATTGTGCATTGCACAGTGACAAGAAGAATAAATAAATAAATTTAATAATAATTAACACTGAATCCATTTGCATAAACTTTTCAGGTACATAACTGACAGTTTCCTTCTGCTTCATGTTTTTTGCAAGAACTAAAATATAAGCTGTCGTCTAAAAAATAAATTTAAGACACATCCTGCAGGCAAAAAAGTTTGGGGGCCACTATGTATTTTTTTTAAAACACCTTAAAATGATAGTTCAATCATTTCTTAGAAATCATGCTTAAAATCAGTAAAAGTATACTGAGGGCAACTGTCTTTATTTATGAGATGAGGTATTGTAATTATTTATACTATTTACATTGTTCAGACTTTTGGCCCCATCTTTACTGTCACATTCACAACATTTCAGTCATTGTATGCTTCGGCCTTCTTCAGGATCTGACAATATTTCTGAGATGAGCTATTATAACTGTTTACACTATTTTCATTGTTCAGACTGTTGGCCCCATCTTTACTGTCACATTCACAACATTTCAGTCATTGTATGCTTCGGCCTTCTTCAGGATCTGTCAATATTTCTGAGATGAGCTATTATAACTGTTTACACTATTTTCATTGTTCAGACTGTTGGCCTCCTCTTTACTGTCATATTCACAACATTTCGGTTATTGTATGATTTGGCCTTCTTCAGGATCTGTCTATATTTCTGAGATGAGGTATTGTAACTATTTATGCTATTTACATTTTTTAGTTCTGTTGTCTTCACCTTTACTGTCACATTCATAATATTTTGGCAGTTGTATGCAGTGACATTCTTCAGGTTATATTTGTTAAAACTTCGAACAGAACCATTCATTTAGTTCATGTGGCGAGATTGTTCTAATCTCAGTGGATAAAAGCATTGGTTGTTTGATCCAAAAAGTGACTTGACTGAATAAGTTGTGAGTTCAATCACTGGCCTAAGCAGAGGGAACAAAAACTTGAAGAATTATCAAGGTAAATTAACTAAAAACTGAGATATCCAAAGGCATGGCACGTGGATTTAGAACAATCTACCACCATTGACCAAATAAAGGGTTTGGTTTGAAATTCCAACAAATATCACCTGGAGAAGAAAGGAGCGTACAATGGCCAAAACATTGTGAATGTGAGAGTAACGATGAGAACAACACTTCAAACAATATCAATAGTCCAAATAGTCTACAGAGGGTTTAATGGTGAAAAATAAAATATAATACAAAATATTCATAAATTAGCAAAATGTATTGTGGACAGACAAATCCAAATTTGAACTTTTTGGTAGTAAGAGAAGACTGGAGAAAAACTGAAAAATAAAAGCAAATACACTGTAGTTAATTAAATGTTATCTTATTTAAAAGAAATACAAAAATATCTCATTTTAAGTTTTTTTACCTGTAGTGTGCATATATTACTTTTTTTAATACTGTCCTTTGTTAATATATCCATTTATTTTCTATATAGATGAGAAAACATATCTATATATAAATTCATTTTCTTGCATTTAAATTATATATATATATATATATATATATATATATATATATGTTTGTGTGTGTGCTTAAAATTTTATATTGTTTATGCAACAGAGGATGGAAGTAGACAAACACATTTATATATATATATATATATATATGTGTGTGTGCTTAAAATTTTATGTTGCTTATGCAACAGAGGATGGAAGGAGACAAAAGTACTTATCTAGGAAATGCTGAGTTAACATTTAGAACCTGTTTTAACAGTTAACTGAAAATTTTGGCAATCTCAAAAATTCTATTAAAGGATTAATTGTGAAAACGACATATAATGTTTCTCATACAAAATATACATAATTTAACAAAAGACTGTTGACAGACAAATTCAAATTTGATCTTTTTGGTAGTAAGACGTGTGTTTGAGAACAATACATTTTTGTTAAAAAAAAAAACTTACCAACAATACATTTTTGTAAAAAAAAAATTCACCAACAATGCATTGTTGTAAAAAAAAAAAATTACCAACAATACATTTTTGTAAAAAAAAAAAAAAATCAAAAAAAAATAAATTTTTGTAAAAAAAAAAAAAATTACCAAAAATACATTTTTGTAAAAAACAAAAAAAATTACCAAAAATACATTTTTGTAAAAAAAAAAGTCACCAACAATACATTTTTGTAAAAAAATAAAAATTACCAACAATACATTTTTGTAAAAAACAAAAATTTACCAACAATACATTTTTGTAAAAAAATAAATCACCAAAATTACAATTTTGTAAAAAAAAAAATCACCAACAATACATTTTTGTAAAAAAAATATTATCAGCAATGGATTTTTGTAATTGAAATTACAAATTCTCCCAAGAAAATTAATTTTCGGCATTAAATGACAATAAGGTGTTGCTATACCACTAAACAAACATATATTCACTTAAGTGCAAATACTCTTGGGAAAAGTATGAATCCATTTCTTTTATCCCCTGCTATAGGTTAATTAGTAAAACTTGTATCAGTAAAAACCATTATTATCTCAAAAATAGATAAATAAATAAATAAAATTGCATACAAGATATTTAGATTTTAGCAGTAAATAAATCATATGCTGCTAAGCTAAAAACAACCAACGAACCAACAGAATGCTCAGATGATCTCTTAAGGCAAGAAACTGAAATTCCCTAAGACAGTGTTGATTTACTAAGAACTGATACTTTGTGGAACAGACTCCCACGTGGATGCATTTCTGAAAAACTACAATCTTAACATGTTCAGGTCAAATGTCAATCATCATCTATCCTCCATATCCTCATGATCGTCACTTCCTAATACCAATGTTTTCATTCATATCACGCACACATCAGAGCCATTTTAACAGTAATCTTCTACCTTGGCTGACTCTTGAGCCTTGTAGTGGGTGAACTTTAGTATTAAAAAATATATTTTTAGTCAGTTGATTAGCTAAACAGCATAAAGTGGCCTGTTGATGGGCATTCATAACCATTTTGGCAGATGTTCCGAATCAATTAGAAGCAAAAGAATAATGAAACAATTCTGGGGTTTTTTCTCTGTAGAGACGGGCCCTGCAGCTAATGAGCAGATAACTCAGTACAAGCCTTATGGTCATCTCATCATTACTCTGCCAGCATCTCCAGTAGCGTTGGTAATATGGTTGCCTCTTAAGGAAGTTAATTTGCATTACTCTTTCTTTTTTTATGTGGTATGGAAAACCAGATGCAAGTCTAAATTATTTCAGCTGATGGGAAGCGAGGGTGTTATCAGAGGTGAGGATGTTTCAAATCTACTTTTTACCTGATCGAATTTGAAGCAGGAATGATGGTCACCTGGATTTCTTGGCTCATCTTTTGTTATTAGGATATAAACTAAGTGCCTTAACAGAGCAATACAAAACAGGAAAAGAAATTTGGGTAGAGTTAAATCACTTATTTACACTGATGGAGTTTATCAGGAAATTTTTCTTCTTTTTCTACATGCCATGTCCCTTTCAGACGTGGGTGTGGAAGTTAACAACGTCGTGTGTTTTGTGTATATGTTTTAGGTGAAGGTGTGTTTTCAATATGTAGAAGTGTAGAAGACGCATATAAAAAAAACCTGAGTTTTTGTTACAGATGCTTATTCCTTTTATGTTGACTGTATTGAAACAAAGTTAAATATCTCTTGAGTATGTTTATTTTTCTTTTTGGTTCTGAATGGGAAGTAAGGATATAAGAGGTACAGCTGATCAAGCGCAAGTTAACTTAGCGCTGAGTTGAGAAGAATCTCTACTTCATGAGTAGGACTGCTTAAAACACATCCAAAAGATGGAGAGTAGAAAAGGAAAAAAGTTTCTATCCTTTCCAGAAGTCATAAAATTGCGCATGTGATGGGAAAGCCTTTCCAGTTTCTTTATAACTTGCATTATGGGAATGTTGAATATTGGTTAGCTTGCAAGTGGTCTGACACACAAGTAGACTGGTGTAGCCACCAAGTTTTAACTAGCCCTAGAGATATATGGGTGAACAGAGACCACTCATATATCTCTCCATTAAATGACTCAGGGCTAGTTAAAACTTGGTGGCTACACCAGTCTACTCGTGTGTCAGACCACTTGCAAGCTAACCAATATTCAACAGGGAAAATGAATTTTTTTAATTGTTTATTATTTTTATTTAATTTTCCCACATGGGAAGGCATGGCTCCACTACTTCCTGACCTTTGTAGCTCTTCGTAAGGTCTGTGTTTTTGCTCTTCCACTCTACTCCTCCCTGTTCTGCCAAACAGCTGAGATGCACCATGCCATGTAAATGGGATCAAATCATCCGCATTCCCTCTATATTTTATTGGTAAGCTTCCTACCTCCTGAGAACTGTCACTAACAAGCTTGTTATGTAAGTTATTCACTGCTCTCCTTTGTCTACTTTGCCTTCATTATATCTAGTGATTGTCAAATTCTCCAAGCCTCTTTCCGTGTTATGTACTCTTCAACTATCTCTTTCTGATGTTAAGTATAAAGGTCCTTTTTGTTTCCATTTTCTCCAGAACTGTGTCATTGTCCACATGTTCAGTCATTCTAGAGAAGATCTTTTTATTTTAATAAAAGTTCAACCAATACAAGACTCAAGAGCCACTTAAGGCAGAATGACGTGTGGATGTAATAGGAAGATGTAAATGCAAATTATGCAGATATGTAGGATAAAAACACTTGACCCTATACTCGAAGAGGTTACAATTGTAGTGACCCCCTCAGGAGTCTGTTGCGCAAAGCTGCAGTTCTCAGGGGCTGGGAATGAAGATGATTTTTCCTGTTTACGTGGCATGGCAGGTCTCAGCTGTAAAGGTCTGAACTGGTGGAACTAAGGAATGTATCTCCTCCTAACATTCGCAATAGAAATAGTGAAAGTGTAGTGAAAGGTTTGTAGGTAAAGGGGGTGGAGATTTGAAAATTTATCACCCATAAGGTCACATAAAGGCTATGGAACCCTGTCAAGGCTGGAAAGCAAGGAATGGGCAGCTTCATCCTAGAAATGAGAACAATACTCCATTTTTGATCTGATCTTGTAAAGGCAGAGTGTGACTGAAGGAGTCAGGTATTTTATGGAGTAGTACAAGGAGCTGACTATTGTCCTAGCATCATATATAAGAGTTTCACTTGAGGTCTGAGGTCAACTTGTGATTTAATAGACATTCAACTTCTAATAGAAAAATATGGAAACAGTTAAAATATGTTCCACCAGTTCAGACCTTTACAGCTAGGACATCCACAGAGCTGAATCCCCCTCATTTTTCCTGTATTCTGATTGTAAGACAGAAATTACAACTTTTTCTGAAGAACTGACACTTTGTGGAACAGGCAACCATATTGCTGCTTCCTTGAACATTACACTATTAACCTCTTCACATCAGGGATCTGTTGTTATCTATCTACCTTATCCTTATAATCTTTTTTCCCACCATCTCCTCTTACATTCATATCACACACCTTATACAGTAACCCTCTGTCTGACTGTCTCTCAAACCTTTTAAATGCATGTTTTTATGTTAACATATATAATTAAGCGTGGAATATTTAGAAAAGAAATTTAATAGTATTCAACTGATGATTCTTCCAATGTGTATAAAAGAATCATTTTTTATATTTTAACATTATTTTGATTTGTAATTTTCCAACCTCCATTTTTATCACTTCTTAAAATAGAGTTAGAATCATTTAAGCATTCATATTAATCAACCAATCAAATTCTGACTAATTAAAATTCAGCCCTATCTTCTCACCATTAATATAGATCTCCCATTAAACTGCACTTAAAAGAACTGAACCCTGGCATATTTTGGCATAAGCACATCACGTAAATAAAACCAAAATAACAAAGTTTTCTGACAAATGAGAACACATCCAACTGCCTAAATTTTAGAGCTTGACAGAGCTCACCAGATCATATAAATAAAGGTAAAATACAAGTCGATAAAACCAGTAGAAAAAAAAGGTTTCTTGAATTGGATACATTGCAAGGAGACCAAGTCAGGGATGGTACATACTAGTACTTTCTTATCAACATTTGCTTTTTGCTACCTACATTTATATATATTACAAATTAAAATAAGTACAACTGACTTGTAGAGGATAAAAAATTTTCACAGATTCTGATGTAATTCTGTTTTTTTTTTTGGTCACACCCATGAATTTGTTTTGCTCATACTAAATGTCAATAAAACATTATATGAAATTCACCATTTTTTATCCATGAAGTTGAATTTGTTAAAATTCTTCAACTTTTTAACAAGTAAAATATCAAGTTACTTACATTATTTACATTATTTGGACTGTTATCCTCATCTTCATTGCCATATTAACAATGTTTCAGCTGTTGTACGCTCTGGCCTTCTTCAGGTAGTTGGAATTTCAAACAGAAATTTGGTTCGAAATTCTAATCCCCTGAAAAAGGCCGGAGTGTACAATGCCTGAAGTATTGTGAATATGGCAATGAAGATGAGGATATCAATCTGAATAATGAAAATAATGTAAGTAATCATGATACCTCATCTCAGAGATATAGACAAATATCAAGTTGATGTTAAAAATTGCAGCAAAACATTGTTGATTTATTTAAGATGGAATGATCTATTATGACATGTCTCTAATTTGTATTTCGATACAGTGTATTTATTTTTAATTTGTCAAGTATATAATCCATTATTGTACATAACTATGTTACAATAAAATTTGTATTTTATATAAATATGGCCATATGAAGATTGATATGTAGCAGAGAGTGGGGCCTGTATCATAGATTCATCAGCTGGGGGCATGGGACCTTTTCTGGATTAAGTTACCACAGGCTTGCTCTTACTGTTCCGCCTGCACATTCTTTTTGACTCCAGTGAATGTAAATTATAAAATTCACATTATCACTCATGATTAGTTGCAGTTGGTTGATCTAATTCCTTCATTCTACTTTTCTTGTGTACACACAAAACATTTAAAATAAAGGTTATAGTTATTAAAATTACATGTATTTGGATGGAACTTAAAGCTCACTACATGCTTATGTATTTTTATTCTCTGTTACTAGATGGTTTGATGGATGGGTACTTAGAATATCATGTACAGAGCATGTGAGGAACAAGGAAGTTCCAAAGAAAATGCGAACTAGAAAAAAATCTTAAAATCAGAAAGAGACTGTTGAAATTTATGGGACACATTATGTGGTAGGATGACTTGGAAAACTTACAGGATGTATTGAGAAATGGAGGGTTGTATAAAAAACCAGAAAGCAACTTAAATGAGTTTTTTGTGAATGGATAGCAGAGTGGAGTCAAGGAGGGATTGTTATGGTTAGCATATCCCTCTGCATAGTAGTAGTTGTAGTACAGTTCTCCATGTCTTGAATAGCAAATGGGTTTGCTAGGCATAGCCCCTATGTTCTCCAGTTGTTCTCTATTTATACTTGTCTATCTAATTTGCATACAATACTACACCTCACTGAATCAGAGAGGTCGTATACCATTGTTTTTTCTTTTACTATTCTTGATTATTCTCGTACTGTGCTGTCCTTCCTCTTGTCTTTCTTTTTTTCTCTTTAATGGTGATCTTGGTCTCTCTTCAATTTCTTCTTGGAAATGGAGCAGGGATGATAAAGAGTCAAATGTTGTGAAGAATTACAAGGGGCAGAAACCTGTGGAAATCTATGGAGGTACCATATCCTGAAGGAGCATGGCATTTAAACCATGATGATGATGACTGAAACTGCTTTTTTTTTTTAGTATGCACTGATTTTAATATAAAAATGTTTCATTGTGTTTTAAATGTTTGGATTCCTTTGTCTATTGCATTTGTGCTATTCCTTTCTGAAAATATTTTTTTTGCCACTGCTTGGAATATTCTGAATATATTAATTACCTTCAATGCTGTAATCAGAGTTTAAACATCTATAATCATATATATTCCATACTGGTATCATCAGAATCACTTGTGCTTAGGTACTAGTCAGAACCATCAAAGTAGTGTCTATGTGTTAGAACAATCAGAGAAGTGTTTAAGTGTTTGTCATAATTATCAGAGAAGTGTTTAGATGTTAGAATAATTGGAAAAGTGTTTAGGTGTTAAAATGATCAGAGAAGTATTTAAGTGTTTGTCAGAATTATCAGAGAAGTGTTTAGGTACTAGTCAGAACCATCAAAGTAGTGTCTATGTGTTAAAACAATCAGAGAAGTGTTTAAGTGTTTGTCAGAATTATCAGAGAAGTGTTTAGATGTTAGAATCATCGGAAAAGTGTTTAGGTGTTAGAATGATCAGAGAAGTATTTAAGTGTTTGTCAGAATTATCAGAGAAGTGTTTAGGTACTAGTCAGAACCATCAAAGTAGTGTCTATGTGTTAGAACAATCAGAGAAGTGTTTAAGTGTTTGTCAGAATTATCAAAGAAGTGTTTAGATGTTAGAATCATTGGAAAAGTGTTTAGGTGTTAGAATGATCAGAGAAATATTTAAGTGTTTATCAGAAATATCAGAGAAGTGTTTAGGTACTAGTCAGAACCATCAAAGTAGTGTCTATGTGTTAGAACAATCAGAGAAGTGTCTAAGTGTTTGTCATAATTATCAGAGAAGTGTTTAGGTGTTAGAATCATCGGAAAAGTGTTTAGGTGTTAGAATGATCAGATAAGTATTTAAGTGTTTGTCAGAATTATCTGAGAAGTGTTTAGGTACTAGTCAGAACCATCAAAGTAGTGTCTATGTGTTAGAACAATCAGAGAAGTGTTTAAGTGTTTGTCATAATTATCAGAGAAGTGTTTAGATGTTAGAATAATTGGAAAAGTGTTTAGGTGTTAGAATGATCAGAGAAGTATTTAAGTGTTTGTCAGAATTATCAGAGAAGTGTTTAGGTACTAGTCAGAACCATCAAAGTAGTGTCTATGTGTTAGAACAATCAGAGAAGTGTTTAAGTGTTTGTCAGAATTATCAAAGAAGTGTTTAGATGTTAGAATCATCGGAAAAGTGTTTAGGTGTTAGAATGATCAGAGAAGTATTTAAGTGTTTGTCAGAATTATCAGAGAAGTGTTTAGGTACTAGTCAGAACCATCAAAGTAGTGTCTATGTGTTAGAACAATCAGAGAAGTGTTTAAGTGTTTGTCAGAATTATCAAAGAAGTGTTTAGATGTTAGAATCATTGGAAAAGTGTTTAGGTGTTAGTATGATCAGAAAAGTTTTTAGGTGTTAGAATGATCAGAGAAGTGTTTAAGTGTTTGTCAGAATCATCAGAGAAGTGTTTAGGTATTAGAATAATCAGAGATATGCTAAGGTGTTAAAATAATCTGTATTATGGTGTTAGTCATAGTCATTAGAAGTGTCTATGTGTTAGTAAGAGTCATTGGAAGTAGTCAGATGTTAGAATCGTCATGATCATCTCAGAAATGTTTAAGTTTTAGTCTGGTAAAGTTAACCCAGCCATTGGGATATATGATGTGTGTGATTTTTCAATGAAATTTTATATAACAGGAAATATTATAATTTGTTTCCGTTTTAAGATATGGATGTGTATATATGATTAAATATAGATATAGTTGTATTGTAACATCTATATCAGGACCAAGTATGAGGACTTCACTTTCTGTCGATCACCAACTAATTTCAATTATCTATGGTTGACCCAACCAGCCAAACTTTCATGTTTGAAACTTTTATTAAAATAAAACAGCATTGGAAAAGGAATTAAAATGTAATCATAATAAAAGATCTTGGCATAACATAAATATTTACAAAATATTTAAAAAATGGTGTTTTTAAAATGCTTTGTTCCTTTAGGACATAGGTGCTCATGACTTTTAAAACTTCCTTTTTCTTTATTACCTGTGAATTGCCATCTTTGGAATACTGAGTTTCTCCTCTTTTAGACTGATTGCCACTAATGATATTTAACCCATAGTTGGTGGAGCAGGTAACAGGAGAGATTCATGCCTTTTCCAAAGGCATTTTTGAATAAATATTTACATTTTTAAAATAATGTGTCAATTACCTGTTCAATGTGTTTGGATTTACAGAGGATATTAACATAGGTTTATAATTATCCATAGAATGAGTCCTTCAATGAAAAAAAATCTGTTGCATATTCTGAGATTTTACTTATTGAATTTAAAAGGGTTTGTATGGATTTTAGGTGTGATGCATGTTCACTTATGATAAACAAAGCATATAGAATCATACAAAAACTATGGAACTTTTATTCTTTTTATGATAACTTCAGTGAAACAAAGTTCTTAATGTCTCTTGGGTATGTCTGTTTTCTTTTTCTGCTCCAGAAGTAAATTAGGATAAGTTATAGTGGGTTATCAGTTATAGTGAAGTGTATGAGTGTTGAAACAGATTAGTTTGATTTGGCCTTGTTAGTTAGATAGCCCACCATAAGAGGGGTATAAAACAAGAATGATCAAATTGTAAAGTGAAACAACAAATTTATATACATGTAAATCAATTAAGGTCTTTACAAATAAAATGAATGTATTTTGTTGATACAAGGTCGTCAAAATGTTTGTAGTAGCCCTTGCAAGAATGAGTTTATGTGTACGTAGGCAGGAATGTATGTGTGTATGTATGAGCATTATCGTAGGGTAGGAATGTCTTTGAAGTAATCGATCAGTCTTAAAATATTCCTTTAGTCTATCAAGTATAAAAAGGGAGAAAGGTAGAGATAATAATAACGTTTGCTTTACGTTGTCAAGGGACATGTTACGCTCGTCTCCTCCTCTCTGGTGACAAGCTAACTTGCCCGTCTTTTATTTTGTTTGTGGGCCTTGAAAAGGTCATTTGGGAATTCACACCCTGATATGATTCAGGCCTTTTTTTTTTTTTAAGCGTATCACCCCAAGCAAGGCTGGAGGCCACTATCACGCAAGGGGTTATAGAAGGGTTGGAGGAAGAGCAGATAGGAGTGGTAAAGGAGAGGATGTGGAGAAAGAGAAAGACAGTGGGTCGATCAAGGCAAGGGGGTTACAGAAGATTTGGAGCGAGAGCAGATAGGAATGAAAGGGGAAAGGATGTGGAGAAGGGAAGTGGATAGATCAAGGCAACTGGAGATGTCGATTGACGCTACACTTAAACCGTTGGAGATTGTATTTGTCAGGGAAACAGCAATAGGGAAGGGAGTTCCATAGGCGAGATGTGCGAGACATGAAGCTATTGGAGTAGAAGAGAACGTCTACATCTAACAGTTTCAATGGTGTAGGGGTGGGAACGGGATGCCAGCCTCGTAGGATGTTTAAATTCATGAGGCCTAGGGACAAGCGAAAGATTGGATGACGAACAAACTTTGTGTTGGCTCGCAAAAAAGTCCGTAAAAGAATTTAAAAAAAAATGTTTCCTAGTTTTCTATTGGCCAAAAAATATTTCGCATCAAGGTGTGAAATTTCACGAGTTTTGTTTTGTATTCGCTTTTGCGTGTGTGTTAAGCAAAGTTTGTAAATTTGAGTCTTTTTAATTTCTAACATTTAAATTTAGATCTTGTTTTGTTCACTACAAAGTAAGGATAACAATAGTTAAAATGGTTGAGCTCAAAATAGACTACCCACAATATACCACCGACCCATATATATAAATAGCCGAGAAAAATAACAGCACTCGTGGCCTGATGATTGCATCTAGCATGAAACAGACTGTCGCCTCTAAGTGTTGACTTCTATGTTCACTTTTATATATATATATATATATATATATATATATATGTTCTTTTTTTCCTCTCTCCTATGGATGCCAAAATTCATGAAAGATTAGAATAAATAAGTGAATGCTGAAAGCAGAATTATTCGTAATGCAACAGAGGATATAATGATGTTAAAAAGAATATTAACCCTGTCAGCAATTGTCTGTATAATGTTTAGCTACGAAGATAAGTCAAGAGAAGAAGTAATTTCATCAACTTTCTAAAGAAATTAGTTTAAGACTCTTGCTACTTGGGGGACTTTTGAAAGGAGATGCAATCATGAGAAAGAAAATTCAATCATCTTTATTATTTACTTTTGGGAAAAATGAACTTGAAAAAAATGAAAATAATTGCATTTCTTTCCTGTTTCTTTATATAAAATCTGTTATAAGAAAATCATTTTCTTAAATGTGACCATTTCAATATCAAACAGTAAAAGGAATTAAAATAATTTTTAGAAATGCTTGTTTTTAAAAAAAAAAAAATTATTTGTAATAAATCATAACTGATGATTATTTTTTAAATTATTGTAAATATATTTTGGTTAAATTACAGGTGTTTGAACTTAAAAAGAAATTCATTATTAGGAATTTTATTTATTGTGGTACCTTCAGACAGTTGAAAAAATGAAACATCATCAAAATAAAAATGTGTGACCATCAAAATATATCAGTATTTTATATTTGTTGTTATTGTTTCACCTCAAGGAAAGGTGATAGTGTCATCAAGACACAAACGATTACTGGGAGTGAAAGAGAATGGGAAGAGGAGAAAAGACAATAAAAGAACAGTATTCAGGAAGATCGAATATAGTGATAGGTGTTGTATTTAAATTTTTGAAGATTGTAGGTGGCAGGGTAGCAAGAAACTGGAAGAGATTTCCATATGCAAGAAGTAATTAGAATAATTATAGAAATTATTGACCCAAGCCTTGTCAATGAAATTGGGTTGATGGAACTATTTGGTAATTGCCAATGGTTGAGCTAACGTGAAGTCAAAATTCATGATAACTGAGGGTTTGAGAATAGCTATCTTGTTAAGACTGTTGATCAGATAATGTGCTTTCTCTAAGAAACGTAACTAAGGCCCCCGCAGCATAGTTGCAGTTTAAATCACGTGTGTGCTCTGTGCTTGTTGAACGAACACAAATGTGCCTGAGTTACTTCAACAGTGAAATGGTGAGACCTAGTCTGGTAGTACACTTACATTCATGCAGCTGAGGCATGAAAGAGGAAAGATCATCAGAAGAGTTGCCATGAAAATGTTTGTAAAATAATACAAAGGGAAGCCATGTCATAGAAGTGTTGGAAAAGTTCTTTATGGTAACGTGTGAAAAAAATTGAAGCAACACATGACCTGAACATTTGAGCAAAAATGAAGTTTTAGAGAAAATGGAAACAAAAAATATCCTTCAGAGTCTGTCTATATTTCTGAGATGAGGTATTATGTACAGTATTTACATTAGTTGGACTATTGTCCTCATCTTTGTCGCCATTTTTGTCACAGCGTTTCGGCCGTTGTCGGCTCCGGCCTTCTTCAGGTGGTTGGAATTTCGAACCGAACCCTTTATTTCGATCACTGGGGTAGACTGTTTTAGTTCCACGAGCCATGTTTTGATGGATGTCACTTATCAGTTAACTAACAGGAAAGAATTAAAGACTTGAAGAAGAGCAAACCATTTTCTTTAAAAAATAATCTTTACAATCAACGGATATCACTTGGGAATCAGTCATTTTAATATTAAGTTCTAGACAATCTGAAATTCTGAGTAG
This sequence comes from Acanthosepion esculentum, assembly GCA_964036315.1. Taxonomy (NCBI): domain Eukaryota; kingdom Metazoa; phylum Mollusca; class Cephalopoda; order Sepiida; family Sepiidae; genus Acanthosepion; species Acanthosepion esculentum. The sequence continues at coordinate 28,114,064 of OZ038480.1, forward strand.
GATGAGTGAAATCGTCAAGAAACTCACATAAGTACATTGTACATCAATAAATTGTTGCTTAAATTACGTAAAATTAAAATGACACTGATATTTCATTTTAACAGATATATTTACCAAAATTACACAAAAATATCTTAAAATATGAAAGAGTAAGTTTATTCAATAAAATTGCCATTGGCATCAACCACGGCCTACAGATGACTTTGGAATTTTCTACAACTTTTCCGGATGATCTCCTTGTTTAAGTTTGTGAATGCTACCATAATCCTTGCCTTCAGTTCATCTTTGGTGTTACAAAGAATTTTTTTGGTCTCTCACACAACTGTGCCTCACACATAATAATCAAAGGGGTTGCAGTCTGGGGAGTTAGGTGGCAAGTTGTAAGGGATGATGTGGTTGCAGAAATTGTCTGATAGCCATGACTGGGTTCTCCCATGTGTGGCATGGTTCAGAGTCCTGTTGCCAGACATAGGGTCTTCCAGCAGCCACCCTCTTGACCCAAGGCAATACGATTGCCTCAAGGCACTTGATGTAGGCCTCCATATTAAATCTGAGACCTTCACTAACAAATTCGAGAGTTCTTTTTTTAGAACAATCAGAGTGAGTTTTCTGAGTTACCATACCTTCATAATCACCATTAGACTCATCCGACTCTTTCTGAATCCTTTGCACTGTCCTCAGATTGGCCAAACATTCTGAGATGTTTGTATTGGAGCTTTCAGTGTGAAAATGCCAAACAGTAACGCATGCCCTTTCCAAATTTCTGATGGAGTGAATTGTGTCATGGTGCTCTTTTTGCTGCAGATGGTGCCCAACTGACTCTACTATAATGCGCAGTCAACAAAATCAAAAACAAACAAAACACATGGGGGAAATTAAAAATATATCATGGCGAAAATTTACCCATTCCACCCTGAATAAATTAATCTTATTGGATTATAGTTTACGACTCATATGCGTCAAATAACTACTGAGGTTACTATAGTATTATGACCCTGTGAGACAAGTGTGCTAACTATTGCTTCACACTTGGTCACAATTAGTCACACTTATAGATACTTATTAAGTTATATTCTTTGTATAAAAGGTCAAAATAGAAAAGCACCAAGTAAAGACTAATGTTTCTATAGTAATACTATAGATAGTAGTTTGATAAGTTTTACTCAACTCCCAGGGACCCTTATAGATATTTACTCATGTCATCTTCTTATAACACAATAGGTGAAGTGGAAAACATCAAGTGACCACCAAACTCTGTACAATAATAAATGGCTTATGAAACCAGTTTCCTCATACCCGCTCCACTTTTAGGCTCCCTAAGCTCATCTTAGTCTATTGCAAGGCCTCAGATATAAAATATGATTCTAAGATCAAACTCACCATTGTAATAATGGTCTGCAGAGACGCTTGATAGCCGTCATGTGCCGTTCTCTCTGCAGCGAATACATTAATTGCTCATGACATCTGAGAAATTCTCTTATAATAGCAAAACAGAGATAATTGTAGAATATTAATGTCAACTCATATTATGTGTCAACATTTGAACAGAATGCGTGGCCAATGAATGTGACTGTTGTGTCACCCATATATATATATATATATATATATATATATGTGCGTGTGTGTGTGTGTGTGTGTGTTTATCTGTATATATATATGTGTGTATATATATATATATATATATATATATATATATATGTGCGTGTGTGTGTGTGTTTGTCTGTATATATATATATATGTGTATATATATGTGTGTCTGTATATATATATGTGTGTATATATGTGTGTGTATATATATATATATGTATATATATATATGTGTATATATATGTGTGTATCTATCTATATATCTATCTATCTATATATATATATATATATATACATATATATATATATATATACATACATATATATATATATATATATATATATATATATATATATATATATACATACATATATATATATATATATATATATATATATATGATGAAAATGTGGAAAAGACAAAACAAAATCCGAATATGTGAGTTTACTGTTTTTTTAATTTTGTTTTTGTTTTTGTTTTTACAAAATACAAAATAATATAAAAAACAGTAAACTCACATATTCATATTTTGTTTTGTCTTTTCCACATTTTCATCATACCGTCGGATCTACATCCACATATTTGCTTACATATATATATATATATATATATATATATATATATATATATATATATATATAGAGAGAGAGAGAGAGAGATAGATAGATAGATAGATAGATAGATATGTGAGGAGGTGTTAAAAAGATCACACTCATGCCAAGAAGGAATTTAAAAACAAATTCTGATGTTTGATCCTTATTTAGTAAGTAGATTGGTTCAAGTAATTTTCATCATGTTCCCATATATATATATATATATATATATATAGGTAGTTATTTACTTTTGCATGTAGTGTGTGGAAAACTATATGGTTTAAAAATATATATATATATATATTTATATATATTTATTTGTTTAAATTTTATCTATATATATTTGACCAGATTAGTTATATTTCAAGTTCAAATTCGTTTAATAACACATTAAAACACGAGTATGTTCATTTTAGCTATTACATCTGAACGTCTAGATCAATGTGAATGTGGATGTATGTGCCTGTGTTTATTGATGTCTATGTGTAAGGAAAGTACATGCACGTTTGGTTGTATGTCTGCGTACGTGTGGTTGTGTGTAGTGTAGGTGTTTGTTTTTTGTTTTTTTTTATCAAGGGTTGTGTCTCCTCACCGTATTTTATGTGTGTATATATATCTAAATATGTCTGAGCGCTTATGTATTATAACCTGAGTATGTTCGAATGATTTCGCGTGAGAGGCGACTACCATGTTGAAATGAAACTATAAAAATGTATACATTTTTGTCTGGGGCTCTGAACATCCTTTTTAACATAATTTCAATGAAAATATAAATTAAATAGCATATATATCTTTTATTTTTATTTTTATATTTTTATATTTTTTCTCCTCGGTAATTGTACAATTTAAAACTTAATAGAGATTTGATTTAGATTTCTAAATAGGTAATTTTTAATTTTTTACTTTTAATCTTAATTTCAAATTTTATAAATCTTTTAATATCTATGATAACCTTGCTTAGTTGTCTAATTTTTCGAATTACCCTATACTTGTATTTTGATTGGTCATTCTAGCTTATGTAACAGCGTTTAATCCTAGCTAAGGATCGTTAATTAATTTGAAACTTTTAAAACCATTTATTCTATATTCTACATCATCACTTGATAAGACACCAGAAGTGTTGAAACAAAATGGCTATTTTTGTAGTGATTTTATAACATATTTATGTTATAATATTCAAATAAATGATTATATATATATATATATATATATATATATATATATATATATATATATTCGAGGTTGAATACATCTAAATATATATCATTGTGTCATGGGCATATGGTGAGTGGTTAGAATGGGAGCACTCCAACCATGTAACCTGTGTTCAAATCTTACCATTTATCAAGGAAGCTGCTTCTTGATAATACCTGCCTGGAGAGATTATCTCAGCATGTGACAGTGTTTAAAAACTATACTATGGCTTGGCTTATGCCTTGGGAGTGAAATTAAGCAGATTAAACTGTTTAGAAGATATTGGTGGTTGAGCTAGCACAATATCACAAGTCCTGATGACTGAGGGTTTGAATGTACTGGCCTTGTTCAAACTGGTGATCAAGCCAGATTATGCACTCTCTCCCAGAAACTGTAACTAACGTCTGCTCAGTATAGTTGCAGTATTTAACCACAGTTTGGCTCTGCAGGTGTTGAACAAACACAAATGTGCCTGAGTAGATTGTCTGCTCCATGGATGAGATAGCCACCCTAGCAAATGGACATAATTGGAAACAAGTGGCCAGTTATATTTTTCATCAAGTGATATATTTTTCTTACTTGTAATTTATAAAGTAAAGCTTCTCATGATGTACACTGCATGCGATATAACAACAACAACAAATACAGCATGTAAATAACATATATATAGTAACCTATAGAAAACGCTAAATATACACCCTTGTACAAATTAAATGAAATAAAACAAATAATTCCATTATTATTTACTTTATATTTTTTCAATGGTTCATGACCCAATGCGCATGTTAGTACTTTCGTGTCCATTCCACAAAGTTATTCTTGCATATTGAGACCACATATTCTTAATTGGATTTAAATCAGTAAAGTTTTCAGGCCAGTCTATAGTACTTTAATTTGCTCACTGATAAGGTTTACCAGTATGTATGTGCAGCATTACAATTTTCATATGTTTCCTTGGAGTAATGTGCATCACAGACAATGGTGTTAGGATAACTAATTGACAGTTGAAACAATAGTGTCAGGGCGTGATGAAAATCTGATACAATCAGAGATGACACAATATTTTTCAAGGTCAAACAAATTTCATACACCTGAAAATAGATTCATATTACTGCACACCACTGCAAATGACCTAATCTGAGAAAAAAATAGAAATTGATTACACTCTGTCACTCCAGTGGCTCTAAAACTGACTGTACGATGAAAGAAAGGAAACTAAAGTGGTTATTTCAATTAATTTGCACAAGGGTGTATATATAATAATCTATACGGAACACTACAGTTGAAATGGTTTAGGCGACTCCTGGTAATTTTTTAAATTGGCCCCAAATGTAGTTGTTTTGTAATTTAAATAAGAGAAAACTATTATACATGGTTAAAAAAAGTGAGAATTTTATTAGAAATTTTATTATGACGAAGAGAAAAAAGCATTTTATGATTAAATTTTGCTCTCATCAGAATATCCTCATCTAGCCATGATTACTGCAGCACAAATTTTTGACATTCATTGCAAAATATACTCAAAGGATAAGTTTGATAATTGATTCCGTTCTTTTTTAAGTGAGTTTTTAAGATCTCTTTTTCATTTTTTTCACTCTTCTGTCAAGTTCATTCCATGCTAATTCTGGGGGTGGTTTCAAACTTTTGAATTGTAGTGTATATGTAATAACCTATATGGAACACTACATATATGTAATAACCTATACGGAACACTACATATATGTAATAACCTATAGGGAACACTACATATATGTAATAACCTATATGGAACACTACATATATGTAATAACCTATAGGGAACACTACATATATGTAATAACCTATACAGAACACTACATATATGTAATAACCTATAGGAAACACTACCTATATGTAATAACCTATACGGAACACTACATATATGTAATAACCTATACATGATTGATTGATTAATTTGTTTACTATGGCTTATCAAACATTTGCAGGTTATTTAATGCCAGAAAATATTTTTGGATTGTCAGGATTATTTTGGGGAAGATAATAATTGTTTAGTTATACAAGTCTTACTAATTAACCCATAGTTGGGGGAAGAAGAGATGTATTCATACCTTTCTCAAGTGTACTTGCCTGGAAGTGAATATACAAGGATTGGAACTTGGCTCTCTGAGTAAGAATTCCAAGCCATTATCCATTACACCACATGTAAATCCAAGCTTACAGCACCTGGCATTCACAAAGTGGTCACTCATTTAGGTACTGACCAGGCACAATGTTGCTTAACTTTGGTGATCATATGGGAACTGGTGTGTCAACATGATGTGACTGAAAACCTAAACTATACAGAATACTACATATATGTAATAAGCTATATGGAACACTACATATATACCGGTTGTAACAGCAAAATTGTCCCAATCGTGTAACAGCAAAGTTGTCCCAATCATGTAACAGCAACATTGTTTAATTGTTAGATTAAGCTCTGAACTGTTGTATCTTAGAAATGATTAAAGATATCTTACTGGAATTCTCCGAGGTTTTTATAACTCGACTGGACTCTACTTTAAACAATAAGAATGTATTTAGCTCTAAGTTCAAATGATGACCCCTCTTGCTGTTGTGACCTTGTGATCCAGTTTTCCTCCCTACTGTTTCCTGTTTTTTTAAATTTATTCACCATTCTCTTGATGGTTCTTGAATGGGCATTGAAGATGGATGACAGTGAATGAATGTTTGTATCATTAATGAAGGCTTGAATGATCTTTTTCCTCTTACCATTGCTCAGTTGGGAAGACATAGTGGGGATGACACAAAATGATTTTAAACTGTTCTGTTTCTAGATGAATAATTCAAATTGTTTTTCAGTGATTCTTATGACAAATGGTATCAAGATGGCTAAACATCTTATCTGAAAACCTGGAAAAAAATGAATTAGTTTAATGTTTTTTTTATATTAAAAATATTGTGGGATGGACAACTATCCCATGCTATTGCACGATTTGGACAATTTTGCTGCTACACCCCGGTATATAATAAGCTATATTGAACACTACATATATACCCGGTGTAACAGCAAAATTGTCCCAATCGTGTAACAGCAAAGTTGTCTTTGAACTATACAGAACATTACATATATATAATAGCTCTGGGGGTGACCAAACCATGGCTTGTGAGCCACATGCAGCTATTTGACCTTTAATATGCAACTTGTGGAAATATGTTGGCCGAGCTTCTTTTTTCATCATAGTTAATATAAAGTTCAATAAGAAAAAAATTAAACTTCATAAATATTTACTAGGTTTCAATTGAGACGCCATTGGATAAAAACGTAAGTTTAATGCTAATGTGTAACAAAAAAGTATGTGTAAATTTTGTTCATGTCTTGCGGCTCTCAAGCATCTGAATATCGTATATGGCGCTTACATTATGCAAATATAGCCACTCCTGTAATAGCCTATACAGAACATTAAAACGGGCATAATAAAATGGGAGCAGTCACTCTTTAGGAATTATGCAAATCTAGATAAAAGGCATGAACTCAAAATTGAAGCCCTGTCACTATTTTCATTACAAATGTTCAGATGAGCTGCGTTCTTTAGTTCCACCATTTCAGAAACTTACAGCTAGAATCTTCCATGAGACATACACTGGATGAATTCACCCTCATTAAGTAAGTTCCATTCAAAGAGTTTCTTCTCAAGATCTGTTACTTTGTCTGAATAGACTCCCAAGAGAATGCTACAATCTTAATCTATTCAAATCTGCAGTCAACCTTTATCTATCCTACATATCCTCATAATCTACACATAATTCCTTCTATTAACCTCATACAACAACTTCATTCAGCAACCTTCTACCTTGAGTGGCTCTTGGAGCTTGTATTGAGTGAAAAAAGTCTTGTTGAATTTGAGATCCATGTTAATCACCCAATCACAGCAAAAAGGATGGACCTGGTTGTTGTAAACAAGAAAAAAAGATTCTGCTAAATTGTAGATGCGACCATTTCAGTGGATTATTGGCTGAAATAAGGGAGAAGAAAGAAATGGAACAATGCCAATACCTGGCTCAGGAACTGAAGATGATAAAGGTTGTATGTATAATAATTGGTTCACTTGGAATAGTTCCCAAAAATCTGGAAGCGAGAACTGTGGAATTGGTGACATGAAGAAGTGTTGGGGTCAGTAGGAATGTTGAGAAAAGTACCGGAGACTTGAGGAGACATGCTGTTCTTCATTCCCTATCAGCAATTGTACGTATCTTGGGTAGGAAAATGCAAATGCATAAGTAATAATGATATGATAATATTGGCAACACTGCAATCATATATGATAGATATAGATATCATATACATTGTATATATATATATATATATATATATATATATATATATATATATATATATATCTCAACAGAGAATGGGTTATTGTAGCCATTTGAGAATGCATTGCAGTTTATTATAATAAAACTAAAAAATGAAAACATCTTCTCATTGATAATA
>OZ038480.1:28124412-28251912 GCA_964036315.1 Acanthosepion esculentum
ATATTTCAAGATATTTCTTTGTAATTTTAGTAAATATATCTGCAAAAATGAGATGTCGGTGGTTTTTCATTATTGCACAAACTAGATGACAATTTATCCATCGCACCCTCTTTCTCTCTCTCTCTCTCTCTCTCTCTCTCTCTCTCTCTCTATATATATATATATACATATATATATATATATATTTTAAATAAAAACAGACCTTAAAGTAATCTGTTTTTATTTAAATTATTAGCTCTGATTTACATTGAGCTCTCTGGATTTTATTCTCATTGGGTCTACCCATACGGATTACCTAGTTTTTCGTAAACTATATATATATATATATATATATGTATATATATATATATATATATATATATATATATATATATATATATATATATATATGATAAAATAAAGAATAAATAGGAAATGTATGTCAATCTAACACGTTCCACATTTATTAAAACATTGTCAGATAAAACAGACAAAAAACAGAAACTCTGGTATTTTCACTTTTGTTGTGTCATGTGCATTAAAACCATTGATAATTCTATATGTAAGTTTTTGAAGATTCTTGTATGTCTAAGTGGGCATTGGATAGTAATGTGTGTTTCGTAACTGTGTATGCGTGTCTGTCTAGTGAGAGTTCTAATAATCTTCACCTTTTTTTTGTCAAGCCAATGCAGTGGGGTTTCCCTCATTGTAATTTATGGCTGATATATTTAAGTCTTCATGTCTCCTCCACGTAAACCTTTTTGTATTGTAAACAATTTATATCATAAATCCCGGCATTTGAATTGGTGTTGGCTTTATTTGGCTTCCTAATTATAGCTCTGATTGTCTTGAAAATGGTAGCAATGATCCTAGTGTTAGGGATGACTAATAAATATTTTAGTTCAATAAAATCTTAATAAATAAAAAATGGCATTAGTTTTGCCGCACATTGTATTATTATATTATTTTAACCTTGATTCAGTTTGCTACTGATCGGTATACCAGTTCTCATTATCTGATTGAGGGATTGATCTCAGAACCCGAGGTGAGAGTAACATTTGACTAACCGATACCTATCTCTTCTAATGCAGTGCCGAAATTCTATGCTCACGCTATGTATATCTGTACTTTTATCTTGAAGCCATAGAACTCCTTGGTGAATAGATGATTGCAACAACACCATGTTTGGTGATACTGCTGTGCTTTCAGTAGTAAGTACATGTTTTTACACTATTGTCCATTCAATACAAATGCTTAAGAGCCACTCAAGTCAGAGGGTTCATTGAATGAAGCTGGTATAATTGTATACAAGGAATGCATTTTATGAGGATATGTATTTTTTATCATTTCACTCCAAGCAAGGTAATAAAGCTACATGAATGCAAAGGGTTACTGGGTGTTAGGGAATATGAGAAAAACTACTATTAAGGTGAAAGGATAATAAAAGAACAAGAATTAAGAAGACAGAAGATAGTAATTGACATTGCATTTAAATTTTTGAAGATCAAATTTGACTATGAAGTTGGAAGAGAGTTCCACAAGCGAGAAGTGTGATAGAAGAAACTGTTAACATAGAACTTACGGTTACATCTAGCTATTTCAAATGTAAAATGATGGGAACTTGATCCCAATCAAGTACTGTGCTTAATTTCATAAAGTCTATGTATCATAGACGAAAGTTCATCAGAAGATGCGATAAAAATTTGTCTAGGATGATATAATGAACCAATATTCTAAGCTGCAGACTTGGCAGTTGAGTCAATATACTCCTTCTGTTTCATGTCAACTAAAAGCATTAGTCCGAGAAGGTGCAATGTCACTCTCCTGGAGCTTAACAACATTTATTTGAATTGTAAATTGTTTGAATGAAAATTAATCAAAAGGAAAATTATACTAAATGATAATTATACGAAATGCAAAATAAAAATGTAAAAATTAAAAGAGGAAATATACAAATGATAATTATTCGAAATGCAAATATCATTAATAAAACAATTTAATAAGAAAAAAACTTATAACCTTAAGTTATATGTTACTGCGCATAAATAGTCAACTACTGAAGAGGACTTGTTAAAGGATGCCACTGATGTTTTGAAGTTTTCCATTTACATTGCACTATTTCTTGGCGCTGTTGATATTTTAGCAATCTGCTCTTACTTTTTGCAATATGAATCTCTTGCAAGTCCTGTTCTCTTTTAAGAGCATCTAAGAATTTCCATATTGTGGGATGATGGAATGACATGCTGAAAAAAGCATCCTTCAAGGGCATTCTAAGTTCTAGGTAGATCAGCATTAACTCTCTCAAAGCAAGACCACATACATATTTCAATCATAGGTATTTCGGAAAGTTATCATTTTGTATAATTATCATTCAGATTAATTTTCATTTAAACAATTTACAATTCGAATAATTGTCCTTTTGATTAGTTTTCATTCAAATAATTTACTATTTGAATAAATGTTTTTTGAATAATTGTTTTTGAACAATTATTTTCGAACAATTTTCTCAATACGTTGCCTATGAAAGTTAGAGAGTCCAGTGGAACAGCTATTTAACCAATATATCATCATGGATTGATGCCTCTTCCAAAGGTATTAGTGCAAAATGCACACTAGAAACTTGCCCAGAATTTGAACTTTGGTATGCTTATTTCATTTTCCATTAAGATATATATATATATATATATATATATATATATATCTTAATAGAAAATGAAATATATATATATATATATATATATATATATATATATATATATATAGATAGATAGATAGATAGATAGATGGGATGGTGGCTTCCTTGTTCTCATGCTTTCAGGCTGGCAAATGACCATCACTCTTTGGCATAGATATTCCATACATGAATACCTCCTGCAAAAGGAGCTACTTGTTGGCTACCTTGTAATCTCATGTATCATTTCAGACCTCCAGCTGATTGGCAAACTATGAGATGTTCTTATGATGTATTTGGTGTGATTCACGTCAACTTTCTGTATATGTCTTCTCATATATATATATATATATATATATATATATATATATATATATATATATATTGCACCATTACTTCTTTATCAACAGATCCAAAAAGTGGGGAATGTCTGACACAAGCCTTCACCACTTGAAACAAATCATTGTGGTGGTTTTCTTACAACTACATCTAATTAGTTCCACACATATCCGGCTACTGCGAAAAACTCTACAAAACAACTTCATCTTGGCGCTTGGAATGTATGAACTCTCCAGGACAACAACTCATCACCAGAAAGAAAAACAGCTCTGGTCACATTGGAGCTAAAGAAGTACAACATTGATATAGCTGCACTGAGAAGTAACCATCAGTCGACTACATGAAACGAGAAAGCAAAATAAGACATCTAACAGTGTTCCTGCTACACTTGTATACAATACATTCTCCTGTACTGTTTGTGGTCTTTTGTGCAATTCTCAAGCCAGTCTAAAAAATAATGCCCATTATAGGCATGCAGATAATTAGTTTGTGGTTGTTAGAACCTCATAATTTGACAGGAGAATTCATCATATGTATATATATATATATATATATATATATATATATTTACAGGGTGTATCAAAAATATTTTTGCAAACTTTGGGGTGGGTTCCTCACAGCAAAGCAGGAGTAAAATGTCCATATAAGCATATGTACAAAAGGCCATGTAGAATGTGTTTTTTGTGGGTAGGCATACAAGCAGTTTATTGGTCTTCCTCAATCCATAGTTTGTGGTACCATGGATACTGTCTCAGTAATGTGATGATAAACAGCAGCAAAGGTTGGATGACTCAGCTGCCTTCGGCCTGGAAATAGAATCTAATACAACCATGCAGCCTTGTATCCATTACCATTCACGTGGCTGTATGCAAAAAGCATATCTGCCAGCTCACAACATGACTGTCCTGCCATTGTTAAACAGAACACTTCTCAGTTAACTCACTACTACACATGTTAAATGTTGAAGACAGACTAGCCGCAAATGTACACGAATTACAAATGTAACCTAGTCTACATCGCAACACAGCTGCATCTATCATAAACTTATATTAAACTTAATAACTCAAAAAAGAAGGATTTGTGGAGATATATTTATATGGAATTTGTCCTTGTTTTGGTCTGTGGAAAGTTTGTAAAAGAATTATTTATGTATAAATGTATATATATATATATATATATATATATATATATATAGTATATTGGGGCATAATATCATTATTTAAACATATATTGTTAAATATAACAGACAATGAATGTCTATTATGTTTGATCATGAGCCGTTCTAAACTTTGTATATTTGCTTTAATTTCAGGTGAAAATAAAAACAAAAATTGTCCAACATTTGGATGTTTTTTTTTATTAAGCTGGTCCTTGACATAAGCTTTCGGTTATACAGACTATAACCACTCTGAAGATGGCTCATATGAGTCAAAAGCTTAGGTCAAGGACCACCTTAATAAAAAAAGATCCAGATGTTCGTCATTTTTTGCATTTATTTGTAACTGAAATTAAAGCAACTATACAAAGTTTAGAATGGCTCATGATCAAACATAATAGACATTCATTGTCTGTTATATTTAACAATATATGTTTATATACATATATATATATATATATATATATATATATATATGTATATATATATGTGTACATATATATATATATATATATATATATATATATATATATAATATATGGATAAAATAACTGAAAAAAAAATTTGGGTGTTTTTTGCAAAAGTATTTATTTGTATATTTTTATATATATTTAATATTTCAGACCACCTCGGTCCTTCCTCAGAAATTAATTGAATTACTGTATTACTGTATTTGGGAGTTTGTTTACACTTTACAGCGTCCGTCGTTATGCTATATATATATATATATAAATATATATATATATATATATATATATATGTATATATCGACAGTTGAGAGCCCTGGAAACTGCTTTGTAACTCTCATTATCCTATCAATATTTGCTTTTTTTACCTACATTTATATATGTTCAAAATTGAATTAAGTGCAACTATTAAAGGATGAAACATTTTCATGGATTTTGATGTCATTCTGGTGCCTTTTTGTCCAAATCTGTGAATTTGTTTTGTTCCTGCTAAGACTCAAAAAACACGGAATATAAAATTTACAATTTTTTATCCATAATGTTGAATGTGTTAAAATTCTTCAACTTTTTAATAAAAAAATCCCCAAAGTAAAAATTGTTGAAAAAATTGTTGATTTATTTAAGATGGAATGATCTATTATGACATGTCTCTAATTTGTATTTAGATACATTGTATTTATTTTCAATTTTTCCAGTTGAATTGTTCACCTATATTATATATGATCCATTGTTGTACATTATTTTGTTAGAATAAAATTTCTATTTTATGTAAATACTACCGGTTCTTGTACAATCACTGAAGTTAAGCAATACTGTGTTTGGTCAATATCTAGATGAGTGACTGCTTGTAAATTGTATGAGCTTGGATGGGTATGTGGTGGAATAGATAACAGCTTGAAACTGGAAATTGGAGAGAGCCTTGTTCCAATTCCAGTTAGGTTAATTATATTTATTGACTAAATAGTCTTGGGAAAACTATGGATTCACCTATTCTCCCCGGAGATATTGGTTAATATATATATATATATATATATATATATATATATATATATATATATATTTGTGTATTTAGGCAGCAATCCTTCTTTCATGCACATTTCATTAAAATGACTGACAAGGTGCTTTTATTTAGTTTTTATACAATTTCTCATGCGATCTAATAATGTTTTTCTTTTCGGATGATAAATTATATAAAAACTGTTTGAATGTTCTTTTTATCTGAGGGCTTTCGGCTATACATTTAGCCATTTTCAAGGATTATATTTTAACTGTTTGAATTAGAAATAGTTTGTTATATGTATATATATAATGAATAAAGATTTTACTGAGGTTAAAATTTAATATGCCTCTGGTATTTGTGATAAGGTTACAAGTTAATAAGGACTCTATAAAGATTAATATAGGTAGAAACTCTGACAAAGATGGTTAATGGGTACAATATGGAGAAAGATTTATTCTCCCAATTGCATTTACCCCTATTACGGACATTATTATATCATTGATATAATAACACCTTATTTTATGGACAGAATGGATCTGCTGAAAAGAAAAGGAATGACAAACATGCTTTGCTCTCAGAGAGAGTTTTATGATGCTAAATCATACATATATTTATATATGCATATATGCATTTGTCCAACACAAATAAATTATAACATGTATGCAACAACAAGCAGTTTGTAAAAAAAAGGGTGCCTTACATGTAATGTCCCAAAAGGAAAAACTGAAGTTACAGTAATTTCTCTATGAACCTGGTGAGGCCGTGTGATTTTTCCTGTATGACGTAGTGCTGTTCCCTAAGAATGTCCTTCTTCTCCAGGCTTTATATAGCAACTGCCCTTTGTCGATCTAATCATTGATGTCACTTACTGACATTGTGACTTAATCTCGACCAAAGGGAGATAATCAATTTGTTTTATCTGTACATGGTGGAAACTAGATGTGAATATAATTAATTTTAATTTTTTCATGATTATTATAATTTTTATATTACTTTGTATTGGTGTATATGCATGTGTTTGTATTGGTGTATGCATATTTTGAGAGAGAGAAGTGAACAGACTGAAGCCGGTAGTTGCGAACAGGATGATATCAGGTCATCCCATAAGTTCTGTCCAAATTTTGAATAAAGAAAACAAGTGACCAAATGTTACATTTAATTACAGATTCAATCAACAATGAATTTTCCCTGATTATCTATGACTTCCTTCCATCTATTAACAAGCTTACTAATTCCATTACTGTAAAATTCTTTTGGCTTTGATTCGAAGAACTCACAAATGTCAGTTTTAACCTCTTCCTGTGTTACAAAAGCTGTTTCTTCCAAATGATTCTGTAAGCTATGAAACAAATGGTAGTCTGAAGGAGCAAGGTCAGGAGAATAAGGTGGATGAGGAATTTTCTTCCAACCAAGTTCTTCGATCTTTTGTGACGTGATTCTTGCTGTGTGTGGTCGCGCATTGTCCTGATGAAACATCACCCGTTTTTGATTCACTAGAGCAGGTCTTTTTTTCCTCAAAGCTTGGTTCAAATGGTCTAATTGCTGACAGTATATTTGAGCATTAATTGTTGCATTAGGTGGTAAGAATTCAAAGTGGATTATTCCTTGGCAATCCCACCAGATTGAAAGAAGAACCTTTTGCCCATGAAGTTCCCTTCTCCGCTGTGGCTGAGGTCCTTCCTCTTTACCAAGCCACTGTCTACGACGCTTAACATTTTGATAAAAGATCCATTTTTCGTCGTCAGTCACAAGTCTATTCAAAAAAGGTGAAACAAGTTGGCGAGAATGGAGAGAAGAGCAGATGTCAACTCGGGATTTGAGGTTGTTTTCAGACAATTCATGAGGCACCCATTTTCCAAGTTTAGGAACTTTTCCAAATTGTTGAAGATAACAATGATCAATTGTATGGTTTGAACTGAGAACCACTGCCAATTCCTCAACTGATAAAACAGGATTTTCTTCAAGGGCTGCTTCAAGAAGCTTTTCATCAAACTCAACTGGACGTCTGGTTTGATCTTCATCTTCAAGTGTGAAATCTCCACCTCTGAATTTTGCAAACCATCTTCTGCAAGTTCTTTCATTCACACATTCCTCTCCATAAACTGAGTGAATGTTTCTAGCCGCTTCGGCTGCTGAGTTTCCTTTCTTGAACTCATAAAGCATTATGTGCCTCAAATGATTCTTGGTTACTTCCATGTTAGCAGGGTTTTAATCAAACAAAATTTAATTTTATTGTTCTCTGAAATAAAATTTGATCAGTTTAAATGCATCTAAACATAAAAATAATGTTCAGCTCCATTAGACATTATAAAATAGTCTTTAAATTTTGTTCATTTTAACAAAAAGTTAAAATTCGGACAGAACTTATGGGATGACCTAATAGATAGATCTAACTATCTCATTTTGCCCACATCTTTTTATATCAGTCTGTTTATATAAAGCCATCTTGCGTGGTCTATCTATCTATCTATCTATCTATCTATCTATCTATCTATCTATCTATCTCAGTCTCTTCATTATCTATCTATCTATCTATCTATCTATCTATCTATCTATCTATCTATCTATCTATTCAGTTTATTTCTGTCTATTTATCGAGTCTATCTCCCTCACTCTATTTCATTCTTTCTTTCTCTATTTATTTATTTATATCTATCCCAGTCACTTCATATCTATCTATCTATCTATCTATCTATCTATCTATCTATCTCAATATTTTTATATCTCTCTTGTCCACATCTGTTTATATCACTATATATACCATTTTTCTCGGTCTGTTTCTTTCTTTCCTTTTATCTATCTGATTGAGATAAATGGATTTATATGAACAAACTGAGATACATAGATATGAACAAGATGAGATACATAGATATGAACAAGATGAGATAGGTAGATAGAAACAGACAAAGATAGATACATCAATGCAAAAAAAAAGAAAAAAGAAAAAGAGAAAGAAGAACGCCAATTGGACATGACAATTTTCCTTGTTCGTATTGTCTGTCAAAGACATCATTTTTCCATCTTAATTTCATAATGGGAGTGTTTCCTTGAAATTATTACAGTCCATTTCAGCAGAATGGAGAGATGTTTCATGTTTCATGTTTTTACCTCACTTATTGAATAATTGAATTTACAAGCAGACGACTGAATACAGCAGAGCCAACATTAATTTGCGAAAAGGTTTGCTTAACTCGCCTGCTCTCGTACATTCCCACTAACAAGAGCCTAATATTTATAACCATGATGGATAATTTATTCTGAACACCAGCTACAACTTGCAGAGTCTCATAACTTCTTCTTTCTGTCACTTTATCAAGTGCTTAATGAGAGTTACCAGACTCTGGACAGTGTCTGGAGTTTGTTTTGATGCTGTTCAGCTTTAGTCTGTCATCCACTTTGTATTCCATTCTTTTATGACTTCGTTTCTTGATTAACCAACAAAATATGAATCCATAAAGTCTCAGATATACATTAGAAGGTAAAGGAATTTTATGAGCCTGTCATGTGGCAGCAGAAATAGATTTGTTATATAAACATGTTGTTGTAACTTGCAGGCAGAGTTCCATGGTTCTGTTCTACCACTAGAGTTGATCTGATTAAAGAATAGATTAAATATCCAGTTCGAAATACCCTAAAATTGAGCTGAATTGACAAGTACCCAAAGAAGGCAAGAGGGTACAAATGTTTTGATAATAACAACAAAGATGTCGGTTGACATTACATTTCAGTGTTTGAAGATTATAGCTATCAGAGAAGCAAATAAGAGGAAGGGAGTTCCACTGTCGGGAAGTGCGAAATAAGAAGCTGTTGGAGAAGAAGAGACGGCTACATTTAACTGTTTCAAGAGTGAAAGGGTGGGGCCGAGATGTCAAACTAGTAGCACGCTTAAATTCCTGTAGTTTGGGTGTCAGTCAAAGTAGCTCGTCGGAGCAGATGCCAGGAAAATATTTGTAGAAAAGACAGAGGGAAGCCACAACACGTTTGTAAGACTGTAGACGAGATGTCAGATCAGGACCTATCACATTGCATATGTGTCTCTGGATTTTGACGAGGACCTCGACATGAACAGCGGGGTCATCCAGACCATATATTGCAACAGTATTCCATGTAAGGACGAATGGTTGATTTGTAGATTTGGAGGATGGGCTCAGACGAGAAAAAAACTTCTGGCGCGACACAGAGAACTAACTTTCCTTGCGGTAGATGAATCTATTGATTCAATGTAGTTATTCCACCTCAGGTCAGTGGAAAGCGTGAGACCAAGCAGGCGCAATAGAGGCGCCCTCGTGGAGTTGAGCATCAACCATTCTGATAGGAGGCAGGGAGGGTTTTCGATGATGGGTAAATGAGAGCAGTTTCGTTTTGGAGCTATTAAAGTTTACCATCCATTTCCTGCCCCAATCAACCACAGATTGAAGGTCCTTTTCGAGACCAACGGGCAGGTTAGTTTTGCCAGCGATACCGCATTTACTATGGTCTGCTCCCCGACAAGCAATATGGTTTCCGCTTTGCCCGTTCTACAGCTGATGTTCTTACGACCATCAATGAAATTGTTTACCAAGCTCTTCATAATAACGGAGAAGTTCGTGCCGTGGCTCTAGATATCTCCAATGCTTTTGATAGGCCTTCTTCGCAAGCTTCAGAGTTATGGAATTTCACGTCGATTGTTTGACTTCATACAATCATTTCTGTCAAACCGTGTATTGAAGGATTCTCCTCCAGCTTCTATTCCACGAACGCAGGTGTTCCCCAAGGCCCCATCCTAGGCCCTACTCTGTTCCTTATCTTCATCAACGATCTTTCTGACGTCATAGATTCCCAAGTAGGCATCTACGCGGACGACACTACAATTCACTCCTGCCTCAAAAACAAATCTAGTATCGTTGACAAAACTAACCTGGCCGTTTGTCTCGAAAAGGACCGCCAATCGGTTTTGAACTGGGGCAGGAATTGGCTGGTTAACTTTAACGCCTCAAAAACTGCTCTCTATTACTCATCACAGAGAACCATTCCTGCCCCCATTAGAATGCCTGACGCTCAACTTTTCGAGGGCTCCTCTTTGCGACGACTCGGTCTCACATTGACTGCTGACCTGAGATGGAACAAATACATTGAAACAAAAGCTTCGTCCACCGCAAGGAAAGTTGGCTCCCTGCGCCGCTCCAGGAAATTTTTCTCGCCAGTGTTGATCCTTTAAATCTAGAAATCAACCATTTGCCCTTGCATGGAGTATTGCTGCCATATATGGTCCGGTGTCCCTTCTGTTTGTCTCAAGGTTCTTAAAAAGATCCAGAGACGGATATGCAATGTAATTGGCCCTGATCTGGCATCTCGTCTGCAGTCGCACTCTCACATACGTGCTGTCACCTCCCTCTGTCTTTTTTTACAAATACTTTCACGGTAACCGCTTCGATGAGCTGCTTTCACTGGTTCCCAGACTTCATGAATTTAAGCGTTCAACTAGGCTGGCATCTCGCTCTCACCCTTTCACTGTCGGAAATGTTAAATGTAGCCGTCTCTTCTATTCCAATAGCTTCATGTCTCGCACCTCTCGCCTGTGGAACTCCCTCCCCTTTTCCTGTTTCCCTGACATCTATAATCTCTAATTATTCAAATGTAATGTCAATCGACGTCTCCAGATGGCCTGATCTATCCCATATCCTTCTCTTCATCCTTTCCTCTATCACTCCTATTTTCTCTCGCTCCAACTCACTGTAACCCCTTGCGTGCTAGTGGCTTCCCGCCTTGCTTGGGGTGAAACGCTTAAAAAAATTAGGCAGGAGTAAATAGTAGTGTCGTCTGCGTAGATGTGTACTTGGGAACTGATGACATCAGGAAGATCGTTGATGAAGATCAGAAATAGTGTAGGACCCAAAATAGAGCCTTAGGGAACACAGCGTCTTTACATTTCACTAATGTGCATGAGAAAGGTACGAATAATTTCTTGGTGGTACAAAACGTAAGTAGAGCATAAAATGTGGAAACATGTTAGAAATTACTATCACAAGAGAAAGAGAACTGTAATTCCTTTTAAGCATCTAGCTTTTCGATCAACCATTATCAAAGAGCGATGTTGATAAATATGAAAGATTAATCAATAAAACGAAATTACCAATAAAAATGAGGTAAATACTTTTAAATGTAACCTGTGGGAAAATGAAATATACCGTAATTCCCCATGTATAATAAGCTTTCATCCACAATAACAAGCCCTAAAATTGTGCTGAAAGTGTGGGAAAATGCATCTACTCACGCATATGCATCCCTTGTTTTGTAACCAAACCCTATAAATTGTACCTCTCCAATTTCATTACGGCCAGCGTTTCCTACTCTTATTCAAGCTGTAATTGAAAATATTTATCAAAATTTCCGATCATCACAATTCTAAAAGGAAACGGAAATACCTATATTGTGCTTATTGCGCAGACTCCTTAACCTGTTTTTGTTCGATAAAATGTGCAATCTACCGAGTCTGTATGTAGTTTTTCACATAAAATGTTTTTAAACATAGAATAATATTATTCTAATGTAGTTTTACGATAATTCTTATTTTATTTTACATTTGTAAGTATTGTTAGGTACGTATGATTGTATTTGATATCCTTGTGGGGTCGCAATCGCCGAATGTTAGTGTCAAATTGTCGTATATTTGTGGTGAGTAGACATTTCGCAACTGGAATTGATCTATGAAACGGCAATTTTTTTGAAGATTTCTTTGTAGCTGTGCATAATACGCACCCCTAATTTTATTCATTATTTTTTTTATAGAAAAATGCGTATTATACATGGGAAATTACGGCAATCAATAAATAATATAATAATAATGAATAAAGAGAAAGACAAAGAAATACATTTTTCCCATGATGCTAGTAAAAAAGAAACCGGAAATTTTATTATTCTGCTTGGCTTCACCAAATGCACTTTAGGTGATACTGTTTAAGTTCTTCCTCTTCCTCTCTTTCTCCTCCTAGCCCCAAGATGTATCAGAACGTGGATGAAGACGTCCACACTTGGGCATGTCTCTTTTCCACGCTTGACTGATAACTGAACTCTTTTTCTACTTTCCAACTCACAGCATTCACAAGTGTTTTGCAAAATCTCTCCTGATAAAGTAAGCACACATTTTACTTTGGTCATTCCAACTCAGTGCAAGGCTGACTTGAGCTCGGCCATTAAAACCATGTTTACACCTCCACCGATGACACCTCTCTATCATTTTAGAAATTTCTAGGGTAGATTTACCTTTTGAGAGTTCTGAGGTGATAGTTTTCTTTTCAGCATCACTTAAACTGCTTTTACGGCCCATATTTTCACTAAATTCTTACACTTTTCTAATAATTTGGCACGCTCAAATCACCGTGCTGATAACAAATATGGCGCCAGTTTGTTTACATTACGCAGATCAATACGAACATTTCAGTGATTGTGAAGATCAGTGTTGCCAACATTGTGTGAAAACTTTGTGTGAATTGATTGGACGGTTTTTGAAATATTAGAAAAAAGTTATCTCGATAATAATTTGGCACGCAGTGTATAGTGACTTTCCAAGCGTAGCTTAGATGTGGCACAATTCTGAAAGTAGGGAGCACCCAACGACGATCGAACTCACTACTCAATCGTAATTGTTTTAATGAGACAAGCTTGCTAACCATTACATCAGCTCGAGGTGCCCTCTTTGCAACACTTATATACTCTAAAGAACACTTTATCGCCGACCTTGAAACTTTTGGTGTGTTTTTTTTTAATCTGTTCATGTTTTTCGACTTGATAATAACTTATCGAACACCGATTTTACTTTTCTAGCAAACATTAATTCTGTCGCCGACATGCCAGATGGTGTCCTTGTAGGTTCCACAACTTGTTGTGGCGCTGGCACATCGAAAACATCATATAGCATTTTTATCGATTCTTCCAGTCTTTCAGGGCTTTCATCGATTAACCATTTTTCAGCTGATTATGGTAGCTTTTTCCCTTTTACATTGTAAATCAACTTCCCGATTCTTGCTGATATTATGCCATCTTCACAAGATTATTTGTCAACCTTATATGCTCTAAAGAATACTTTATCGCCGACCTTGAAACCTTTGGTGTCGTTTTCGTTACCCGTTCGTGTTTTCCGACTTGGTAATAACTTATCGAACACCGATTTTACTTTTCTAGATTACATTAACTCCGTCGCCGACATGCCAGAGGGTGTATTGGGCTTAGGTGTTACACGGTAAACTCTCAGAAAATTTTGAAGTGCTTCCTTATCTACTTTCTCAAGACTTGCTTTCTTCAAAGTTCTTTTGAACGTTCCCACAAACCGTTCTGCTTGTCCGTTCGACCTTGCGTGATACGGTGAGGGTGTTCAATAGAGAACATCTTACAAAAATCTTTGAATTATTTCTCCATGAATTGCGTTCCGTTAGCAGAGACTATGGTATCTGCTATGCCATATCTCGCAAACAGTTCATGCAAGAGATTCACTGTCACTGAAGATGTTGCACTTTTAAGATGTTGCACCATTTAATGAAACTAGCAACTGCTACAAAATAATGTGATCCATTCATAGGACCTGCAATATCTATATGCAGTCTTGACCACGGCATGTCTGTCTTTTGCCAAGGTTCTATCTTTGTGATAGGTAGTTTTTCTGCCAAAAGACAACCACTGCAAGCTTTCACTATTTTTTCAATATCTTCGTCCATTCTGGTTCAATATACGAAACTTCCCCTCGGTGATTTCAATCTTGAAATACCAGGATGTCCGTTATGAAAACCTTTCAATATTCGCTACTGTAACACACTAGATATAACAACCCTTTACCTGAACAGTACTACACAGTTGCATAACGAGTAAGCGTTTAAGTCTGGATTTCGTTCTTTATTACTTTTTCAATTGCTTTTTTATCTTCGCAATAATGACGCCATTTTCCGCTTTTTTAAAAATTTCTTCCAGGATAACTGGTAACTCTCATACTACGTTGCACAAAATGTTTTTTATTTCCATTTTGCTTTTTAACGCTGTAATGACCATGTCCTCAGATGGTTCCTCATTTTTAGCTATTAATCTTGATAATCCATCCGCATGTCCTAATGTTTTAGACGGTTGGTACTCCATCATAAAATCATATTTTAACAAGATAGTACCCCAGCGTTGTAGTCTATTAGCTGGATGCGTAGGTATTCCTTTGTTTGAACCATATATTTAAAATAGAGGACTGTGATCTGTTTGCAGCCTACAATTTCTTCCATGAATAAATTTATGAAATTTCATCACAGCAAATATAATTCCTCGAGCCTCTTTTTCTATCTGAATATAAATTGTCTCTTCGGGTAGAAACGAGCGTGAAACATGAGCGAAATCTTTCATATTACCGCCATCGTACTTGTGTAAAATCACCACTCTAATACCGTACTCACTAGCATCTGACGCCACTACAATTTCTGCTTTTGGGTCGTAGTGTGCTAATGATAAATCTGACGTCAATCTTTTTATTTTGTCAAACGTCTTTTGACAGTTATCATTCCAGTTCCACTTCAATCCTTATTTAAGTAGATCGGTCAGTGGAGCTCTCAAACTATGCATATTAAGTGCATATATTTAATAATAATTAGCCAGTCCTAGAAAAGCTTGTAACGTAGTCACGTTTGTTGATGGCGGCATATTTTTAATTACACTTGCCCTCAACGGATCTGGTTGACGAACATTTTTATCAATAATTTGACCAAAGTATTTAATTTTTGGCCAAAAAATTCACATTTTTTTTTCCACTGAGCTTGAATCCATACTTTTCGCAAAATTGTTTTACCATGCCCAAAATGATTGAGAGCCTGGAGAATCTGATACTCACGGGTCGAATAGAGGGAAAGAGAGAGACAAGGGAAAACATATCTGGTGGACTTTAGCAAGTGGATGACAGAACATGGTCTGCGAGGAGGAAGCAGAAGGAAGGAACTTGTTGAGAGCTGCAAGGGATAGAGGGAGGAGGTGGAGAGCCATGATCGCTTACGCCCTGAAAAGACATGGCACATAAAAAGAAAGAACTTTTACTGAAGTGACGTGTTGGACAGGTGGCTCCTCTCTCTCTTTCTCGCTCTCACTTTAATCTTGATTCTATATATATATATATATATATATATATATATATATATATATATATATATATATATATATATATGTATAAGGCTGCAAACGGAAACATATGACTTTCGACCAAGTGTCACTTGACTCCACACGTTTTCATTTATTTATTATTTACTTTTATCCCTTTTGGTCAAGTGAATTGCCATTTTGAACATCCGACTTCAAATATTTTATCTTCTGGCCATAAAAATCACTCGACATTTCCGACGCTGATAAAATAATTTAGGCCACTCTTAAATTCATGTCACAACAAAACAAAAAGACAGATAATAGTTCAACAGCAAAGATTAAAATGGATAGCACATGTTTGGTTTGGTTTGTTTAACGGCATATCAACTCCTTATGGGTCATTTAATTTTCTTGGGAGCTTTGTTAATTCATTTATTTTTTAATAAAATGTATTGCCGCTAATTTTTTTTACTATAAAAATCTATTACTAATTATTTTCCTATAAAAATCTATTACTAATTATTTTCCTATAAAAATCTATTACTAATTATTTTCCTATAAAAATCTATTACTAATTATTTTCCTATAAAAATCTATTACTAATTATTTTCCTATAAAAATCTATTACTAATTATTTTCCTATAAAAATCTATTACTAATTTTTTTACTATAAAAATCTATTGCTAATATTTTTTTATTATAAAAATGTATTTTTATATCTTCATAATGTTTTAATCCCAGTTTTTTTTTGGGGGGGGGGGTAACTATTTGCCCAACAGGTGTTACCCACCCTATGTCAAGGTGAACCTAGGAACAGCAATTAGGTGGTGGTTCCATGCTCCTCAAAACCTTCTGAACAGAGGTCTTGTTACCGGATGTAGTTCATCGTCACACCCAGGTCAGATAGCACATCTAGCTCCAATTGAAAATAATTACATTTTCAAGATGTTGGCATTCCACTCTATTTTAGACAAAAAAAAAAGAAGAAAAAAGTAGGAAGGAAACCCCCATCAATACTTGGAAGAGAAATGGCAGTTGATGATTTTGAGAAACTTATTCTCTGAAAAAAATGTTTTACTAGAAAGATTTTAAGAATTTAAATCAAATGTATCACTGACTGCTCAGTCGGTGATTGCAAAATATTTCCTTATAAGGAAATGGATAATATTACCATTCTAATGGGAGATGAGGAGAACAGATACTACACTTTGATCCCAGTCCGATGGCCAGGGAATGAAGAAAAGCGTGAGTAGCACTGGCTGCTCTGTCAATGAATGCCAAATGTTTCCTTATAAGGAAATGGCTAATGTTACCATTACAATTAGAGATGAGGAGAACAGATACTATAACTTGATCCCAGTCCGATGGCCAGGGAATGAAGAAAAGTATAAAGAGTAGCACTGGCTGCTCGGTCAATGAATGCGGAATGTTTGCTTATAAGGAAATGGCTAATATTTCCATTACCATGAAGTAATCATAGATAGTTTTAATGAATTGAGAAAATCAATGATTGTCTGAATTTTTTTAATCATTAGATATTATTATTTTTTAATTTTTTCAATCATTTTGCCCCAAGCAAGGTGGAAATGCCACTAATACACAGGGGTTGCAGAGAGTGAAAGTGAAATAAAAGACTGAGAGTAGGGAGGATTGAAGACAGAACAAAAGATGAATGGGATTCAAGAAGATAGAAGATGGCGATTGATGTTGCATTTAAATTTTTGAAGGAAGTGTGAGAAAAGAAACTGTTGGAGTAGAAATGGTGGTTGCATTTTGCTATTTCAGTAGTAAAGAGTGGGACCTAAATACCAATCTAGTAGCATACTTAAATTCATGTAGTTAGGGAACCAGATAAAAAAGCCCGTCAGAGCAGTTGCCATGAAAATCTTTGTAGAAAAGTCAGAGGGAAACCACGTCACGTCGGCGAGAAAATGACCGAGGTCGACATCCTAAGTCAGAATCAATTACATTACAAATCCTTTGGGTTTTGTCAAGAAGCTCAAGATGAATAGCAGGAGCACCAGACCAGATATGGCAGCAGTATGGTAGATTTGTAAATGTGCAAGATGGACTTTGACAAAAAAAAAAAATTTTCTGGCACAACACTGTAACCCAACTTTCCTTTCTTTAGATGCAGCTATTGATTCGATGTAGTTGCTCCATTTCCAGTCAATTGAGAAGGCTTAGTGTGCTGGAGTCTAGCATTAGCCATGCTGATGGCAGGCAGACATTTTCTCTATGGTGGTTAAATGTAAGCAGTTTTGGTTTGGAAGCATTAAAAATTACAAGCCAATTCCTGCCTTAGTTAACCACTGGGTCTGTCAAGCTATAAGAATATGATCAACTTATAACATCAAGGGAGACTCATATGTAGCAAGTCAGACTTTTTCTATGAGCCATGCCTCTTCAGGGTGTAGGTGAACATGGCTCTCCACAACCTTCCTGTCCTTTGTATCTCTTAGTAAAGAGTTCTACCAACCATTTACCCAAGCTTGGTAGATAGATTACACACTGCTTATGTCTATCTCCCTTGCCTTCAATATGTCCTGTGTGTTAAATTTGCCTAGTCCTCTTTCATCATTATGCTCCTTGCTATCCTCAAAAGAAATTTTGGAGGATGGCAATATAATTTGTTTTAATAATTTCCCCCAAGGAAGGCAATAAAGCCACTAAGATGTTTACTGATTGTGAAAGAATATGAGAAAAAAAAGCCGATAGTAGTTCACTCCAAACCAGACTGACAGTCATACTAACACCTTCCACATATTGTATTATTATTCCGTGTAATATATCTTCGTTATTTCTACTCTTGTGTTCGTGTTGTTCTTCCTGGACCATAACAGTGGCGACGAGTATATTGAAGAAACGAATTCTACGCGGAGAATCTAAAAAAAAACAACAAAAAAAAAACCTTTTTGCTATCGGTTGTCCATAACAGAGGCGACGGATGTATTAAGAAAAAAAAAAAGTTCTACGCGAAGATAAAAAAAAAAGAAAAAAATTTTTTGGACGCCAACCTTAACAGTGGTAACGAAGACACGAATTTTACCTGTCAGCCAGAACAGAATCGAATTCTACGCAGGAAAAGTTTTTCGTACTAAGGTTCCAGAAGAACAGGCGACAAAGACATGAGGAATGTCAGAGATGTATAAGCATAAAAAAGGACTCGAAAGATATCGAAGAGTCTGGCGTCGCTCACATACAAAAAGTACAACGACAAACACGTTTTTCTCCCTCCTCAAAAACAAACCAAACAAATTATTTTACTACAAAAAGTCAAATGAAACCTCTGAAGAAATCACCACCCAGTCCATGCTATCGCTGTGGGACTTTGTATTGGTACAAAGATTGTCCATACCGCTATAAGACTTGTCTGTCGTGCAATAAAGTGGGGCATAAAAGTTCGCACTGTAGAACAAAGAAAGAAAACAAAAGCCGAGTAAGAGTCACTAGAACTGGCCAAGCGGACGGGATAAATATACGAAAATACGTACAAGTAGAAATGTTAAACAAAAAAATCAGATTACAATTAGATTCCGGATCAGATTTGACAATTATTAGTTTACAGACGTAGAAGAAATTAAACAAACCGACCATTTTGAGAACAGATAAAATAGCCAGGTCGGTAACAGGAAGGAAAAATCAAATTGAAGAGTGAGATTAAAACAAATGTGACGTTCAACTTGATGACCAAGAAATTAAAGATGTATGTTCTAAAAAATACGGAAAATTTATTTGGAACTGACTGGATGCAGAAATTAGACCTCTGGGATTTACCGATAAATACGTTCTGCCAAAAAGTGGAAAGGTTATCGACCGAGGCAGAGAAATTGAAGGAGAAATTAAAGGAGAGTTTCCCCAACGTATTTTCAGCCGGCCCTGAAAGAGTAGTAACCCCGAAAACGCTACAAAGTCGAATCCTCAAGGATTTTCACATGGGCCACCCAAGAAAGAACAGGATGAAATCCTTAATGCGAAGTTACGTGTACTGGCCAAACATGGATCAAGATATTATACATATGGTGGACAAATGCAAGGGCTGTTCCTTATCAGCCAAGGCACCTCCGATCATCCATAAGTCATGGCCTTAGACAGATCAACCGTGGTCGAGAATCCATGTAGATTTCGCAGGTCCATTAGAGGGTTCCTACTACTTGATTTTAGTAGACAGTTACAGCAAATGGCCAGAATTATTTCGTTGTAGAAACCCTACTTCTCAGACTACAATAAATTGCTTTCACGAGCTGTTTGCTCGTTTCGGAGTGGTTGATTGTTTAGTCACCGATAATGGGACACAATTTACATCTGCCGATTTTCAAGAATTTTGTGAAACTTTTCAGGTGAAACACATCAAATCCCCGCCATATCACCTAAGATCAAACGGGCAAGCGGAGAGGTTTGTAGATACATTAAAAAGAGCACTAAGGAAAGCTTATGGCGTGCCAACAGAAAAGGCTTTACAACAATTCTTGCAAGTGTATAGAATTACACCGAACAGTACTATGCCATCGGCATTATCGCCGGCGGAAGTAATGTTCGCCCGAAAAATTAGATCGGTATTCGAAAATTAGTGCCAAAACAGACAAAGCAATCACCAACGTCGTTTGTACCAAAAAGAAAATTTAACCCAGGGGAGAAAGTTTTTTTTTAAAATGTTCAAAAACAACACATCCTATTGGGAGCCAGGTACAATAGAGAAACGCATCGGGAACGTCATTTACATAATTTAGGGTCCGAAGTTCTCGCATAAAAGGCACTTAAATCAGATCAGAAGGAGACTGTTAGAGAATTCTAACGCTCTACCACAGGAAGAGGAGGAAGTAATGGACACAATATTTGACACATTCAATATGCAAAGGCCACAAGCAATTTCAGAACCGCGGAAATCAAGCAGAAAAAGAAAATTTACAGAGCTTTTAATGATTAATCCGAAGAGAAAAAATATTAAAGACCCCTGCGAGGTAAACGATTGGGAGGGGGTGCTATGGGTCCTTACCTATAACTACAGAATGAACTCTCCCTAACACTATGTATACGACGCCTCTCAAGAGAGAGAGAGAGAGAGAGAGACGAATCGAGTCGAGCCGATAGTAGTTCCCTCCATACCAGACTGACAGTCACACTAACACCTTCCACATCTTGTATTATTATTTCGTGTAATATATCTTCGTTATTTCTACTCTTGTGTTCGTGTTGTTCTTCCTTGGTCCTAACCTGGACCATAACAGTTATATATATCACACTACTAAAAGTAAGGCAAAGGTACTCATGATAAGTCAAGGGTAAAACTAGAAGAGAATTTGCAAGTGTTGTATGCGTTGTTTTTGAACACATGGTTATTAGTCAACTTCTTTTCTCCAATTTTGAAGTATGCCATAACATACATTTTTGGGGTATGCCATAACAGGAAAGGGCCAGTTATTTCATTCCCCCCCCATCTGCATGTCTTCCAATTTTTTAGCCCTGTAAATCACCAGATCCAAGTCTTGACAAATTCTGAATCATTTAAGTGAGTTAAACATCCTATTGGTGATACCATAGTGGCAGATGATAGCACTTCAAACTGATTGAAGAAAGAATGTTATAATGTTGTCTTTGTCCAAAATAGCCGAGAATTAGGAAGGCTATAGCTAGAGAGAGTATTGAAGGAACAGAAGATGAGGTACGGAAAACAAAGATGAAGAAGTTTATTAAATACTCATATATAAAACAGAAAAAACATGTGTAAGTCAGCTACTCCTCAAATCCTACTCTAGTGTGGCTACTTGCCATATTTATCAGAAGGAGTATTTCATTATCACAGTAGTACTCTACAACAAAGAAGGGAATATTTAACATACTCTTACAGAGCTACCAAGAGTCACAAAAACCAAACTTGTGAGAAGCTATGTGGTACCTCACCCTATCAGTGAATGACTTAGCCCCTTTGAGGACACATTTGCAATTATTATTAGCAGATACAAAGTGGCATCTGTTGTGAACAGAGCTATTATAATGGTATGGCCAGAAAAAATTATTCCTGTGGGCTGTAGTGGTTGAACAGGCAGGTATGAACATAGCCTCTAAGAGACATTTTGCAAGTTGGTACAAGACCCTTTTGGAGCCCTGAGGCAGGCAAAGATTTTTCTCAAAATTGAGGATTTTATGTCCAGTAGATCTACATGTAAACTCTCACAAATGCTTAATTTCCATGATCTGATCTAACATAATGTGACAAACATTCAATTAATGCGGCAACATGAATCAGTATTTACAGTTACATTCATCAATTGCCTTTTAGGTTTTGTTATAGAGAAATGCATTTTAAACGTTCATCTTCATGTGATCTTGAACTCTCTACCAATTACAATAAATAAAATCCTCGTGGAACAAAATAATAATACATACAGACAAATGACTGCATGAATATTCTGCTGTGTACTAGTCACATCATTACACTAATTTACGAATCTATGCATCTACCCCTGACTGTATGTATGTTATATACGAATAAAGTGTCACTGCCGACACTTGAGTTTGAACATAGATCACCAGTTTGCAAATACAGGCAATCCCATTATTGAATTAAATAAAAGAAAACAATACCATAGAGGAAACACATATATGTAGGAAGTAGCTGATGACTAACAATCACATTTCTATTCTATCCTCTATTACTATACGGACTGCTTTTCTCTACTATTCACTATACTATTTCTCTATTCTGATCACTATATGGTGATTAGTATTCGAGCGAGTATTATTTATTGAGTGAGTGTGAGTGATATTCGAAGGTGACTGACATTAGTAGTGTTAAACGGCATTACTATAGTTGTATCTGCAATTACAAAGTCTCTACTACAACAAGCATTATGAAAGTGACAACTAGTATTCGTTGACATCAGAAAAATGTAGGTAGATATTCTTGGTGTTATCATATGTCTATACAACTCAGCATACAATAATTAATAGATACTAATAAAAAGAAGTAAGTGTGGTGTGGTAAGTATAGTGATGTTTGAGTATGTCTATGTAAGTGTATGTTGGGTTGTGGGTAGTAAAACGTGTTTGTTCTCTAGGGAGAATGGGTTTTGCTTGGTTTCTGTGGAGCCCTTTTTAGAACAAAGTACAGGCTGGACCCCCTTCTCATAGGCCCTGGGTATAAACCAAAGAGAAGATTGTGGCTTAATCTGGTATTTACGAAATGGCACAAAAGTCTCAATGCCAATTTTCACCCAAGAAGAAACTTCAGAGCCACAATTTTCAAGAAAGACGCCAAACTCATTCAGAAATTTTTAAACTGTCAGTTGTATAAAATTCCTTTCTCAGATCAATGATTAAAAATGGTTTCAAGTGAATGAAGCCAGTAGGTGTTAGAGAGGACCATCCTTCTTCAAGCCTTGTGGACTGGTGCTACAGAAAAAAGAACTGTACTAGATAACAGAAACTACATTACTTGAGAACTTTCAACAACAGCAACAACTAAAATAGACAGCACATGTAACTTGAAAAGAAAATAATGACATAATCAAGATGTTTACATTCCACATTACTTCAAACAAAAGGTTAGGAAGGAAACTGCAATAAGTACTCTAAAGAGAACAGCTACTGGATTTCAGAAACCTATTTTCTTGAAAAAAAAAAAAAAAGAAAGACTATAAATTTCAGCCAAAAGCAACACTGGCTACAAAATCTATGAATTCTGAACGTTTCCTTATAAGGAAATGGCTAATATTAGCATTATCACAACCATTACTGGTTGGGCTTGGAACTTATATAAATGAATAATATATAATCATTGACTAAAAAGATTATTATTATGACTGACTGCTACAATTGGAATATTATGATCGTATAATTCTAATAAGAATATGAGTATAAATGTCTCATATATAACTGTTGTAGCATACCTACGGGTGATAATGGGTATGTCCCCATTCACATAAATGCAGTAGTAAATACTGTATGTTTTTCTGTAGTTGGAGATTCACATCTAGCAGTTGATTACTTCTTCTACACACCACTGGTGAATCTTATATGTGTTGTTTATGTCCTAAGTATTATTGTTCATTACCAACCTTCGTTTGATTATTCTATTCAGTAATCTTCCATAGGTTACAACAATAACATTAGTTTTTATTAATCTCTGGTCTTTGTTAATCACTATCAGTGAGTGTATGTTTGTCCATGATTTTCTCCAAAGGTGGATTCTGCATAAGAACGTAAGAGACTCTCCAAATTCTCCAATACCTTAACTGGGTATTGAACTCACACTCTTTGGGTCCTGTCACTGGATCTAACTTGGAAAGGGCAATTAACAGAAGATAACTGATAACTGACATCCATTAGACATGGCACATGGAACTAGAACAGTCTACCTCAGTGAGCGAAATAAAGGGTTCAGTTTGACATTCCAAACACCTGAAGATGGCCAGAGCGTACAACGGCCGAAATGTTGTAATAAATATGGCGACAAAGATGAGAACAATAGTCTGAATAATGTAGATAATGTACATAATACCTCATCTCAGAAATATAGACAGATACTTAAATAAACTTCAAATTTTCAATTTGTTTTATTTAAATAATTCCACTATAACTTTGTTACCTGTAATGGGTATATTGTATCCAATAAAAGTTTTCCAATTATAATTATAATAATTATATAAGTTTTTTCTAAATCCATATAAGTGGTTTGCCAAATTTAAAATTATACATTTAGTGGTACATGTAGTTCAAAATGTTGGTGACTGCTGATCTAAAGTGAGTTATATACTGCAAAGTAAGTATGGAAAATCAATTTGCTCTGATTTGGGAATATCCAAATCATAAAAAAATTAGGTTGTTCTTTGGTAAGTTGGTATCAGACTCACCTACAAATTCTTTGTAGCTCAATATTTTTATTTTCTACTTTCAGTAAATGCTTTATATTGGAAATAAGAGTTTAAAAATACATCATCTTTTTTACTTGCACATTACAGTGTTTACTAAAAGGATTGTATCGAACAGATATTTAAAAAAAATAATATTACAGTTTCAAGAAGTCAAATATTTTTAATGCTTTAAAGAATATCACACCTTACTGGAACACATTTTCTTATTAAAAAATTCCCATTGTACAATCTTAGGGAAATTTTAGAGTTTTATTATTTTATTAGTTTGACATAAAAGTTCAAATTGTATAATGTTAGGGAAATCTTAGAAGGGTCTTATTAGTTTTTACACAAAAATTCTGAGTGCATAATGTTAGTAAAATCTTAGAATTTTGTTATTTTATTAGTTTGACACAAAAGTTGAAATTGCACAATGTTAAAGAAATCTTAGAATTGTCTTATTAGTTTGACACAAGAGATTTCCATTGCATAATGTTAGGGACATCTTTGAATTGTCTTTTCTTATTAGTTTGAAACAACAGTTCAAGTTGCACAATGCTAGGGAAATCTTAGAATTGCCTAAAGTCAAAACTGTGGAGAAGGCAATGGGAAACCACTTTACTGTCATTATCACTGAATTTTTCCCTTACAAATTACGTAAACTTCTGTCGTTTTATTTAAATACCATGTCCCTTCATTGCATAAATGTTCATTGTTCTCCATTTCTTTTCATTATTGTCTGTGAATTGCTAGAACTTCTTGGGAAAGACAGTTGAATAGTGATTTCCTGTTGCTTTCTGCATGGTTTGAAATTCAGAATTGTCCTTCACTTAGATTGACTCCCGCCCAAGATTCCAAAACTATAGCCTATCCTAGCTGGAAAGAAGAAGAGATGGATTCTCGTCTTCCACAAGGATACTTATAGAAAACGGAATTCTACAGCCTGCTAAGGAATTTGGATTTGACAAGAGCCCAATCTACATGGCCCTGCACTTGGCCATACTGACAAGAGCATTACATTTGGGGCCAGCTTAGCTGCAGTGAAAACTGCCAACTACCTCTAGGGCTCCACTATGTGTTTTCTGTCTGGATTTACTTCCAAAGCCTTTTCAGTGTTTAGATATGGCCACAAAGTTTAAAATTAGAGTTTACCTTCCCCTAGATGGACTGCCTTCCTTGGTTGTCAAGCTTCTTCTATTCAAAGCAGCTGGTTATGAGGTGTCAGTTGTCTGCCATCACCCATTCTTTAGCTTGGAGTTGGACTTAGCTGTCACCATTATTATTTGTAAATAAAAATAAATTTAATCTTTCTAAAGCAAACTACCATTTTGTATAATGCTATGTTAAAATTTCCTGGTGCTGTTAAAAAGCACATGGGAAAAATTTAATATCAGTTCACTTTTCTGAGTGGGACTAAAAGTTTTGCCTATTGCCATTATCATTTGATCTTCAAACCCAGTAAATTTTGGTGGAGATGAAAGCAAAGTACCAGCTCTCCACAACCAGTGTCATGCTCTGGGAACTCTTCGTAGCATATGAGTCGTTCCAAAGAGTGCAGTCTTCTGCAAGTGTACACTGTTGATATTGAGACCAGTTGTCCTCAGCCACTTATTATTATTATTATGATATAATGTAATATACTTCATCTTATTATTATTATGATAAAATGTGTTGTGTTGTAAATAGGAAAGGTTGACACATACATTGAAAATAAGTAGTAGTTTATTCTGGGGAATAATATGGTACAGGGTTGAGAACACAGACAATCACTAACTCCTCTTGCTCAGTAAGAGAGAGTGCTGTTTTAATTGTCTTAGACCAGTCCATCATGTGGGGGTGTTCAGCTACTCCACAAAATAATGTAATATCATCATTATTATGATATATTGTAATATCATTATCATTATCATGATGATGATATAATATAGGTCTCTCCAAAACTTTTCTAAAAAAGAGCATAACATGATGAACAAAAGCCCCAAACTTTATAAAAACAAATTCTTATTGTCAAAATGTTTATGTTATTATTAAGAGAAAAGATTAAAATATTTTTTGATTATTTTATTAAATTTTGTAATCCTTTCTAGCATATTTGAAAGTATCATTAAAAATATTGTTTTTCTTGTGTCAGTGGCTGGGCCAAAGTATAGGGATGTTTAGCATCTTTCAGTAAAACATATTGTTTTGGAAATTCTTGCAAAAATCAAATAATTGTCAGATTTTAATTAAATTTTTTCAAATGAATAAAATTATTTTTGAAATTTTTTTTTCTTGAAAATCTTGTTAAAAATATAATTTTTTTTGCACGCTTACTTACTTAATTTTATGAAATTTTGAGAAATTAAAATTTCAACAACTTCATGTTTATATTAGTTAAAACAGGACTTCTAGGAGAATTTAAATCATCAATTTGTTTTACTCAAATGAAAACATCATTTGCCAAATATCTGCACTGAATTGTAAAATAAAAAATGCAATAAAGCTATGATATTAGTTAATTCGAAATAGCTTTTAATTATTTTTATAAATAAGATATATTAATGACACTATTGTCTTAAAAAAATTTGTTGATGAATAATGAATTTTGACAAGAATTTTCATTTTCTTCAATTTTAATTAGTTTTAAATCTTTTCTTTAATTATGTTTTACAGATAAAGTCTCTCTTGAATAACATTTGACCTGTCATCAAAACACCTACTGTCGGGTTGAAAAATGCGTTTCTAAATTATTTTAAACTTAAAATAAATAATATTTGTTTCGAATTAGATTAATTATGCTATATTTTATCTTTAGAAAATTTTTTATAAAGAGAATTACATTGTGATGAAAGACCACTATAAATGGCTCTAATTAGTTTTTATTAAAAAAAAGCTCCTTCTAGTCAATTAAATTAGTTTTTGAAATAGAGCAAAATATTTTGATTATTGGAAATATTAAATTTAATCTATTAGCTTGAAATTAAAATTAAAATAAAAGCTTCAATAAAGCTTTTTCATTTTTAAACATTACGTATTGCATTTTTTGTGGAGGTCCCTAATATAATATCATTATTATTATTGTTTTTATTTTCTTTGATATCTGGCGTTTACACATTTCTTTCCAGGTCCCGCCCAGGGACCTAAGGTTAGAAATGGTATCATGACACTTTCCACTAAAAAAAAATAAAAAATATCACATAGATAAAGCCCTTCATAAAGTGTGGGCTGTACTTGTCAGAATAATTTTTTGTATCTCTTTGAGGCATGGACTTCCAGGGATCCCTTCAATTAGTCTACTGGAATCTTTTCCAACCAATCCTAAGGCTCCAACTACAACAGGGATTGTTGATGTTCCCATGTGCCACATTTTTGAGATTTCTATCTCAAGATCCTTGTATTTTGACAGCTTTTCGAATATCTTCAAAGATACATCGCAGTCTGCAGGGACTGCCATATCAATAAGGAAGCATTTTTTTGTTTGTGATCTTTAATAACAATGTCTGGGCGGTTGGCTTTGATTGTTCTGTCAGTGTGTATTATTATTATTATTATTATTATCATTATTATTATTATTATTATTATTATTATTATTAATATTAATATTTTATTTCCTTTGATTTCTGGTGCGTACACATTTCTTTCCGGGTACAACTAGAGACCTAATGTCAGAAAGGTCATCATGACATTTTCTACTGAGCAATTTAAAAGAAAAAAAACACATATTTTACATAGATAAAGTAAGGTGTGCGCTGTACTTGTGAGAACAATGTTTTGTATTTCTTTAAAGCATGGGCTACCAAGAATACCTTCAATGAGTCTATTGGAATCTCTTCCTATCAATGCGAGGGCTCCAACTACAACAGGAATTGTTCATGTTCACATGTGCCACATTTTTGAGATTTCTATTTCAAGGTCCTTGTATTTTGACAGCTTTTTGAAGATCTTCAAAGATACATTGCAGTCTGCAGGGGATTATTATTATTATTATTATTATTATTATTATTATTATTATTATTATTATTATATAATATCATTTTATTATTATTATTATGATATAATGTAATATTATTATTCTGTAAAATAATTTTATTACATATCATTATGCAAATTTTTAATGCAATATTCACTTGCAAAATAAATATTCTTATAATCCAAATTATATTCCAGCTTTAAATACCCCACAAAGTGTTTATAAGTCATAAAGATACAACCTAGCAAACAAACAATGATTATATAATGCAATAAAAAGAAGAAATATATTATGTAATATTATTATCCAGTAATATTATTATGTAACATTATTATATTCTGTATTGTTATATAATATAATTTAGATATATTGACCCAAAATGTTTATCTCTTCAAAAATGGAAACTCGATTCATTGGTTAAATTATTAATTTGACTTTTAAATCTTCACGTTGCTACAGTGATTATTATTTATTCATGAACCTGTGAAGACCTTCCACGTTATTCCTCCAAATTGAGTTAATATTTTGCAAAAGCTTTCTTGCATAATATAGATAAATATCAAATGATTAACTTGATTTGATATTCACTGTTTGTCTCTTCTCCACAGAGTAATGGTTAATAAGCAAGCCTCACAGATCATGACTTTGTAATGAATTCAATTCTCACTGGACACCATACGTCTGTGGCCTTGAACTCAATTAAGCCTGGCATAGTAATTACTTACTGACTATATCTTTTCACATACTAAATGTACTATGCTTGTACTGGTATCTGTTTATTTCTTAGTCATCTCTTGGGCATTTGCTGTTTCACTATAAGTAATTATAGGAGTGAATGAAAGTTTTTGGCACACAAAATCTATTACTTTCCATTTTACGACCCTCTTTAACACAACTTGTTTTCCACAGACAAAACATCACAACCATTTCGCTACTCTCTCCCTATTTCCATTGCAAATATTCTGACAAACTATATTCATTAGTTCCATCAGTTCAGACGTTCACAGTTGAGATCTTCACTGCAGCATAAATTGGGACACATCATCCCCATTTTTTTTTAACCCCAAACAAGGCGGGAATGAAAACCAGTATGCAGGGGTTACAGAAAGTGAAAGTGAGAGAAAAGACTGAGTATAGGGAGGATTTAGGAAAGGATAAAAGATGAGTGAAGTTCAAGACAACAGAAGATGGCGATTGACATTGCATTTAAATTTTTGAAGATTGTAGTTATCAGGGAAGTAAGTAAGCAGAAGGAGGTTCCACTGTCAGGAAGTGCGAGAAAAGAAGCTGTTGAAGTAGAAGTGGTAGTTGCATTTAACTATTTCAACAGTAAAAGGGTGGGACCTAAATGACAATCTAGTAGCATGCTGAAATCCATGTAGTTGTGGAAGCAGGGTCTAAATTACATTAATAAAAACAAAGTTCTATGTAAACAGCTTCTTCCCAACAACTGCTTCTTTGTGGAACTGACTTCAAAGTGGATGCTTTCCCCATGACATTTTTAACCTCTTCAAGTCTAGGGTCAATTATCTTTTCCTACATATCATCATAATCTCTTACATCCAGACAACAATCTGATGCACTAAGACTCTAACTTGAGTAAACCTTGGGCCTTGTATTAGTATGATACAATAACCAAGGTTAAGCAATATCAAGCCTGGTCATTGCTTAGATGGGTGACTGCTTAGGAATACCAGATGCTGTAGTCTGGATGTGCAATTTGAAATTCTTAATCGGGGAGTCAAGTTCCAATTCCAGTCAGGTTCGTTATATTCACTTATGTGCAAATACCCTTGGGAAAGGCATGAATCCAGCTCTTCTCCTCTCAGCCATGGGTAATTAGTATGACATATCACTAAATCATTATTATCTCCCAAAAAAACTTTTACAACTCTGAGTATTTTTCTGGCTTTAAGGAATCTGGAAAAGTTGTGGAAAACAAACCAATCGAATTAAATCAATTATTAAAAAAAAAATCTACCTAATTAATTTTGACAAATATTTAGCCATTATAAGCCAATATTGTCGTAGTCTCTTTCAAAGTATTCCTGTTGGGTGCTTATACAATCTTTCCAATTTTCAAAACTGTTTCTCTAGGGATTACCATCATTGCATTCTCCTTAATCTCGTCCATGATCTAAAATCTCCATTTTGTGTGACACTTATGTTTTTGATAAAATCCAGAAGTTACAGAGAATAAAATCTGGATTTTGGAGTCACTAACATATGTGAATGATACAATGTTTTTTTTAAAAAAAACTTGCATCATAAGATGCATCTGTTAATCCATCTTTGTAGCCTTTACAACAACCTCATTTAATAATACACTACCTTGAGTGACTCTTTGGTCTTATATTGTGAATAAGAGTAAAAATAAATAATACATATGAAGAATGACTTTAGTCTGTAGAATCCCCAGATTTTTCTAATTTTCATTCTGTCAATCACTAATTCCTTTGATTTTAGCCTGCACAAGCTTATCATTTTTGGATATTCTGTTTGCTTAAGGATAATATTGGTAATGTTGATATTAACCATTTCCTTATAAGGAAAGATTTCCTATCCATTATCTGAGCAGGCAATGTTACCATCAGTTGAAATTCATAAAATCTTTTCATTAAGGCAAGTTTTTAGGAAAATAGGTTTATCAAGTTCAGTAACTGTATTGATGGAGGCTTCTCTCCTAACCTTTTATTTGAAGTACTGTGGATTGTCAGCATCTTGATTATATCATTATTTCTTCTTAGAGATCCATTTTTGTTGTTGCTACTGTTGAAAGTCCTGAAGTAAAATGATTTATTTTATTTGGTACAATTCTTTGTTTGTGATTCTGAGAACCAGTCCACAAGGTTCAAAGAAGGATGGTCTTTGCTAAGACATACAGGTTTTATTCTTTCAAAGTGATTTTTACTGTTTGATCTGAGAAAGCAACTGACAGTTTAGATATTTCTGAATGAGTTTGGTGCCATGCCTGACATATGAAAGTCTTGATCTCATGAAGCTATTTAAGAACATGACTGGAATTTTTAGGTTAATGTTTTGATTTTGTTGCAGTTTGTGGTGTTGGCCAAAACTACTCCAAATACAGTCTATCATTCTTTATTCAATTTTCCTATCGTCTATACTAATTTATTTTATAACTGATCAATACACAGAGGTATTTAAGTGTTTATTATTTACTAATTCCACACTTTGACTTTTTGTGATGGATTCAGGATATATGCCATCAGTGTTTTCATTCCAATTCCAGATGATAATTTCTGTTTTGAACAGGTTTATCATGAGTTCTATTTCTTGGAACAATTAGTAGAGAATATTGGTGCTTTTCTTTGTAGATCATTCTTATTCCAACTATGAATACCTATGTTATTACTATAGCCCTCCCCACCATCATTAGTACACAGACCTCAGGTAAAAGAATAATGATCACTTTCAATAGACTTTTTCAAGTTAAATTTGAAGTATCAATACCAAAATTTGGGATTTGCTCACTGAATGATCACTCAAAGCCCTCTTCATGATTCAAATGTCCAATTTTCAAGTAAAACTTTGTGTTTGCTATGAATGTGACAATCTTACAATGGGGTCTCACTGCCAATTGAGTAATCTCCAAAGGAGAACGCCCATTCCTACATGTGCAGTAAGGTTCTCTCTAATGGATTGCCAAGTCACATCAAGGTATTGCAACTAGTTTTTGACAATTGTATATTTGATGGATAGATAATATGTTTGGATAAAACTTGCCTGACAGAACCAAGCTGTGTTTTATATTGCAACTATGTGGAGCAGACCATAGTTACTGTCTCTGGGAGAGAGTGCATAATCTGACATGATCACCAATTTCAACAAGAGCCAGTACACTTAAACCCTCAGCCATGATGACTTGTAACTTCATGCTAGCACAACCACTGATGGTTTCCAAACGGTTTTGTCTACTTAATATGACTCAGAAGGCTTGGGTCAACTTGTTTTTCAGACAGTGCTACACACTCGAATGATCTCCCCAGGCTGATATTATCAAGAAGTCACCATCTTGACAAATCAGCCATGGTGAGATTTGACCCCAGGTCTCATGGTTGGAACACTAGTAACCTATCCACTATAAACAGCTCAGTAGGAGAAAAGCTGATTGGTCACATTCAGTACCTCAAAAACCAAACTAGTGATGTTCTATCACTCCTGAGTGGACCATGAATTTTTGCCTCTTGTGATCAATGGGTGTCCATACCACATGAAACTCATACATTGTTGAAGATGCTGGAAAAATGGTTGGTTCTCTGCACCACTCCAGTAAGTATCTGACTCCTCTTGCGATACTCTACCTTCACAAGAACCAGATCAAGCCCAAAATGAATGACAGCTGCAATATATGGGTACGAGCTGCCCAGTCTTCACTTTCTCGTCTTTATAGAGTCCAAAAGCGTACCTGCAACCTTGTGAATAATGAATTATTTTCCACCCTACAACCCCTTTCCCACAGGCAAAAAGATTGCAAGACTCTCACTACTCTGTCACTATTTCCAGAGAAAGTGTTAAGCCAAACTACATTCCTTAGCTACACTAGTTCTAACCTTCAGGGTTAAGACTTGCCAAACTACACACATTGAAACAAACCATACTGATTCTTTTCACATTCCATTAGTGAGATGTAAGTTTGGCTTGAACAGATTCTTCCCATGAATTGCTACACTGTGGAACCAACTTGCAAAAAGATATTTCCCCAATCACTCTAATCCTGTTCATGTCTAGGATTAACCATTATCATTCACACATATCTTCATAAAGTCCTGACATCTTGCTCTGTAACCTTCTACCACGAGTGGCTCTCATACCTTGTATAGAGTGTACATTATTGTAATAAAAAAAATATTATTGCTTATATATTTAATTTATAGCAACTGTCATCAAATATCAATGAGCTGGTAACTTTCATTTTACTCATATATCTTATTTGTAAGCATATGAAGTGGTGCAGTTTTACAACTCTCATTAGACTAGAATATTAAGAAATGACAATTTGAATATTAAACTTACGTAAAAAGAAGAGAATGAAAAATGATTATAAATTTATTAGGCCTGATTCATAGAGTTGATTCCGATCTGACATAGTAAGCCATGATGCAAATTCATAAAAAGGAAAACATCTCAGTCGAAAGGGAGTGGAACCTGTGGAATGGTCGATACTTGCATTTCGGTGAGAGATAGGAATCAATAAAAAGAGATTTGGTGAAGCATTTTCCTCTCATCAAATAATTTCACAAGGAATGGACTCTTAAGTCAGTGATTAGAAATGAGAAGTCAAATGAAATTGCAACTCAATTCTCTGATCATTTATGGGCTGATTTGACTGTATAGGATTCCACTTGCTGCCACATCATGTCATTGGATTGTCAGAAAGTTAATGAATTATTCATGTTCTGAAATTCTTCTGCTGACAATCAACA
Source organism: Acanthosepion esculentum (assembly GCA_964036315.1). Lineage (NCBI taxonomy): Eukaryota > Metazoa > Mollusca > Cephalopoda > Sepiida > Sepiidae > Acanthosepion > Acanthosepion esculentum. The sequence goes on from OZ038480.1 coordinate 28,158,347, forward strand.
TCCATGTAACAGATATATTGGAATTGTTGAATAGCTCTTCAGAGCCCATGTCAATATATAGTTCACAGACACATAAAAAAAGCAAACAAAAAACAGTTTTTGCCTACTTTTGACAAGTATATCTGAGGGTTTTTAAAAATGCAATAAAATAATTATATAACATCACATCAGCTTTAAGTAACTTTATGCACAAGAATTGATATTGCAACTCATTTCATGAAAAGAACTTATCTACATATTAGCCTTTATAAGATATATTGTCCAAAAGTCCCAAAATTTGGAACACCAAGTGAAGTGGTCAGGTATTTACTGAGCTCAGTTTAGGCTGGTACAAGACCTTGCATAGCGGGTAATATGAATCTGGACAAGGCTTGCCAATTCAATGTTCAGTACTGATGACTCTTAGGCTATATGTGTGAAAATAAGGGAACTATTTTTTGGTACCTAGAATTTTTATTCATATGTAAATAGATGAACAGATAATCAGGGAACAATACTCTACAATTAGTATTTAATAATTATCAACCTAGAAAAAGTGTTTCTTTCCAGATGCGACACTATTATCATTCCTTTGCAAAATATCTACCAACTCTTCCGTCATGGCAAAGTTATCGTGTATTCAAAAAGCTTAGCATAGTCTGGCACAAGGTTTAATATAAAAGGCATAAAGTGAAGTTCAAATTCACTATTTAGTGAGTAGGAATAGTCTGCTAGACAAGCTCTTTAACCATTACCCCACTGCAATATGTTTAGGTATTTACTAAAATTAGCTTAGTCTTATACAATGTATGGGGCACCCAGTGACTGCACAGTTGTAAAGGTTTGCTAAACTAGCTTCTTAACCATGATCTCTTTGCAATTTTATCAAGTATTTACTAAAATTAGCTTAGTCTTGTACAATGCCATAAGTATGGGGCAATTGACTGCACAGATTTAAAGGTTTGTTAAAGAAACTCCTTAACCATTATCTCATTGCAATATAGTCAAGTATAATTTGACTGCACAAATATTTACTAAAATTAGCTTAGTCTTGTAAATGCCACAAGTATAGGGCACCTGGTGAGGATCAAATTTGACTTCACAGTTGTAAAAGTTTGCTAAACTAGCTATTACTTCATTGCAGTATGTTTAGGTATTTACTAAAATTAGCTTACTTTTGTACAATGATACATGTGGCACATGGTGAGGATCAAAATTGATGGCACAATTGTAAAAGTTTACTAAAGTAGCTCCTTAACCAAAACCTTACTGCAATATGGTTAAGTATTTAATAAAATTAGCTTAGTCTTATACAATACTATAAGTATAGGGCACCCAGTGAGGATCAGATTTCACTGCATAGTAGAAATGATGTGTGAGATTAGCATACCAATTGGAGTTCTATGATGAGACAAATAGATAATCCTGAAGCTTAGTTATATCTGATTACAAGAAGGATTAATCTCACTATAATAGAATTGCTTTAACAGACTCGTTTGGTGAACAATACCCCATGGTGAGGATTGAACTCACTAAAGTAGTAATGGTCTGTGAGCATTAGCCTACAGTGGGATGCCCCAAAATGATATATGATAAATAAATACTTGATTTTTATAAATGTCTTTTTTCATCCTTAATGTTTTTCAATATGCAATATTTTCAGCTGATGGCAAAGTGTGGACATATCACTCTTAGATGACACATGATGATGAGAAAAATGCTAAAGTGTTGCAATGTTTGGCTGGAAAACAAATTGAGAATTTTATTCAAATATTTAACTGTTTTATGCCAGAAAAAATAAAGAAAGATTTTTCATATTTGAACATTTCATTCCAAAATTTGATTTTGTCTTTTGGGAGATGCTTCAGGTTTGTTTATGTGCCATGTCCATTCAGCACGTGGGTGGTCACGGCTCTGCACACATTCCCTTCTTTTGTTGTTTAAAATTCCATCTCTTTACTATTACTCTTTGTCCTTGTTTTGCCATCTTTTATGTACTGTCTCCTTTCATGGCTCTCCACAACTTCCTTTGTTTCTTGAAGTAACTTTTGACTCTTTATGATTTCTTGTTGTCCTTGTTCTGTCATCCATTCAGACAACAGACTATTTAAAAAGCATATCTTATTTTGCTGCAAAGACCAAATAAGGATAATATCAATTAGGAAGATTGTGTAGCATCAATTTTCTAAATAGGTAGGGTCTGAAAAATGCACATTGAAATACTGGCTTTCACTGAAGTCTGAAAACTGACTACTGGGACCACCTTAATTCACGATTAGGCTAAAGATATTTACTTGGCCAAATAAATATCTTTAACCACATGCTTGACACAGTATATATATTTGGACAATTTACTAATGACTTTATCTGGATGTACAACCCTGCATTCAGAAATCGGAAAGCCATAAGAAAAAGGTGAACAGCCAGACACTGTCAGTCATATTTAATAAAACATAGTTGGATTAGTGAATAGACCTTCTGACACAGAGTGTTGCAGACATAAATCTGTATGTCAGAGGTAAGATAAATCAGGTCTGTTAACATTTTATTGATGATGTTTGTTATTCTTTTAAATTCATTGATTAACTGGTTTTGTTAGGCATAAACTATCTTTGTTATTATATCTATCTATCTATCTATCTATCTATCTATCTAAATATAAAAGTTAACATTGAAGTCAACACTTAGAGGCAACAGGCTGTTTCATGCTAGATGCAATCATCAGACGACCTGACCATTGCATCTAGCATGAAACAGACTGTCGACTTTTATATATAGAGATAGAGCGTGTGTAAATATAAAAGTGGACATGGAAGTCAGCACTTAGAGGCGACAGTCTGTTTCATGCTAGTGCAATCGCCTGACGATTGCACTAGCATGAAACAGACTGTCGCCTCTAAGTGCTGACTTCCATGTCCACTTTTATATATATATATATATATATATATATATATAAACACACATATATATATATATGTATAAACATACATATATATATATATGTATTTACAGGAATCCCTCGATCAGTGCAGCTAATAATTAAAAGGTACTCACTAATCGAAAACACATCAATCAAATATAAACAAAGTTGACAAACAAAATAGTTACCCATTTTTTATTTTAAAAAAAATCAATTTTCAATTACTGAGGTTAGACTGAAGAATGTTTTACTGCCCTAATCTAGTATTATGCATGCACTAATTGAATTTTTGTATGAAAAATATCACCACACTAATTGAAATGCATTAGTTGAATGTGCATTAATCGAGGGATTCCTATATACATATATATATATATATATATATAGACAATATTAGTGGTGAATATACACATACATATGCAATTATATATACACATACATATATGTATAAAAATAATTCCAAGAGGATATGATCCAGGGAGAACTCGATGTCCAGGACAGAGTAAGGATATAATATATGTGTGTGTGTAAAATTTCAGATAGAGTATATTTCTAAAAGGACAATATGAATAAAGACAAGGGGAAAACTTATCTTAGCCAAGACATTTCTTCATTTGCCTTGATAAAGTCCTTTAGAGGATGAAACGCATTGTCTAGGATAAGTTTTCCTTTTGTCTTTATTCATATATATATATATATATATATATATATATATATATATATATATATATATATATATATATATATATGTATATATATATATATATATATATATATGTATATATCCAGTTTTATGGCATGGTATATCTGTGTGTAAAAGTGCTCAATATCAGGGTAGGGCAGATCTGCCTAAGTGAAACTGGTAGGTTTGTCTGGCTCATTAGGTTTGACTATATATATATATATATATATATATATATATATATATATATATTTTAGAATTGGACATAGCCCGACAATTTATTTAAATAAATTGTCGGGCTATGTCCAATTCTAAAATATATGACGTCATTTGTTTACATTTGATACGCTAGAGCAGATATGAATAGAAGAGATTCATGGAAGATATAAGTTTAAAGATAGTAAAATCGACCTTGCTAACCAGACGCTGCTCTGTGGCCGAAAGGTTAAGGCACATCACGCGAAATGATGGTTCCGTATAGGATACAGGTTCGATTCCTGTCGGAGAGCGAAAATTTTCTATGAAAATTTCTCGGACATTCAGGCCGGTAAATGTTATTTAATACTGTTTATTATAAAACAGAGCATTTGCTTAAATACATGTATCTATAAAAAGAACGTTAAACATAATATAAATGTCTTTATATATATATATATATATATATATATATATATATATATGAAGAAATATAGTCTTAGGGTGTGCTATATTTATGGGATAAAATGCTCAATATCAGAGATAGAGTGTGTGTAAATATAAAAGTGAACATAGAAGTCAACACTTAGAGGCGACAGTCTGTTTCATGCTAGATGCAATCGTCATTGCCTGACGATTGCATCTAGCATGAAAAAGACTGTCACCTCTAAGTGTTGACTTCTATGTTCACTTTTATCTTTATATATATATATATATATATATATATGTGTGTGTGTGTGTGTGTGTGTCTGTGTGTGTGTGTGTGTGTCTGTGGACATAAGAATCAACAGGTGACTGCCAATTGCAGGCTTTAATGAATTTTTCATGTTTTCTGGCCCTGAATGTTAAAGTGTAATACTGGCAGTCACCATACAATGTTTTGAATTCTATGTCACCAATTCTTAAGACTCCAACGGCACGTCATAGACCTTATCAATGAAGGATGATTTATTTATTGTATCCATTTTATTATATGAGAGGAACAGTTGTGGTAGCATGGATTCTAGTTGGAAAGAAGCGAGAGGAAGATGGTCAGAGAAATGTATACCAACTCCTTGGTTTAGCATTTTGCTACAAGCTGACATGCCTCTCTTGGAGTCGTGCTGCCTTCTGCTGTCAGCACCATTTTGGTTTTTATATCCATAGCCAAATCATCACTGTCAGAATTCCATGCCCGTGGGTCTTCTGACCAGTAGTTTGCCATACTGGGCCAGCTTTTTCATTCTGTAACAATTGTTGATTCCTAAGTCCACATGGTCTATATTTATAAATGCACTATCTGTAATATGGAGAACACTTTTCTTTAGTATAGAAAATTTAAAACAACACATACATACACATATATATATAGATATTTCTAAGGAATTTCATTTTTAATCCAGTGATATTTCTTATTGTCGAAAAATGTTATTTTTAGTGTAAACATGTGCTTGAGAAGGCAGTAGTAGTTTTAGTAGTTTTTTTTAAACAGTGTGAATTACATACACCAACCTCCGCATTCAAGAGACTTGAAAAAGGAAATGTGCTGTCTGTATTTGAACATGCATTCCCCTTCGTAGGAGAAACCACCATCTGATCCTGCATGCTCTCTTTAGACGGTAATTAAAACTTGCTGGGCTGTGATGATCAGACAGTGGTTTCCTTTACAAAGAGCAATACAATTTTGAACACAGCTAGAGAACACATTTAATAAGACTCTTGAATGTACAGGCTGGTAGACATAATTTGTACTATTTAAAAAAAAACGGGGTGTCTACTCAAAGATGTGCATCCACTAAAATAATGCTTAGAGTATTAACATTAATATTAATAATAATAATGATAATAATAATAATTAATTCGCAAAAATATATGAATATATCTTTGGGTTATACAGCTGTTCTCTCTTTCTCCAAATATCGGCAACATTTATAGGGTCAAATGGCCTCTTGTTTTGTCTTATCTAACCAAATGGCACACATCCATCATCTTTCCATTTGTTGTTCTTAGAATCCTCCCCTCTGGCTCACAGTAGTCACTTTCAGAAGTAGAGGGTTTCATGATCTCTGACCTCACGGCCCATTCTCCTGCAGGGCTCTAGTGGTTGTCTTGGTTAAATGACTTTCTTCAGTTATTCAATAGTGTATTGGCAGTTGTATGTTGTTCAAGCGTCTTAAGACACGTCTCTAACTAATTTTCTTTCCAGACTCTTTGAAATCTTTTGTTTCCTTCTTCTATGCGACATGCCCTTTCAGGACATTGGCTCGCCCCAATTGTCTGTCCTTTATAGCTCTTAGTAATTTTTTCTGTTTCTTATCTCTCCTAAACCCTGTTCTGTCATCCATTTACCCCAGCTTGTTATGCACTATTTTCCTCCACCCCCTCTTGTCTTCAGTATGCCCATTGAGTGTAAAATTACCCAAGCCCTCTTTCCTCAGTATGTGCCCTAGAAATTTCAAAATCTTGTTCTCTGATTTGTGGCTCTCTTTAATTGTCTCGATAATCTTATTCCAGTTCTTGACACTAGTAAATGCTTTGATAAATTTCTGCAGTCTTCTTCTGCAACGATTCTTCTTCTAAAATCTAAAGATCCAGATTAATTTTTAATATAAATTTTGGTTTATTTTTTAAGTATATTACTGTTCGTTTTTGTTTTTATTTTCATATATATATATATATATATATATATATATATATATATATATAAATATAAAAGTGGACATGGAAGTCAGCACTTAGAGGCGACAGTCTGTTTCATGCTAGAGCAATCGTCAGGCGATATATATATATATATATATATATATATATATATATATATATATGTATGTATGTATGTATGTATCTATATATATTAAAAATGACTGACTTAGTGTGGTTAAGTTTTTTATCTAACTTTTCTTGTGTTCTTATAATTTTCTTCTATCTCGGATGTAAATTATGTAGAACTTGTCTCAAGGTTTTCGTATGTCCAAGTGATTTCAGTTATACTTTTAGCCAATATCAAGGATGATTTAATTTTACTTTTAACTGAATGAATGGATTGTTCTATGTATGTATCTAGAGATATGGAATATTTTATTTTCCAAAGAGGGTCAACACATTGTGGTCGTGTTCATAGTTGATATTATTGCTTGTTGGTTTTTTTCTATTTTATTAATAATTCCATTATTTTTAGACTTTTTTTTAAATGACACATCTATAAAAGAGGGATTCATTGAATGTCCAAGAAATCTCATAGAAAATATGTGCCCTACGAGTGATTTCTCAGACATTCAGGCCAGTAAATGTTGTTAATACTATTTACTATAAACCAAGCATTGTCGGACTTAGTCCATTTCATAATATATATATATATATATATATATATATATATATATATATATATATATATATATATATATACATATATTTTGAACGATAAAAATTATTAGAAAAATCAATTAAAATCTTCAGACACACTGGGTTGTAGATTAATATTCTTATGCTTTTATTATTATTATTTCATTTATATTCCTCGACTAGTTTCGACCAACATGGCCATCATCGGGAGAGAAAAAAATGTCTCTGCTTGCTATAGCAGTAAACTACAGAAAATCTGTATACATGTAGAAAATATATATACATATATATATATATATATATATATATATACATATATATATATATATATATATATATATATTGTCTTCTTACAAATGATGCTTAGTCCTTTCTTCTTGCTTTCCTTCACTAATCTTCTGTTGGAATACCTGTTGTTTACTTTTCATGTCTGCTATCAACACTGTGTTATCTGTGTGTCTTATATTGTTAAGATTGTTGTCGTCAATAATAAATGATAGTAGGACTTCTAATTCTGTCAGAATCGTGTCACTGTAAAGGTTAAATAAGTCTGGTGAGAAGACACACCCTTGTCTTATGCCTCTTTCTGTTCTTGTATATTTACTGAATTTATTTTCTATCGGTATGCAAGTGGTTTGATTTCAGTATAAGTTCTAGATTGTTCTAATCCATTCCAAATAAATCAAACCTACCTAGCGGTCTCTCAATATCTGCTTACTCTTCATATCTCCAGGGTTTCCAGCAAATCATCACATCACTGATGACTATAGATGCACTAAAGTCCACATTTGACTTCTTGCAACCCTAAACAGTGTACAAGGAATAAATCTTTACTCCTGTTCAAAAGACTGGGGTGGAATGAGTGCCAGATGATAAATGAACCTATCTAAAATTTCAGATTTTGGGCAGAGACATTAGAAGATTAGAGTTGAAGTAGAATTTAGAAAGAACTGGAAAACCAATCCTAAACAGGAAACAAAGGATAAACCTCTAATCCTGTTCAAAAGACAAAGGAGGAGGGTGAACTGGATGATAGGCAGAGCTATCTACTCTGATTGAGGAGAAAAAAAATAAACAGTTTTACTTTATAGAAGAATATATGTTCATGCATGGGCAGGAAGGTCCCCTCTTGTTGCTTGTGAAAATAGCTGAAAATATTGAAAAACGGCAGATACACTTCATACAGACTATGTATTATTATAAAATATTACTTATTATTGTGTAATAGAGTAACAACTCTTGAAGCTTTATTTGACTAATTCAGCATTAGCACTGAAAACACTTATTTTATTATAGTGGAGGGCTACAAGTGACAGAGGAGATAGGATGTGTTTATTTTATTACCACAAATTCCAGTTAAGTAATACAAATTGAACTGGTGGGTAGTTTAATGAATATCTGAACAGAAAGTGGAAACAGGGAGCTGAGTTCAAGTTCAAGGTTAGATTGCAGGTTGATTTTGTTTAGTGCATATCAAGAGTATGGGGTACTCAATGCTGATATCTAAATATATTGAACACAATTTTATGGATTCTATTAAATAAAATTTGAACACAATTGTTTACCTTCAATTACAGAGAAAATGTATTGGTGGTCATTTTGCTATCTAATGCATTGGTGGTAATTCTATGATAAATTGTATTGTTGGATATTTTTCTATCAAATGCATTGGTGGTAATTCTATGATAAATTGTATTGTTGGTTATGTTGCTATCTAATGCATTGGTGGTAATTCTATGATAAATTGTATTGTTGGATATTTTGTTATCTAATGCATTGGAGGTTATTTCTATGATAAATTGTTTTATTGGATATTTTGCTATCTAATGCATTGGAGGTTATTCTATGATAAATTGTATTGTTGTTTATGTTGCTATCTAATGCATTGGTGGTAATTCTATGATAAATTGTATTGTTGGTTATGTTGCTATCTAATGCATTGGTTGTAATTCTATGATAAATTGTATTGTTGGTTATGTTGCTATCTAATGCATTGGTGGTAATTCTATGATAAATTGTATTGTTGGATATTTTGTTATCTAATGCATTGGAGGTTATTTCTATGATAAATTGTTTTATTGGATATTTTGCTATCTAATGCATTGGAGGTTATTCTATGATAAATTGTATTGTTGTTTATGTTGCTATCTAATGCATTGGTGGTTATTTCTATGATAAATTGTATTGTTGGATATTTTGCTATCTAATGCATTGGTGGTAATTCTATGATAAATTGTATTGTTGTTTATGTTGCTATCTAATGCATTGGTGGTAATTCTATGATAAATTGTATTGTTGAATATTTTGCTATCTAATGCATTGGTGGTTATTTCTATGATAAATTGTATTGTTGGATATTTTGCTATCTAATGCATTGGTGGTTATTTCTATGATAAATTGTATTGTTGGTTATGTTGCTATCTAATGCATTGGTTGTAATTCTATGATAAATTGTATTGTTGGTTATGTTGCTATCTAATGCATTGGTTGTAATTCTATGATAAATTGTATTGTTGGATATTTTGCTATCTAATGCATTGGTGGTAATTCTATGATAAATTGTATTGTTGTTTATGTTGCTATCTAATGCATTGGTGGTAATTCTATGATAAATTGTTTTGTTGGATATTTTGCTATCTAATGCATTGGTGGTTATTTCTATGATAAATTGTATTGTTGGATATTTTGCTATCTAATGCATTGGTGGTAATTCTATGATAAATTGTATTGTTGTTTATGTTGCTATCTAATGCATTGGTGGTAATTCTATGATAAATTGTATTGTTGGATATTTTGCTATCTAATGCATTGGTGGTTATTTCTATGATAAATTGTATTGTTGGATATTTTGCTATCTAATGCATTGGTGGTAATTCTATGATAAATTGTATTGTTGGATATTTTGCTATCTAATGCATTGGTGGTAATTCTATGATAAATTGTATTGTTGGATATTTTGCTATCTAATGCATTGGTTGTAATTCTATGATAAATTGTATTGTTGGTTATGTTGCTATCTAATGCATTGGTTGTAATTCTATGATAAATTGTATTGTTGGTTATGTTGCTATCTAATGCATTGGTTGTAATTCTATGATAAATTGTATTGTTGGTTATGTTGCTATCTAATGCATTGGTGGTAATTCTATGATAAATTGTATTGTTGTTTATGTTGCTATCTAATGCATTGGTTGTAATTCTATGATAAATTGTATTGTTGGTTATGTTGCTATCTAATGCATTGGTGGTTATTTCCATGAGAAATTGTATTGTTGGATATTTTGCTATCTAATGTATTGGAGGTTATTCTATGATAAATTGTATTGTTGGTTATTTTGCTATCTAATGCATTGGTTGTAATTCTATGATAAATTGTATTGTTGGTTATGTTGCTATCTAATGCATTGGTGGTAATTGTATGATAAATTGTATTGTTGGTTATTTTTCCCTCTAATTCATTGGTTGTAATTCTATGAAAAAATTATATTTTACTTGTTATTTAATTGTTACACTGTATATTTTCTCGTTTTGGTTTTCAATTTTTAAGTAACGCAGTATATTATTTTTTATGTTTTATTTATTAGGAAATCAATTAATTAATTATGAAATTAATTCATTTTTATGTATTTTATAATATTTGTTTATATATATATATATATATATATATATATATATATATATGTTTATTAAGAAAAAGATTAGTATTTTTAGCTGACATGTTTCATCCAATGTGAACTTTTTCATGACAAAAAAACAAAATGAATTTATTGAAACAAAATATCTATAAACAACAAACAAAATGTCGTTAGCAATTGAAGAATTTAGAAATGCTATTGTATATTCATACGGTCAACTGAAAAATTATGTCAATTACTTTATGTTTAAAGAGAATATTTTCACATGTACAAATATTGTTTGTATTGTTGTGTTGACAGATTCAATCATTTTCTATTGATTTCTTGATATATTTGTTGTGTATGTTGGCTTGGGAGAGAAGTGATTCCGTTAGGAAGAGTGATATTGGGAAAAAAAACCTGGGCATACATTAATATTAGGATAATACATACACATATATATATATATCAAATAAATGTATATGCATATATATGATAGAAATTATTAGGAGGATTTGATAATTATGTTTAAGTAATTCACTGAGTCTGAAACCTCAACAGAATGCAGAAATCACTGGACGGCCGTTTCGTCCTATATTTGGGACTCATCAGCAGTGCGCATCCACTACCGAGAATTGAAACCCTGACATACCAACTGTTCCAACGGGCATCGGTGACGAAGAGATCGCATATATACATATATATAAATATACATACATATATAAATTATCTAATATGTCTGAATGCTTGTTTCATTATTCAATACAATTAAAAATTAATTGATATTGAATATAATTTAGTTTAAGAAGCATTTCTAAAGGGTCAATTAGGAGTTGTTTCTTATTAATAAATTTAAAGTGTTTTTCTTCATAATCATTTTTAAATAAACATACCATTTTCCTTTCCTCTTTACTTTTATCTTCTTTCTTTATTTTTTTGTTTTTTTGATTTGAGTTAAATTGATATTTTTCTCTTAAAGTTTGTCTTTAACCCTTTGAACCCTGTCAACTGCTTTATCAGTGGTAGAGAAAAATGAGGTAATGTCATCAGTTGAACAGTGGTAGAGAAAAATGAGGTAATGTCATCAGTTGAACAGTAGTAGAGAAAAATGAGGTAATGTCATCAGTTGAACAGTAGTAGAGAAAAATGAGGTAATGTCATCAGTTGAACAGTGGTAGAGAAAAATGAGGTAATGTCATCAGTTGAACAGTGGTAGAGAAAAATGACCTAATGTCATCAGTTGAACAGTGGTAGAGAAAAATGACGTAATGTCATCAGTTGAACAGTGGTAGAGAAAAATGACCTAATGTCATCAGTTGAACAGTGGTAGAGAAAAATGACCTAATGTCATCAGTTGAACAGTGGTTGAGAAAAATGACGTAATGTCATCAGTTGAACAGTGGTTGAGAAAAATGAGGTAATGTCATCAGTTGAACAGTGGTAGAGAAAAATGAGGTAATGTCATCAGTTGAACAGTGGTAGAGAAAAATGACCTAATGTCATCAGTTGAACAGTGGTTGAGAAAAATGACGTAATGTCATCAGTTGAACAGTGGTAGAGAAAAATGACGTAATGTCATCAGTTGAACAGTGGTAGAGAAAAATGACGTAATGTCATCAGTTGAACAGTGGTAGAGAAAAATGACCTAATGTCATCAGTTGAACAGTGGTAGAGAAAAATGACCTAATGTCATCAGTTGAACAGTGGTTGAGAAAAATGACGTAATGTCATCAGTTGAACAGTGGTTGAGAAAAATGAGGTAATGTCATCAGTTGAACAGTGGTAGAGAAAAAATGACTTAATGCCCAGCTACTGCATTAAATTATAATCAATATTGTTTATCATAAATCAGTTTTATTTTTAACATTATTTTCCTTTTTCAACCCGTTAATGCTCCCCCTCCGAAAATGGGACAGTTAGCATTAATGAGTTATAGGTAGCAACCATTAATTAACACCATAATTAATACCATTAATTAATACCATCTTTTATAGTGGGCATAAATGGATTAAAAACTATATAGTTTTTAGATGATAAATTAAAATGAAAAAAAATACATTGCTGGTAATTTCACTACAAAAATATATTGTTGATAATTTTGTTTTAATAAAAATGTATATTTTTAAGCATTTAATCCCAAACAAGGCAGGAGAACCACTAGCACACAAAGGGTTACAGAGAGTGAGAGCAAGAGTAAAGAGGGTGTTTGAGGAAAGGATGTAGAGAAGGACGGGGATCAGGATCAACGCATCAGAAGATGTTGATTGACATTACATTTGGATATTTGAAGTTTATAGCTATCAGGGAAGCAAGTAAGAGGAAGGGAGTTCCATTGTTGGGAAGTGCAAGAGAAGAAGCTGTTGGAATAGAAGAGGCAATTACATTTAACTGTTTTGACAGTGAAAGGGTGGTACCGAGATACTAACCTAGTAGTGCGCTTAAATTCATGCAGTTGCAGTACTAGTGAAAGTAGCTCATCAGAGCATTGTTGGTATTTTTACTATAAAATTTATTTTTTATACTTAGTCTCCTGAGTTTTGTTTGGGGGTTCACTATTTGCACACAACTGGGGATCTTAACAGGTTCTACCACCCCTGGTCAGAGTGGACCTGGGAACAACAGCAATTAAGAGATCTGGGAAATATTAGAGAAACAAAGATAGGAAATGGTGAAGAGCCATGATCACAAAGAAATCAGTGATTGTTTTAAATAGATCATTATAAAATCTGTTTGTATTGGAAGGAGGACGGGTGTTAAAAACCATCCAAAAATGAGCATGTCAAAATAATTTCAGATACAGGTAGTTTGTAATTATATAACACTTATGCTGTTGGGAAAGGCATGAATCCACATCTCCCTGTGATCTTGCCATCACTAGATATCTTGCCAATGAAGTGAGCATTTTCTAAATCATTCTGATATAGACTAACTTAAATTGCATTGTCAGTCATTACTGGCAAGAAAGTAGGCCGGAGATGCACTGCAACCAGAATTATTCAATTTTCAGTCTTTTTTTTTCATATTCCTATAGATTAATTACTCCAGACAATGAGTATAACAAAGAAATGTTTTTGTAGTTTTATAAAAGTTAATAGGGGATCCAGGTTGCAAGTTTGTAAATTGATCATCCCCCTATGGAAGCTAAAACAAAATATGCTCATTCCACATGATTTCTTAAAATGTAAAAAATGTATATTTTTTAAATCTACAGGGCTTAGTTGATACCAAAAAATAAATAAATTAAATGATTTATCTTTTGCATTTTAAGAAATCTTTTGGTATGAGCTTATTTTGTTTTGGCTTCCATAAGAGTGCTTAGTTGATAGTAATATATGGAAAACAGAAGACCAGATTATGAATTTAGAAAATGAGGAATATGATAGTCCTCCTGGAGAAAATGAGGAATTTTATAAACGTTAATAAGGAGTCCAGTTTGCTAGGTAATTGTAAATCGATCCGCCCCTACAGAAGCCAAAACAAAATATCCTCATTCTAAATGATTTCTTAAAATGTAAAAAATATCTTTTTAAAATCTAGAATGCTTAGTTGATAGTAAAAAAAAGTAAAAAGAATTAGTTTTTACATTTTAAGAAATTATTTGGTATGAACATATTTTGTTTTGGCTTCCATAACGTTGTCAATTAATGACTATATAATAAGCTGAATTCCCTATATACATTTATAAAAAATTGGAAAAAAAAACAGATTATTTCTAATCACACTATCCTTTGCAGAAATCCAACAAAAGCTGTTACCTCTATTGCTACCTCTAGCAGTGTCAAATCATATCAACCAGATTCCCTAGTGACATTCCTCGTGTTTTGTCGAAAATGGAATACTGGTGTCACTAATGGAGGATTATTAATTTATGAAGGAAGCTGGTATTTTGCAGACACCATTTAAGAACTTATTAAATGTGTCCCAGGGGTTGTCAAGTTGGATTTTTGAAGGCGAATAGAATTAATATTACACGATGTTATGTTAATCCTTTTTCACATGGAACTTTTCTGATTGACTTTATATTTGCCAAATAAAATGACGACTTACACAGTGAAATCAACGTTCTGTACATGACATTTACGTAAAATTCTTGATCATAGGTGTGAGGATATATCATGAAAATTGCCCATCAGCAGATGCAGAGGAATTATTTCATTTATTCTCTACTATGAATTGTCATGAATCATTATCTGATGCACAAGCAGTGAATGAAAAAAAGAACAAAAATAAAAAAAATAATAGGAAAAATAATTTTTGTTAGACAACACTCCAATCCATCCCACTGGGTTAAACAGAACTACATAAAGTAACTGGTTGCTAAATTGAAATGAGGAATATGATAATCATAACATAGCAAATTAGGAATATGATAATTCCAACGGAGAAAATATGATAATCGTAGCATAGAAAACGAGGAACATGATAATCATAATGGATAAAAAGAGGAATATGATAATCATAACATACAAAAAAAGGAATATGATAATCCCAATGGATAAAATAAGGAATATGATAATCGTAGCATAGAAAACGAAGATTATGATAATCATAATGGATAAAACGAGGAATATGATCATCCTAACATAGAAAATAAGGAATATGATAACCGTAGCATAGAAAACGAGGATTGTGATAATCAGAATGGGTAAGCGTGGAATATGATAATCCTAACAGAAAATAAGGAATATGATAACCGTAGCATAGAAAATGAGGATTATGATAACCATAATGGGTAAAACGAGGAATATTATAATCCTAACATAGAAAATAAGGAATATGATAACCGTAGCATAGAAAACGAGGATTGTGATAATCATAATGGGTAAACGAGGAATATGATAATCCTAACATAGAAAATAAGGAATATGATAACCGTAGCATAGAAAATGAGGATTATGACAATCATAATGGATAAAACGAGGAATATTATAATCCTAACATAGAAAATAAGGAATATGAAAACCGTATATAGAAAACGAGGACTATGATAATCATAATGGATAAAACGATGACTATGATAATCCTAACATAGAAAATAAGGAATATGATAATCGTAGCATAGAAAACGAGGATTGTGATAATCACAATGGGTAAACGAGGAATTAGATAATCCTAACATAGAAAATAAGGAATATGATAACCGTAGCATAGAAAACGAGGATTATGATAATCATAATGGATAAAACGAGGAATATGATAATCATAACGTTTTTTATTATTTATGAATTATACTTTTTAAAAAGAACTTGTTTTCTATTTTTTTCTCGACAGGTTTCAATTCAGAGTTGTTTTACTTAAACAGGCTCACAACCAAGACTTACTCTACCCTTGTATTTAGTCCCAAAGGAGAAAATATGTAAAAGGAATGTATCTTCTGCTTATGTAAATGTAGCATATATTTTACGTGTCTTCTGCGTTTACTTAGTCAACGGCTTTGACTATACTCTTGGAAAAGACATAATCAAAGGCGTTGTGGAAATTTATGATCGCCTACATCTTAAAGGGACATGGTATTGAAAATGTTAATATACAGCCTATCTTGAAACCTTTTGACAAGACAATAGCAGAATTTAGTATGTGGGTGTCCTTTTTCACATAATCTGTTCTATCGGTTGCTTATGCAGAACTATCTTTCCTTCCTGATACAAACAGCGCCTACAGAAATATTCGTGTTGTCAATTGTAGAGATATCAGCTGTCAGCTGATGTCTTGTTAAGGGCACATCTGCAGAATGTTACAGAAATCATTTTGACAATTATCATCTTGACAAAAAAGGTCAGCTGAGTAGAGCTGACTAAGAACCAAGACAATAGATCCTGGGTTCTTGATGAATGACTTTTTGTTAGACGAAAGCTGACAGGACAAATAAAGCGGCCCCTAGTCGCCTAAACAAGAGAGGATCGCTCGTCTACCAGGCGAAAGAATGGCACAAGCCGATAATCCGTTCGCCACCTCACCTCGCCTCACTTTTACCCGCTTGCCTACAGCCCGGTCCTTACGAGAAAGTTACAACTGGATAAAATTTGCCGACTGCTACAATTTCGTCACATGGCTTTTTCTTGGGTAACTATCCGTCTAAAGAATTATTTTCCTTGTATTAAGTAACAAGCGTTCGACTAAAAGAAGCTGCACCCTGCGATCGAACCCGGTGTCTGGTGTGAACTGTAACGCTACGCAATCTATGAAGCAATTCATCAATGATATTTACTCCTGGGTATGGCGATAAATTACACCCGGGAGCAACACCTCTGATCGACAGGTTTTGAGAACACGTGGAACCACCTCTTAATTGCTGTTGTTACTAGGTCCACCCTGACCCAGGGTGTCAGCAACTGTTAGGGTCCCAGCTATGGGCAAATAGTAAGCCTCCTCAAACAAAACATTATATAAATATGAAAATACATTTTTATAGTAAAATGACAAACAATACATTTTATAGTAGAAATAACAAGAATACATTATGTAGAAAAATAACTAACAATATATTTTATCTGTTGTTGAAGGCATACAGTTGCGTTCAACGTATATTTAGTAGAAGCCATAAATTGTTCAAAATATTTATATTTAGGTATTAAATAACACATAGAGGTTGATATACCGCGAAACGAAATCGACCAGCCAACATGAAAGAGCTTTCGTGACATTAATCCATATAATATTCTACAATATAAGAAATCAAACTGTATTTCAAAATATAACTTCAACAAAACTACAACATAAAAACACACATATCACCGCCTCTACTAATCACACCCACACAAACATATGTACAAAAGCTGTGTATCATCTACCATGTATTCAATTGTGAAAGCAGAGTAACATGTATAATATATTTATTACTTCAAAGCACCCAAGAAAATTAAATTTCGGCGGTAAATGACCTATGAAGGAGTTGATATGACGCTAAACAAATAAATCAATATTATTTTATTCTTATGCTTGACATTCCTGTTTAATCTTTTGTATAATGAGCTTTACTTAAGATTTGTTTTTTTTTGTAATGGCGTTCGTCCATTTTTTTTTACAGCGGTTTTGATCTTGAATGACAACACCTTCCGCCATTTTTACACGCATTCAGTTTTGCACGTAAAAGCAAGAAGCGAAAACGCTTGTGCCAAACATTTCTTTTTGTAATTTTAAGATACCGAATAGAAATTCTTTTTCCTTTCATTTTTTTCTTTATTGAAAATCTATAACTTTTTATCTTTCTTTTGGACATTTAAAGGTCTTGAAATGAAAAATGAATGTCACCCGAAGCAAACCCTTCTTCTGCTTAAAATCCAAGGTCAGACATGAAGATTGTAAAACCGGGAGAATGTATATGGGTATATAGATATATGCGTGTGTGAGTTTATTTCAGTGTTACATTCGACTGTTGCTTCTGATTTTAGAGATGTTAAGATACAGAAGTAGAGAAGAAGAGATAAAGTATAAAAAGCGACCTTTAGGTTAATCCTAAAATATAAATTCTAAACACTTTGCCTACGAGACGCAACATTCAACTAATATTGGAGAGGATACAGAAGAAAGAGAAAGAGGTAAAAAAGTAAGAGAGATAGAAAAGAGGGAGACCGAAAGAAAGAGAAAAAAGGAAAGAAACAGTGTGTGAGTGTAGGTGTGAGGGAGGGAGGGAGAGAGAGAGAGAGAGAGAGAGAGAGAGAGAGAGAGAGAGAGAGAGAGAGAGAAGGGAGATATAAATAAAGATATAGAGAGCAACCGAGAGAAATAAGAGAGAAGCGGAGAAACTAGCAGATGACAGTGAGAATTATCAAATGAAAGGTTTATAGCCTTAGTATCTTAAATTGTACTAAAACTTATTCAAGATTTAGACGGGCCCTGAATCCTCACGAAATATGTTTGTGTGAAAGTGACAAGCTAAATCATTTCAGATTAGCGACAAGATCAGCTTGAAGCGATCGGGAGAAAGTCAATGGCTACTGACAGCAAAATTCAAGAGAAAGAAATGTTCTCAAGTTGGCATTTATACCACGTTCAGAACGTGGAACCGTTCTTGAGGACTTAACTAAGAGTAATAAGAAAGCGTATGTCAGATATAACAAGATCTCAACTTCCCATTTCAAATTTCAAAAGCAGATGTACGTATTTACCTAGTTATCCGTTAGAATAGTTTTGGTTTTGCAGCCATTTAAACTTTAAAACTTGAAATGTTTTGCGAATTAAATAATAGGAGACATGATGGAATAGCGGCTCAGACTGAGGAATCGGAGGGCAGGGTTCGAGTTCATTGCATTCACTTACGTGCTAATACCATTGAGAAAGGTATGAATCCCTCTCTCCAACGAAGCTATTGGTAAATAGCCTTAGTTTGCAATTAGTCTTGCGGAAGAGAAACTCAGAATTTAAACTATCTGCTGCCTTGAAGATTCTGCCTTTTTAGGCAAAGGCTAGAAGAAGGTAACTTCAAAAATAAATCCACCTCACCTGTCGTCTGGAATAAAGGAACTGTCCCCACTACTTCGACTCCTTGGGCTTAGTACAATGGTTTGAACAATCATAATACTGGGACACAACATGGCGCCGTGGACCTCTCTGATTTTGGATGGGTGTATCAGCGACGGCAGTTTACGCTACCAATTAAAAATTAATAACATTAAAGTGAAGAGATATTTACATACATATCTAGTATAAAACTAGAATTAGTCGCAGGGACTAATGGTGGGGGGTATCTAAATATGTAAAAGATTCTTTTATATGTAATAACCTTTCAGAAGGAGAGCGTTCATGGCTTTCCACAATTTACTATTTTTTATTGCTAAAGTAAAATTTTAGACTTTTACCATTCCACTTTGCACTCATTCTCGCATTCATTCACACAAACACGTTAAGTAGGATTATTATTATCTCCCCTTATTATCTTGCTATCATTATGCTTCGTGAGTGTCAAATTCTCCAAATCTTCTTTCCTCATTATGTGTCTCAGGAATTTAGACTGCCTTTCAGATAATAATTTTAAATTTTCTTGTAGTTCTTAATTTTTCAGATAACTTGATCCTTGCTGTTATATCTCGTGTTTCCGAGACAACGGGGAGAAATAAAGAAGGAAGACAAACTCGTCGGTAAGTAATGAAATAGAAAGTTTACTATACAAAGGGACATTTAACAACTGACTTAATGCTAACTCTCCTCAACTCTGCTTGACGATGCTTATTTATATATATGGATGATTCCATTCATTGATGTCCTATATGACAATTACGCACATTTTTTAATGTCATCCCTTAGCAATCGTCAGAAGAATCACATTTTTATTGCATCCAGTGTTCTCTTTATCTATGAGGAGAGTATTCAGCATTCACTGTCACATAGTAAGATTACATAGCAGTTCATTAGGATTACAAAGCAGTTCAGCACTTCAATAAGATTACAAAGTAGTTCACCACTTCAGTAAGATTGCATAACAGTTCACCACTTCAGTAAGATTACATAGCAGTTCATCACTTCAGTAAGGTTACATAACAACAGTTCATCACTTCAGTAAGATTACATAGCAGTTCATCTCTTCAGTAAGATTACATAACAGTTCATCACTTCAGTAAGATTACATAGCAGTTCACCAATTCAGTAAGATTAAATAACAGTTCACCCTTCAGTAATATTATATAGAAGTTCATCACTTCAGTAAGAATACATAACAGTTCATCACTTCAGTAAGATTACATAGCAGTTCACCACTTCAGTAAGATTACATAAGAGTTCACCCCTTCAGTAAGATTACATAGCAGTACACCACTTCAGTAAGATTACATAGCAGTTCATCTCTTCAGTAAGATTACATAACAGTTCATCTCTTCAGTAAGATTATATAGAAGTTCATCACTTCAGTAAGAATATATAAGAGTTCACCCCTTCAGTAAGATTACATAGCAGTACATCACTTCAGTAAGATTACATAGCAGTTCATCTCTTCAGTAAGATTACATAACAGTTCATCTCTTCAGTAAGATTATATAGAAGTTCATCACTTCAGTAAGAATACATAACAGTTCATCACTTCAGTAAGATTACATAGCAGTTCACCACTTCAGTAAGATTACATAACAGTTCACCCCTTCAATAAGATTACATAGCAGTTCACCCCTTCAGTAATATTACATAACAGTTCATCTCTTCAGTAAGATTATATAGAAGTTCATCACTTCAGTAAGAATACATAACAGTTCATCACTTCAGTAAGATTACATAGCAGTTCACCACTTCAGTAAGATTACATAACAGTTCACCCCTTCAGTAAGATTACATAGCAGTTCACCACTTCAGTAAGATTACATAACAGTTCACCCCTTCAATAAGATTACATAGCAGTTCACCCCTTCAGTAAGATTACATAACAGTTCATCTCTTCAGTAAGATTATATAGAAGTTCATCACTTCAGTAAGAATACATAACAGTTCATCACTTCAGTAAGATTACATAGCAGTTCACCACTTCAGTAAGATTACATAACAGTTCACCCCTTCAATAAGATTACATAGCAGTTCACCCCTTCAGTAAGATTACATAACAGTTCATCTCTTCAGTAAGATTATATAGAAGTTCATAACTTCAGTAAGAATACATAACAGTTGACCCCTTCAGTAAGATTACATAGCAGTACATCACTTCAGTAAGATTACGTAGCAGTTAATCACTTCATTAAGATTACATAGCAGTTCATGTCTCTCTGTTTCTAAATAAATATAGCGATTATCAACATGAAAAACGGAACCTGCAAAAAGGGGTTCGAATTTCTTTTCGGACTACTAGCCATAGCAGAAATTATGGAACTATCATATTAGCATACTAAGAGAATATTCGCCTTGTTTTTTTATTTATTTAACAGTAAATAAACTAATAACAGATAAAAATAGATTAAAATTATGCCTTTACAAAGCATATCTTAGACTGGATTAAATTATTTCAAATAATGGCATATATTTTCGAAGCCATGAAGAGATAACTACAATGGAATAACCCAATAATGAAGAAAAACTATGTAATTCATCATCAAAAAATTAGAATTAATACATAGTTTCTACTTCTTGATATGTTATAACAGCCTGATCAGAAGTGAGCTTGGAAGAATGATTTATTCTTCCATTTGTATTTCCGTCGTGACGGGCATTATTATATCCTTGATATAATAACACCATAATTGACAGACGGAACGGAATGGCTGAAAGTAAAAAGAATGGGAAACATGCTTTGTTCTGAGATATTTTTATATCACTAAGATATACACAAATCAATCTATCTATCTATCTATCTATCTATCTATCTATCTATCTATCTATCTATCTATCACAGTCTGTTCATTATCTATCTATCTATCTATCTATCTATCTATCTATCTATCTATCTATCTATCTATCACAGTCTGTTCATTATCTATCTATCTATCTATCTATCTATCTATCTATCTATCTATCTATCTATCTATCTATCACAGTCTGTTCATTATCTATCTATCTATCTATCTATCTATCTATCTATCTATCTATCTATCTATCTATCACAGCCTGTTCATTATCTATCTATCTATCTATCTATCTATCTATCTATCTATCTATCTATCTATCTATGTTCCACGCGAAGAATAAAATATCACATATATCTACACAGCAAAGCAGAGTGTAAGAAAGAAAAAGAAGAGTCTTACATATAATATGGAGATACAACTGTATCTGGGAAAGCCATGTTTAGGGTTCCATTTTCAAACGGACCGGATTCATCTAGGTGCATGGTGAAGGCATATTCCACGAACGGGAAACAGCGAGTCTTGTTTTTTTCCAAATTGAAGGCTGCGAGCTGGTGTTTCATTCTGAATTTGGGAAATATATATTCCCAAAGGGAAACGGCACCATGGACTTGTAAGCTGCTGTGGAGGTAGATTTAGCCTCAGCCTTTGGCTCAGTTATAAGAAAGCAACCTTTCAGTTAAATGCTGTAAAACCAACTGAATTTGACTGCTGCTTTCGTCACTGTATGATGTGACATCACTAAACGGCTGTCACGTGACCCATGTGACCTATTTCCACCAAAGGAAGATAATCGCCTTCTGTATTCTTACAAGTCTTAATTCTTTCAGGCCTGGGTTTCATTTAGTTAAGCAATATTCTTCAACAAAGTGCTTCCAACTTTTCTCAATGATCTTCTTTGGTGGCAGGAGTCTTGCCATGGACATTTTTTCTAAATATCCACTATAAATATCCATTTGTATTTAGATCCGCGCTGTTCTCTTGCCATGTCCTTAATTTTATTTGCTATTCCAGAAGAAAAGCTTTAATGTTGCATTATCGTCTTGAAAAACTTCGCCATTACCAAACATATGTTCTATCGATGGAATCAGATAATTATCCAAATTTTCGATGTAAATATGTGCATTGACTGCAGAAGTAACGATTGCCATCTCCCCTGGTGTTTTAATTGACATGCAACTCCATTTCCTGAATGATTTGGGGATTTTACAAAATTTCTTCATCTTTATATGATTTCTTTGAACGGCACCAGACCAAAGTTCCAGCATCATCGATCCTTGATTAATCACTGAACATTACTTTCATGAAATCATCCCCATGCCATCCACGATTCTTTCTCCTTAGCCTGCTTTCACCTCATTTTCTTTGGTTGCGTTAGCACTGGCTTTCATTTGGCTGTTCTCTATGCAAATCCTATTTCATTCAGCTAATTTATTACAGTTCCAACACAAAAAACAAATGGATCAAAACAGGTGTGAATACACACCTGTTTGGACCATTTGTTTTTTCTTGTACATTTTCTATCTTCAAGGCATATTCGGACTATCGTCCTCATCTTTTTTTCCATATCCACCACAACGTTTCGGCCGTTGTACGCTCCGGACTTCTTCATGTGGTTGGAATGTCGAAATGAACCCTTTATTTCGCTCGCTGAGGTAGACTGTTCTAGTTCCACGTGCCATGTCTAATGGATGTTAGTTATCTCTTGTTAATTCTCCTCTCCAAGTTCTCAACTGCCTTAACCAGGTATTAAACTCACAATCTTTGGGTCGTGTCACTGGATCTAACTAACGCCTTTATCCACTGTGCCATGTGTCCTTGATGACATGACACGTGGAACTAGAACACTCTACCCCAGTGAGCAAAATAAAGGGTTCAATTCGACATTCCAACCGCTTGAAAAAGGTCAGAGCGTACAATGGCCGTTGTGATAAATATAGCAACAAAGATGAAGACGATAGTCCGAACAATGTAAATAGTTTACATAATACCTCATCTCAGAAATATAGAGAGATACTCAAGGCATATTGTTATGAGATTTCTAAGGATATCATGGACCGAGCGTATGAGCAACGACGACGCCTTAGAGAGGTTACAAACAAGGAGAAGGCTTATACTTAACATCAGAAAGAGGTAACTGAAGTTTCCGGGGCAGGAGGGCCTGGAGAATCTGATACTCACGGGTCAAATAGAGGGAAAGAGAGACAATGGAGAGAGACAGGTGGGTGACAGAACGTTGTCTGGGAGGAAGTAGAGGGAAGGAGCTTGCTGAGAGCTGCAAGGGATAGAGGGAGGAGGTGGAGACCCATGATCGCTTACATCATGAAAGGACATGGCACATAAAAAGAAAAGAATGCTGACAATTTGACGTCTTTGGCGCTCAATCGATATATTTTCATTTTTATAAGCTATTTTATTTATTTTGTATTTATTTGCACTAATTTTTACTCACAACTGGCAACAACCAACGCCGTTCCTCGCACTCCACTGTGAATTGCGATCTCCACTGAATTTTAAGATCCTTTCCATTGTTTCAATTGACAATTCTGTTGCTGGAGCCATGTTTCCTTTCAATTAGGTATGAACAACCAGATGATGAGTTGTGCAAGAACGTTCTTTTAACTGTAGATCGATTTGCATATCTAGGCTTTTTTAGCAATGCAAATCACGAGGTCATTGCATAATTTATTTCATCATTATTATTACATAATATGTTCATCTACATAGCTCGGAAAAATGATATCATTAATTTAAATAATTTAATCTGGTTTCTTTAAGTTATATTTTATGAAACCAGATTCTTCAGCTATGAAATAGCAAATATCTTACGTCTTATCTGGTGTCAGTTTATTTACTGCTGAATAAAAAAAAATACAATTGTGCTAATTCAATAATTTCTGCTAGGGTTGTATTTTTAACACTGACATCTTTTGAGAAAGGCTTGAATCCACTCCCGCTGCACTTTCACATCGCCAAATACTCTAAATATCTTATTAATTTTTGCGGTTATTGTTAAGAGAAAAAGATAGTGGAAAAGTCAGTACTTTGACAAAAAAACTTCATCCATAAATTCTTTATCCACCCAGGACAGAAGCTCAAAGAACTATTACTCCGAGAGCGACCCGTGACTATGAAATATGAATGAGCATAATCCGTTCCTTCAAGTTAATTTCAAGAATTATATCTGTATACAGATCACTGAAAAGTTAAAACGATTCCGTGTCATGAAAGTTTATAAGAAATTTAAGAAAGAGAGACAGAGAGAGAGCGAGCGAGCGAGAGAGAGAGAGAGAGAGTTTAATTTTTTGCAATTTGTACAATTTTTGATGTGCATCTATATATATAAAACAGAGGATGTCTGTGTGTCTGTCTGTGTGATACCCTTTTACTCAAGATCCATCCACCCGATGTTGACCAAGCTTGGCACATACAATGTACCCTGTAAGAGATAGATTCTTAGCGTAAAAAATCGTTAATTTAAAAAAAAAAATCTATAATCGATAAAGCCAATCAAAAACGATAAATTGAACTTTTTTCCCCCCGATTTCGTTCAAACTCGGGATGTAGGTTACTTACATTATGATGAGCTTAACGATCCCTCATTTTTTTTTTATTTCTACGCCACTGCGTTTAGCAAAAATCGGCGAAAAACGAAAAATCGATTTCAACAAAAATCGATTTCAACACAAATCGATTTCAACACAAATTTTAAGCAATCGGATACAAACTTCATTTAATTGTAGCCAACAATAAGTTGATTGTTTATCAGTCATTTAACTTGATAGTTGAATCCATCCATATAGTGAAACCCGCGTAAATAGCGAAAATGGCGATTTTTACTGGTTTCTTTCTTATTTTTCGTTGACCTTTCAACCAATTTTCATCAAACTTAACAATTACTTTATAAATAATCCTCTTTTACATCCTTGGTAGAACACTGACAAATTGAATTTCAAAAACTTCAAAATAATTGTGGTCTGAAGTGGATCTTCATGTTACCTGTTTTACCCCTTCATATCCTCGGCTATGTCAATTGAATAAATACAGACTACTTCTGTTATATCAGTAACTGCATTAATTCAAAATATTTTTTAATGAAAGTACTTTAAAGTAATTGAAGAAGAAAGACTCTGTTACATCTAAACATGATGCTGTTTTAGCTCCATTCTAATTGAACGCTTTTTCTGATCAACCAGCTGCGTATGGCTGGTAGTAATATATAAATATGAGAATTTTCCTCTGAACTTTTAATTTTTGACATTTACTAAGCTCACGAAACAAATATGTACATTGCCACTCACGATTTTGCCACGTTTATTTAATGGCGCGGCTCAGTCATATATCTACGTCTCTCAGAGAAGCGCGTTGTTTATGTTTGATTTTGTCGACTGCACAGTATTGTAGGGTCAGTTGGGCACCGTCTGTAAGAAAGAAAGCACCATGGCGCAATTCATTGCGCCAGAAATTTGTAAACGGCATGCTGTACTGCTTGGCATCCCCACTGGAAGCTTCAACACGAATCTGAGGACGGTGGAGAGGATTCAGTAAGAATTAGATGAGTCTAACGTGATTACGAATGTGTTTGACACTAGCAATGACAACGTTATGCTTTTATTTATCTTACAATGGGCCTTAGACTCAACACGAAGGCTTACATCAGATGCCTTGAGGAGGCAGCGCTGCCCTGGGTCAAGGCGGTGGCCGCTGAATGACCCTATATTTAGCAACAGGACTCTGTACAGTGACACACAAGCAGGAGAACCCAGTCATGGCTATAAGACAATTTCTGCGACCACATCACCTCTTACATCTGGCCAGCTAACTTTCCACATTGCAACCCTCTTGATACTTATGCGTGGGACGCAGCTGAGAAAGAGGCCAACAAAACTCCTCGTAACTCGAAAGATGAGCTGAACGCAAGGATTATGGCAGCATTCACCAAATTAAACAAGATGAATGTCCAGAAGAGTTGCAGGAGATTCCGAAGTCGTCTGGAGGCTGTAATTGATGCCAATGGTGGGTTTATTGAATAAATTTACTGTTTAATATTTAAATATATTTTTGTGTAATTTTGGTAAATATATCTGTTAAAATGAGATGTTAGTTTTATTTTCGTTTTTTGCATAATTTAGACGACAATTTTCACATCGCGCTGTGTAAATACACACACACACACACATACACACACACACAAATATATATATATATATATACATATATGGTTTTGTAGTATGGTATATATATATATATATATATATATATATATATATATATATATATATGGTTTTGTATATGGTATATCTTAGTAGTATAAAAGTCTACCTGAGAACAAAGCATGTTTGTCAATCCTTTTTCTTTCAGACAGTCCGTTTTGTCTATGAACTTCGGTGTTATTATATCAAGGATATAAGAATGCCAATAACGGGGGAAATGCAAATTGGAGAATAAATTTTTCTACCATAGCTAACTCCTGTTATAGTGACATAAATAACCATCTTGGCTGATTCCTTCGACATGTGCCAATTGTCTTGTGGTGTTCCAGAAATTCTTGGGTTTCAGTCACTTTTATAGAGACTTTTAGCATTTGAGGAACCTACTCTTCACAGACCTTTTAAGTAGCTAAGAAACTGTAGACATTAGCACGGTTCACATAATTCGAAATAATGATTCTTCTGTCAGCTGTAATAAGAACGTTATCCTATTTAGTCTTATCCACAGTAATAACAGTAACAGACCTGCCACCATGAGGCCTGTTACTCAGCAATTTCTCCATTCTCTCTTGGCTTTTTCATTAATTTTACTGTCCTTGCTAGTCTTTAATTTTTTTTTTTTAAGCGTATCGCCCCAAGCAAGGTTGGAGGCCACTATCACGCAAGGGGTTAAAGAAGGGTTGGAGGAAGAGCAGATAGGAGTGGTAAAGGAGAGGATGTGGAGAAAGAGAAAGACAGTGGGTCGATCAAGGCAAGGGGGTTACAGAAGATTTGGAGCGAGAGCAGATAGGAATGAAAGGTGAAAGGATGTGGAGAAGGGAAGTGGATAGATCAAGGCAACTGGAGATGTCGATTGACGTTACACTTAAATAATTGGAGATTGTATTTGTCAGGGAAACAGGAATAGGGAAGGGAGTTCCACAGGCGAGATGTGCGAGACATGAAGCTATTGGAGTAGAAGAGACGTCTACATCTAACAGTTTCCACGAAGTAAAACGTTTCTATAAGCGTTCACTAATCCACTGTAAATGTTTTAGCACTTTCTTTCCAAAGATATTTTATGCAAACTCTTTGCTTTTCACGGGTTTTTAGATGTATCGGCATTTTGAAAGAGTGTTATGGTTAGGAAAATTAAAGGTAACTCTACAAATCTTCCCTTTCATTCATATCACATACCTCATACAGTAATGCTCTACTTTGAGCGGCTCTTGGTTGAACATGTAATAAAGAAATAGGCATAATATGATTCAAAATATGTTAATTATTGGGTTTTATAACGTCTGGTCTTTAATCGTTTTTTTTTAATGAATTATTCAAATATATTCCGTTGACAAGGATTCACTCGTATTCAGTATTATATTATTTGACATTGTAATGATCAGGATGCGAATCGGAAATTAACGCTTCCGTGGCTAAAGGATAAATGACAAAAAATTGCCTCTGCGCAGCTGCATCATGCAGAGCTCTCGCGTGGAAAAATAAATCAAAAAGTATTCCAGCTAATAAAATCACTTGCATCTTAGACCAAAAGCCCTTTTCTAAGATCCTTTCAAGCCTAAAAAAGTAAATTATTTCTTCTCAGCCGAGATAACGTTTTCACCTGCTGATGTAATGTTGTCTCTTGAACTTTCACTACCAACTCTATCACCATGCAAACCTTCAAACGCAGTTAAATATTCATGTTGTTCTCATTTCAGTGAACTTTATATCCAGAAACATTTATTAGGGTGACTTTAAAATAGGTACTTCCAAAGATTCACCGAAATATGAACGTACATGATGAACAAAATGCCCCAAACCTAATAATCTAGTCATGTTATTAATAAGAGAAAAGACCAAAGGATTTTTCATTATTAAATTATATCTTTTTTAAATCATTTTTCGAACGTTCGACACTTTGGTTGAAAATTTTGTTTTTCTTGTGTTAGCGGGTGACCATAAATTAATATGGGAAATATTAACGTCTTTTTGTGATGCCTCTCGTGGGCATGACGGTAAACTACATTCGGCAGCAAGGCCGTTGATCGGGAGGTTTTGAGGAGCATGCAACCACCTCTTTATTGCTGTTGCTTCCAGGTCCAACCTGGGCCAGGGTGGTAGCACCTGTTAGGGTTCCAGCTATGGGCAAATAGCGTGCCCCCAAACTGGGCTGAAAACATGAATCGATAAAAATAAATTAGAATAAATTACCAGTCATACATTTTCATAGTAAAAAAATTACCAGCCATACATTTTTAGAAAAATAAATTACCAAACCTCGCAAGAAAATAAAATGTTGGTATTAAATGATCCATATATTGATATGCCGTTAAGAAAAAGCAAACAAATCAAAAATGTTTGTTTGATTTGGTTTGGTTTGTTTTGTTTTTCGGCATATCAACAGCTCAGTGGGTTATTTGATGCCGACAAGATTTTTATTGCTGGTAATATATTAATAATTTAACATAATATTATTTTTGGTTTTAAGTCAAGTACGACACCTTTCTTAAGGATGTTTATGTTTACATCAATAAACTAATTCGACCCTTTAGTTGTTTGACTTGGTTTCATTTGCTTTACGGCATATCAACCACAATGGGTTATTTAATGCCGACAAAATTCCCTTTTTTTTTTCAAAAATCTATAGCTGGTAATATTTCTTTTTAAAAATGTATAGTTTGGTTTGTTTTATTTTGTGGCATATTAATCTCAATGGGTTATTTAATGCTGACAAGATTTTTATTTCTGGTATTACTTTCTTTTTTGAAATATTTATTGCTGATACTATTTAAAAAAAAATTATTTCTGGTATTAAAATCTATTTTTACACTTTCATATTGTTTTGTGTCAGGCTGTGGGGTCAACTATTTGCCCATAGCTGGGACCCTAACAGGTGCTACCACCCCGGGTCAGGGTGGACCTGGGAACGCCAGCAATTAAGAGGTGGTTCCACGCTCCTCAAAACCTCCTGATCAGAGACCTTGCTGTTGGACGTAGTTTATCGTCTTACCCAGGACACGGATGCAATTTGTCGTCATACCCAGGACGTTCGAAAATGTTTGTAGTGCAAAACACATTGATGTGGAAATTCTTGCAATAATTATTGGATTTTTATGAAAATTTCAGGACTTATTCACAAATGAATGAAATTATTTTTGAACTCTTAAAAAATATATTTTTATATCTGTTAACCCATACTTATTACTTATTATTGTAACTTATTACTTGTTACCCCCTACTTGTTTAATGTTATGGAATTTCACGAAATTTTGTCTTGTAGCGCTTAATGTTATATTAGTCATAAGGAAAAGTTTTAGGAGAATTTTAATCATGATTGTTTTTGCTCAAACAGGACCTCTATTACAGAAAATCTGCTCCGAATCGTAAAATAAAAATGCAATATAACTAAGATATTATTTAAATAGTAAAGCTTCTAAAAGTCTATCAATAATGAATTTTTACAAGAATTGTTTTCATTTTTAAAATTTTTTAATCAATTTATAAACTTTTAAATCTTTTAAAATTCTGTATTAATTTGTAGCGGTCAAGTGATATTGTTATCAAATTAAGACCGTATTTACTAATCAGAAATGGAAAATCTCACTATAATTCAACGACTCCCAATATTGAAAAAATGATTTTTAATTTATTTTATGTGTATAAACCTATCGATTTTATTAAATACAGATATCCAAATGCGACATTATCAGAGTGTGTAAGTATAGTAAAGATAAATTATATTGCTAATTTTGTAACATTTCCTCAATAAGTGTATTCGTAATTTATAATATAAAGCCAAAACACCCAACATTCAATAAAATATTAAATTGTTTAGAATATTTTCCTAAATTTTAAAGATTACTGGGTAGATGAAAAAATATATATAAAAAGGCGTTCACTTTATATTCATCAAGAAATTGTTACAGTTATGTCCTCTTAGAAAAAATTCTCAAACATAAGTCTATCCCAATAGTTGTCAATACCTCATTCTCCGTGTTAAAAATTTCTGTGATATTTTAAACTAAAAGTAATATTTGACTCAAAATACATTAATTAAACTTTAAATCAGTTAATCTTCTTCAAATAAAGTTTCAGAAAAGTATATTTTATTTTTCTTAATAAAGAGAGTTACATTGTATTCTGAGATTTGTCAATATGGACGATTTTAGTGTTTTTACTGATGAAAAAGAGAACTCTATTACAATAAGTTTAAATTCAGTTTGAAATACAGCAAAGTATTTTGCTTATTGGAAATATTAAATTTAATCTATTAGCTTGAAATTAAAACTAAAGTAAAAGCTTCAAGAAAGATTTTTCTTTTTTAAAAATGCATTTTAAACCTTAGGTACCTCTTTTCTTTGGAGGTACCTACTTAAATACTTTCCGAATTCACTGTTTTATTACACATACGTTATCAGACATTGTTTTCAGTTAAACTTAACGCATCATAAATGTATTGCAGATACATGGAATATATTTTGCTTTATGTATCAATAATCTCCTGTTTCATTGTTAGTCTAGACAACATCACTAGTCGTGTATGCCAGAGAGCAGAAACATTTTAAGAATGATAGATATTCTTTCATTCTCTTCCACTTTTTTGCTAATGGACGTTTGGTCCACAGTAGTCTATACCCGCAAGCAAACTTTTGCTACAACAATTGACCCCCGGCCACACAGAGGCTGCCACTAAAGATTCAGGTCAGCCATAAAGTAGTAGGTAATATATTATCACATATTCTCAATCGTATCATCTTGTATTTAAGACAAAAATGATGAGAAGAGAGATCCCAAAACTTAGCAAGAACAAGGGCACATGGCACAGTGGATAAAGGCGTTGGTTAGATCCAGTGACATGACCCAAAGAGTGTGAGTTCAATACCCGGTTAAGGCAGTGGAGAACTTTCAGAGGGAAAATTAACAGGAGATAACTGATAACTGACATCTATTGAACATGGCACGTTGAACTAGAACAGTCTACCCCAGTGAGCGAAATAAAGGGCTCCGTTCGACATTCCAACCACCTGAAGAAGGCCGGAGCGTACAACGGCCGAAACATTCTAATAAATATGGCGACAAAGATGTCCGAATAATGTAAATAATGAACAAATATTTACTTCAGATGGTTTATTAGCACGAAAGCTCTATCAGATTAAAGTTTTAAAAATCAATGTTCAAATAGTTGTGAGGGGATTGTAGCAAGCATATTAAAATAACGTAATTTCTCATGTATAATACGCATATTTTAGTAAAAAATAATAAGCAAAATTAGGGGTGCGCATTATGCACAGCTACAAAAATATCTTTAAAAAATTGCCGTTTCATAGGTCGATTTCAGTTGCGAAATGACTACTAACCAGAAACATACGGCAATTTGACACTAACATTCGGCGATTGTGACCCCACAAGGATATCAAATACAATCATATGTACCTAACAATACTTACAAATGTAAAATAAAATAAGAATTATCATAAAACTAAATTAGAATAATATTATTCTATATTTAAATCATTTTTTTAAACAAGAGTAGGAAACGCAGGCCGTAATGAAATTTGAGAGGTACAATTTATAGGGTTTGATTACCAAACAAGTGGTGCGTATTATGCGTGAGTAGAAGCATTTTCCCACACTTTCAGTACAATTTTAGGGGTGCGTATTATGCATGAAGGCATATTATACATGAGGAATTACGGTAGTTGAGAAGAAAGTTGTTAGGTAAGTAAATAAAAAATAATTTAACATGCTCGTTAGCATAAAATATAAACACATATATCCTTCTTCATTTGTATTACACTTTCTGGTATCATTTTGCGCATAACTCTTGCGTTCCTAGTTCGAGTGTCTTTTAACCAAACCGCAGTTCCTGTCCTATTTTCAGTCTAATTCCGCTATTGTGTCTGTTTATAAGAATTCGGATATTTTCGTTATGTGTCTCATTAGGCAGATTGTCCGAGCAATTTATCTCCCTACAAGGAAGTAAAGCCACTAAAACACAAACGGTTACTGAGTGTGAAAGAATACGAACAAGAGAGAAATTATTGAGGATCGAGAAGAGTAGAAGAGTAACCAGGAATATAGTAGATAACGATTGACATTGCATTTTAAATGTTTCTAAGATTCATGTTGGTTGGAAAGCAAGAAACCGGAAGTGCGATCTACAAGTGGGAAGTGCAATCCGAGTTCAGAAATATGAATACAGATCGCCACAAAAAATGGAGATTTGAGTTACTAAAGGAAATTAGCTGAAACTAAGTGTTGTGGATTCCGGGATGAAATCCGGTAGCAAATAATAACAAACGCCAAGAATGAATATAGGAAATAAATGTATTAACGTAATAATACAACTGGTAATACAGGTTAGTAGTTCCAGGAATGCGGGGTTAGTAGACAAATATATAGATAGTTTTTGGTATCGACGTATGACTTCTTCCTGAGTCTACGTTTTCGTTACTGTGACTCTTGCCGCTACGTTATTCTACCGACCGACTCAACGTTCTACTACTACTCGGGTATTCACTGGCGGTAGTATATGTACACCTTGGGTGAGTCCATTTGTGTAAAAAGGGGAGACCCCTCAACACCCCCTCCTGTTAACATAACGTTTTAGCTGTTGCGTCCTTTTGTCTTCATTAGGTGCTTGTCAAGGAATTCTCAACTGAGACCTTTATTTAATCAAAGTTGGTAAATTGTTCGCATTCTACTTTCCATATCTAAGTATAACTTATCTAGTATTTATTTCTGTTGTGGATTCCGGGATGAAATCCGGTAGCAAATAATAACAAACGCCAAGAATGAATATAGGAAATAAATGTATTAATGTAATAATACAAACTGGTAATACAGGTTAGTAGTTCCAGGAATGTGGGGTTAGTTGACAAATATATATATAGTCTTTGATATCGACGTATCGCTGTATGACTTCTTACTGAGTCCACGTGCTTGCTCACTGTGACTCTGGCCGCTACGTTATTCTGCTCGACCGACTCAACTCTATTACTACTCTACTAGACTGACTTGACTACCGACTTGACTACTACCATCCGGGTATTCACTGGTAGTAGTATATGTATACCTTGGGTGAGTCCATTTATGTAAAAAGGGGAGACCCTCAATACTAACATAACCCCAGTAAGACACGGCATGTGGAGTTAGTACAATTTACCCACCTGGAACAAATAAATTTGCTTCAAAATTTCACTTGAAGAAGGCTGGAGAGTACAACGGCCAAAAAGTGTTGGATATGTAAATAACAGTTCCAACGATGTCAATAGAGTCAATTGCTAGATTGAATTATTGCAAAACGTTTTTTGACTATCTTTTTACGACTATCGGCGTCAGACAAGGATGGCTACTCTCCCCAAAATTCTTGAACCAATTTCTGGAGATAATTATGCAAGAAAGCTTCCACGACCACAACACTTCTATCCCTATTGGTGGTAGACCTGATTGCAATCTGCGTTTAGCAGACGATATTGACCTTATGGCGGGCAGTAACACTCAGCCACAAGACTTGACCACTTAAGTCGCTAAAGAGCCGTCGCATATGGAATGGGATTCATCATCCGATGTGGTCACCATTCCCTCTATTTCTGTTATAATTGTGTTTCATTGTGACATTCAGGGCAAAATAGTGCAATGGCTTCCCCGTTCCTTTTGCACCGTGGATACTGAGGTTATCTTGTTCTTCCTCTCAGAAGTTCTCCCGCTCACTAGCACAGCCGTTGAACTCTGAGGTGCAGACACAGAGAAATCCAAAGTAATGGTGAATAGCAAAACTTGTCCCAGCCTTGCTTGTGCTATTCACCATGGACGATGAAACACTGGAGGAAATGTCCAGCTTCAAATAACCTGGAGTAACCCTGTCAAAAGATGGCATCTGCAACACAGAAATCAGCACACGGAACGCCACAGCAAGAATAGCCACACTGGAAAGGATATGGAAGAGCAACACCAGCTTCCAGACCAAGTTTAAGCTCTACAAATCGCAGGTGTGAGATTTGGGCATTCTTAGTTGAGATAGAAAAAAGGGTCCCGGCGTTTGTGAACAAATGCTCGAGAAAGCTCCTCCGCATCTCCAACTGGGAGAACAAGACCAATGACTATGTACGAAACAAGGCCAAAAATCTCGTGTGCCGACAGAAATCTTTCCTCACCATTATTAAGTGTCCGAAGGTGGCATGCTTTGGCCACGTCACACGTCATAACATCCTCTGCAAGACCATCAACCAAATATAGTTGAAAGCAGAAACGTCGTAATAAATATGGCGACAAAGATGTGGACAATAGTCCGAATAATGTAAATAATGTACATAATACCTCATCTCAGAAATATAGACATAAACTCTGGATTTAGATTCGAGGTACCATGTTAATGCATTTAACGACCAGCATCATTGTACATCGTATATTGCAGTATTACAGATGCTACAAGGTGAAATAAATTCAGTTAATAATTCTCAATATTAATAATTAAATCCGTTTAGTTTACTGTCTATTTGCAAAATGAGAATTTATCATAATCGGTTTGGTTTGTTTTGTTTTGTTTTACGGCATATCAACCACAATGGGTTATTTAATGCCGACAAATTTTTTATTGCTGGTAATATTTTTTCAAAAAATGTATTGCTGGTAATATATTTTATTTTTTTCTTAAAAAATTTTTTGCAGGTAATATTTTTTTCCTCCAAAAATGTATTGCTGGTAATAATTTATCCTCAAAAAGTTTATTTGTTGGTATTAAAACCTATATTTACACTTTCGTAGTGTTTAGACCCCAGTTTGTGGCTTAACTATTTGCCCATAGATGGGACCTTAACAGGTGCAACTACCCCGGGTCAGAGGTGATCTGGGAACACCAGCAATTATGAGGTGGTTCCACGTTCCTCAAAACCCCCTGAACAGAGCCCTCGCTGTATGATGTAGTTTATCGTCTTACCCAGAGCGGTTATCATAATAGATTTTATGATATAAACCTGTAACTGCAAAAGTTATTTGGCATTCCTTTACTTGTTACATATATAGAAATATGAAATAAAAATAATTCAGTATTGTCTAAACTACTAATAATACTACACTAATATTAATAATAGTAGTCTAATACTACTAATAATATTGTGCCTCTGAAACCAATTATATACATTGGGACACTTGCCGTGGGTGAAATCTTGGATGGTACTCGATGTGGATTTCTGGAAGTCATGACGAGTTGGCCAGAGTGGAAGACATTACTTGAGGGGTTTTCTAACATTGCCGAACTGTTGTAGTCTTCGGGTGACTGTAGGGACTGCTTGTGCTGATAACCTTTCCAGAATGATCAAATAGAATGATACAATAACGACGTGTCTGGTATATGAAATATTTACATTATTCTCCCGTGCATCCGGTGAAAGAAAGAATGAGAAAGAAATTATATACACATAAACAAATATAGGTAGATACACATAGACTATATAATGGAATTAATTAAGACCGACAATTATTTAAATATATATTCTGTTTATACGTTATTTTTTATAGATACACTTTATTTAATGTCTGTCTATATCTCTGAGATGAGGTATTATGATTATTTACATTATTTGGACTGTTATCCCCATCTTCATTGCTATATTCACAACGTTTCAGCCGTTGTACGTTCCGCCTTCTTCAGGTGATTGGAATTTCGAACTGAACCCTATTTTTCTTCAACCGGGGTAGGTTGTTCTAGTTCCACGTGCCATGCCTCTTCCGGATGTCTCAGTTATTTCCTGTTGACTCTCCAAGTGTTTTGGTCCACCAGTGCTGTAGCCTGGTATTGAACTCACAACTCTTTCGATTTAGTTACTGGATCTAACCAACGTCTTTATCCCCTGGGTCGTAGAAAACATACGTTCTCAGACAGGCATCGAATCTGTATTCTTATATGGAAACTGTCATTTTATCTGACGTGCTGTAACATTTAGTTACAGGAAGCGTCTGGTTAGCAAAATCCAAATTACAAACACACAAACTCGATTGATCATATCTGCTCACGTAATTTGGACTTCGCTACTAAATTTATTCAGATATTCAGGCCGGTAAATGTAATTAATACTGTTTAATTAAAAACAGAACATTTACTTAAATAAATTGCATCTATAGAAATAACGTATAAACAAAAATTATATTAAACATAGACTATATATAAACAGGTTTTGTTCATTTTAAGCGAAAAAGCTTTATTTTTTTATTGGATTTCCTTTGCATTTTTATTTTAATTTCCCAATTTCCGAATAAAATGTTCTACATCGGAATCAAAGCTGTGAATAAACTTTCTAAAGCTCACGTTTTCATCTGTTTTTGTTTAAATATTTTCGACTGGGATTCGACAGAATGAACGGACATGTTTTTTCATTGCTCAAAGAAAGCCATGTTGTATTTTAAACAAAAGAAGTCTTTATATTAATTATCCATTTATTCTTATATTTTTCTTTGTTTATTATATCATAATGTTCTCTTATTATTATGCATTTACAATATTTAATTATCAAAATAAATATTTTTTTAGATAAGTCGATGCATAAATCGTTTGTTTCTGGTTTTATTTTTAAAATAAGTGTTCTAGTAAGTGTACTTTATTAAGAATGTCTACTATCAATAAGAATTGTTATAATAGGAACATTTAATGCATTGTATTTGTTAAATTACTTATAAACAGGTATGAATGATTCTATATTTATATTTAAGCGTAACATTTCTCTTTTTTATGAAAGAAGTAATTTTCGAAATTTTAAGAAATGAATTTCGAGTCGTAATGTTTGTTTTGTTTATCATTCACTATTGGTTCAGTATCATCGATTTTTCCCTATCATTTATCATTCAAACATTTTAAACAATATTTACCAAAAATTTTATTCTTTTATCCTTTTCTTATTTATTGATTGTTGTAACGTAACATTTTTATAGACGAGGACGTGTTTTCAAATTTGTATGAAAAGCGTTTCGATTTGTAACATGATTTATTTTCAGTAGTGATTTTCTTTCTTTCTTTTTTATATCTCAAATATTTATTTTTAGCAACAACAAAAAGTTCAGAGGTCATCTAAGAACCACTATAGTCACAACGCTGAACCGAGATACTCAAAGAACAAGGCAGAAAGATCCCACTTTTCCTTTGGAGAAGTTTACAATCAAGGAAAATCTGCAATGAATCCGCCAACTCGCAGAGGACAGAGAAGCCTGGCAAAATATTGTCGAATCAGTATACAATGTCACTGAAGATGAGAGAACATGTTAATTCATGACCTTGCAGAATTACATTTCTACATTCTGTGTTTTAAACCTGTTAAAAGAGGATCACAGCTAAGTATTCTCAGTTTGTGATGAACCCATTAAAATTGACCCCAGAGTTCAGTACGAAACAATGCTTTCTGATTGGTCTGTTGGAGTTAGCTCCTAATTAATTTCCTAATTATCACTAGGCTCGCTCTCTCTACACTATAAATACTGGGGGACTTCTTGCCTCGCTCTTTTTTTTCACTTTGCATTTCAGTGGACACATTTAAAAATGTGATCTCTCGCAGAAATCTGTGTTTTGCCCACTTGTGGGAAAACGCCATGAAACGCACATACATTTCTTTTAAAGCTTTTCACCCCAGGCAAGGCTGGAAGCCACTAGCATGCAAGGGGTTACAGAGGATTTGGAGCGAGAGCAAATAGGAGTGTTAGAGGAAAGGATGTGGAGAAGGATAGAGGATAGATCAAGGCAACTGGAGATGTCGATTGAATAGTTGGAGATCATTGTTATCAGGGAAACAGGAATGAGCAAGGGAGTTCCATAGGCGTGAGGTGCGAGATATGAAGCTATTGGAGTAGAAGAGACATCTACATTTATCAGTTTCAACAGTGAAAGTGTGGGAACGGAATGCCAGCCTCGTAGGACGCTTGAATTCATGAAGCCTGGGAACCAGCGATAGCAGCTCATCGGAGCAATTACCATGGAAGTATCTATAAAAGAGACAGAGAGGCAACGGTGCGTCTGTGAGAGAGAAACTGCAGACGAGAAGCCAGATCAGGGCCAATTACATTGCATACCCGTCTCTGGATCTTATCAAGAACCTTGAGGTAAACAGAAGGGGCTCCAGACCATATATGGCAGCAATACTCCATGCAAGGGCGGATGGTTGATTTGAAAATTTGGAGGATCTATTCAGGGGAGAAGAATGTCCTGGCCCGGCACAGGGAGCCAACTTTCCTTGCGGTGGATGAAGCAATCGACTCAATGTAATTGTTCCATCTCAGGTCAGCAGACAGCGTGAGACCGAGCAGCCGCAGAGAGGAGCTCTCGAGAAGTTGAGCTTCAGACATTCTAATGGGATGCAGGGAAGGATCCCTGTGATGATTAATGGAGAGCAGTTTTGGTTTGGAGGCGTTAAAGTTAACCAGCCAATTTCTGCACCAGTTCACAACCGATTGAAGGTTCTTTTCGAGACGAACAGCCAGGTTAATTTTGTCAGTGGCACTAGATTTGTTTCTGAGGCAGGAGTAAATTGTGGTGTCATCCGCATAGATGCCGACTTGAGAATCAATGGCGTCAAGAAGATCATTTATGAATATAAGGAACAGGGTAGGGCCAAGGATGGAGCCTTGCGGAACACCTGCGTTCGTTGGATAGGAGCTGGAGGAGAATCCACTGAGAACGACCTTCAATTCACGGTTTGACAGGAATGATTGTATTAGGTCCAACAATCGGCCTGTAATACCATATCCCTGACGCTTGCGAAGAAGGCCGGCATGCCAAACCCTATCAAACGCCTTGGAGATATCAAGGGCCACATCGCGAGCTTCTTCGTTATTATGGAGAGCTTGGTAGACAAATTCAGTGATGGCCGTAAGCACATCAGCAGTGGATCGGGCAAAGCGGAATCCATATTGTTTGTCTAAGAGCAAATCATGTGATGTAAGTTGGTTAACCACTTCGGTGTTGATAAGGGCTTTGAAGACTTTGTCGAAGTGGGGTAGGAGACTGACAGGATGGTAATTAGAATGGTCGGAGGGGTCTCCACAGTTCTTGTAGTGGACCCATGCGGTGTGTGAATGTGAGAAGAGAAGATGAGTTTCACACACAAATACAAATGTTGATGTCTTTGTCACTTGTAAATTTAGGCCGTTTGATACATATATTTGTTGATATATATATATATATATATATATATATATATATATATATATCTTGTTTTTTTTATCTTTACATCTTCGGTTGGACTCAACTTAAGTCCGCCATATTCTCGTAGTTGGACCTTCTTCTAGCAGGAATAAAACGCACGTCCATAAATAATAAATAAACGGTGACCTCGAGTTGACCTGTCCGGAGTTCAACGCCCCCCCCCAAATATAAACTTTCTCAAGCCCCCACGTGATCAAGAAAACTCGTAAATATGAAAATTCTACGTGACTTCGTCAGTGAGTCCATAAAATAATCAACTCGTCACACGAATCCATGAAACCTGACTTCCTCGCTAAAACTTAATTTTAATTAACATCAACCCTGCTTGTGGAATTCAATTTCTTTTTCAACATCAACTCAGCTAGTAACCAATTCAACCAAGACGAGATTCAGAAACAGTTGCTTGCAGTTTCTCAATTTGCTCGTTTTGTTGTTGGTTTGTACGTTGCGGTGTCAATGTGTTCATCTCCCTGTCTCTAAAACCAATGTAGATCCGGTCAGCAGAATCCACAAGTTTTTCCAGTTCCGTTTCCTCTGCCATGGGTGCTAAAATTTGCGTCATTGTGCTGGGTAGTTTGTCCAACCACAATCTCCGTAGAATATTTTCTGCCATGACATTAGCACTTAACAGAGTCTTCATATGTCTTAATAACTGGGAAGGAGTCCGGTCACCTAGTTCCACTCGGGTAAACAAATCGCGTAGAATTGTCTCATTTGATACACTTTTTCGTAACAAAATCGGCTTCAGAATTAAATTATTTATTTATTCCTAATTGGCCCTAAAAGGGCACGTGGTATGTCTTCTACTACGTCCGCACGATATTTGGTCGGTATCTACCTAAAAATAATGATGACTAATACAACAAACATTCAGATTTGTATTCTATGATTTTATTGGTGTGTTTTAAGATGCAAGTGTTTTCTTGAGTGTGAATGGTTTATAAATATTGTATTTGACATTTTAGTCGACATGGCAAACTCACTCAGTATCTTAACAACATAAAGGAAATCGTAACTATATCAGTCGAAGGGAGACAACTACAGTAAGTCAAGCAATCTATTTCATTCAATTTCATCATCAGCATAAACTGTTTAATTCCTTACCAGAGCTGTAGCATAACACCTTTTATATTACCGTTGATCTCACAACCAAGGACTCTAAAGTGTTTTAAACAACTTTAATATACCGTCTGTATTTGTTGTTATATAAAGATATTTTCTGTTAAAACAAATATCTGCCTATTTGATTATTTCTCTTGTTGTTGTTATTGTTGTTGTCTTTGTTGCATTTTGATTTAGTAAAATAGTAGAGGGTCAATTTAATTTGTATTTTCTCACCGATGCAGATTGGCTAATTCACGACAACCTCAAATCGAAACAGTGCTGCTGCTGCTGATGAACAACAATAATAAAAAATGTTTTTATATATTTAATGATAATTTTATATTTTTATTTGTTTTTTATTTATTAATTCGTTTCTATCATTGTCATTAAAGTAATAATGAGTGGTACATCCAGTGTAAAATATATATGGTCTTTCCTTGTTATGGTAGAGGGCTTGCGCGCCCTAGTGATCCCAAGAGCGAAACCGTTTGGTGTTCCAATTCCTTTGGTGGAGGAGGAGAGACCAGACTGAACGCGACAACCCGCCCACAAGACCCCAACAGCGGAATAGGCAAAGATTTACACGATCCGAATGGCCAAACCGACGGAAGTGGGCAGCGCCAGTTGGGATGGCGTAACCAAGGTGGACCTTGACAGACCAAGCATCCAACAACCCGATGCAACCAGGTATGCCAGATCTCGCCTGTCTCGCTTTGTTTCTTGTTGAGTTAAATATGATATTCCAAACGAGGCACAGGACCTTTTTAACAAGGATGTCTCAGTCATAGCCCAATACCTTTCTTTCAGAAGGTAATAAGTTAAGTAAAATAAAATATTGTAGTGGACCATGCGGTGTGTGAATGTGAGAAGAGAAGATGAGTTATCTCTAAGTTAAGGCTTCCGCTGGCCGGTCCAGCTACATAAGAATGTTGGACTATAATGGAGTCCAAAGAAACAAACAAGACCGATATACATGTATGCGAACAAATATATATTAATAACAAATAGATTAATACACGGATTACAAATACATTGAAGACATGAATAAAATGTTACAGTGTTGTATGGAAAGTTGTGTGAGTGTTGGGTGTCCGTACGAACGCGTAAGCGTGTTCCCAGAACATGGGAAACGCTGCTTGTGTGAGAGGATAACATAGTGGTATAAGTGAAAAAGAGAAAGTTTTTTTTACCTCGCCTCACGCGCGAGGTTGCGGCCCCCGGAGAGGCAGTTGGTCGCACGTGTGCGAAGCCGTGGAAAGAGCCGTGGAAAGAGAAAGAGGCGAAAGGTCAGCCCGTATTTATATTCCCGGAGAGAGAGACCCCTGTTGAAGGGTTAAGGAAACAAGGAGGAGCTAACTGCGACAATATCATGAATGATAAATCATCACACAGTTATTTTTTTGCTTATTTTTTGTCTCTCCACTTTATCTTCGCTATCAACCAAAGTCTTACAATATTTGTTATAATGTCGTCTTTGTTCAAAATAAACGAGAATTGGGAAGGCCGTAGTTAGAGAGACTATCGAAGGAACAGAAGTCAAGGCAGGAAAACAAAGAATAAGAGGTTTATTAAATACTCATACGTAGAACAGAAAAAACACACGAGTAAATCAACTAATACTCTAATATTTTTCTTTTTATCCATCTATCTATGGATAAAGAAAAACAAAATGAAAACTTATCATAGTTGACGCGTTTCGTCCTCTGAGGGACTTTATCAAGATAAATGCAATTATTATATTATATAAAAAACTAAAAATGTTATTGGTTTTTCAAAATTTTAAAATTTAAGACCGCTGATAAATAAACATAAGGTTAGCCGAAAAGCTATGGAGGACGCCATCTTACATAATCCAATGTCTAATAAACGAAAGTGAGTAAATGATCTTGAATTAAAAAAAAAATGCAAATTGGTATTTAAATGTTAGTTTGAGGTTAATTTACTTATTATATATTTTTAATAACATAAGGTTATATATTTAACTGTTTTCATTTATTTTTTAAAACATTTTTATAGTCGTGTATGTTTGCTTGGGAAAGTCATAATTCTATCTATCTATCTATCTATCTATCTATCTATCTATCTATCTATCTATCTATCTATCTCTGTCAGTCTGCGCAGATCTATCTATCTATCTATATATATATATATATATCTGTCAGTCTGCGCAGATCTATCTATCTATCTATCTATCTATCTATCTATCTATCTATCTATCTATCTCTGTCAGTCTGCGCAGATCTATCTATCTATCTATCTATCTATCTATCTATCTATCTATCTATCTATCTATGTCAGTCTGCGCAGATCTATCTATCTATCTATCTATCTATCTATCTATCTATCTATCTATCTTTGAGTTGAGCGTCAATTAAAGATCGAATATAGGTCGGAATCCGCCAGAATGATAAGATAAAGAACAAATAGGGAATGTTTATCAATCTAACATATTTCACTTTTATAAAGCTTCATTAGAGAATGAGATATGGAGAAGAAGAAAGACATACTGATATTTTTTTACTTTTGTGTTGTATGTTTTCCTTTGGTTAATATTGTTTCACGTG
Source organism: Acanthosepion esculentum (assembly GCA_964036315.1). Lineage (NCBI taxonomy): Eukaryota > Metazoa > Mollusca > Cephalopoda > Sepiida > Sepiidae > Acanthosepion > Acanthosepion esculentum. Next base: position 28,202,353 of record OZ038480.1, read on the forward strand.
CCTTCGACTTGTTAAACAAAGGTTAGTACAATTTATGGCATTCCGAATTCAAGGAGAGACGGCGCGTTCCTTCGGAGTTTTAAGAAATTAACGGATTCCAAGCCTAACTGTAAAACCGCAAATATTGTTTTATGTATGTAAGTGTATAATGATTCTAGTTTGTCTATGTGGGAATCATTAGATAAGGTATATTTGTAAACGCGTGCGTGTGTGCGCCTGTCTGGTAGACATTATGTTCGGTGATTTTTCGCACGTTTATTTCGGAACGTTTTTACGTACACATAGTTTGTTTTAGATAAGCACATAGATTCTTTAAGAACGGATTCAGCAAAGGTTGGTGATGTAATATAATACTTTTGACGTCTGTTTATATTTGGTAATATAGTTATTAGTAAATCCTCGAAGTACTTTCGACGTAAAAGATTATGTTCTTTTTTTCATTAGGGTGACATTTGTAAAATCAAGTTAGGACCAGTATCGTTCTTGCGTATTACGAGTGAGTTTGAATGGTTGTCTAATAAATGTAAATCTCTTTTATGTCCGTAGACACAGGCTTTTAGATTTCGAGATGTCTCCCCGATATAAGTTCTTTTACTTTGTAAGAAAATTTATTTGATAAGTACCGGCACCTGAATTGGTATTAGAATTATTTCTCTTCTTAATTATATCTCCGATTGTCTTGGACGTTGTGGTAAAGAGTTCATTATTAGAGATAACTAATTTATTTACGAGTTTTGTAGAAAGAGTATCAGAGAGTAGGCTTATGAATTTTGGGTTGGTGATGTCAGAAGTACTATCGGTGGTGTTTAGTTTTTTGTATTTGTGGATCTTGTAAGCTTGTTTTCTAGCATTGATGATGAAATGATTTTTGTTGTGAAGAAGTCTGCATGCTTTCTCAATGCATTTCTCTTCTTTACCTAGGTACACTGGGCTACATATCCTACAGCCTCTGAAGTAGAACCCTATGACTAATCCTGATTTTATTTTTTGATTGTGGTGGTAATAGAAATTAATTAGATTGTTTCTGTTAGTGGGTTTATGATAAACTCTAAAATCTAATTTGTTATTATTATGTATTAATAAGATGTCAAAGAAAGGCAGATATTTGTTTATTTCAAATTCATGTGTGACTTCAATGATAGGTCCAACCTTACTAAGTTTCTTTATTATGTCTAATAGATTTATATTATGAGGATATAATAAAAAACGTCATCTATTTATCTTAGGTAAGTAGAGTTTTAGGTAGGATGTGTTTAAATATTCTGAACTCTCAAATAATCTATGAAAAGACAGGCTAGAACACCACTAATAGGTGATCTCAGAGGTAAGCCGAAAATTTGCTTACAGTCATGTAGCGGACCATGGGGTGAAGATGTGAAGAGATATCAGCAGGTTAAAATTTCCTGCTAGCCGGTTCAGCTACATGAGAATGTTGGACTTTAATTAAGTCCAAAGAAGACAAAGAAAATAAACAAGACCGATATATATATATATATATATATATATATATATATATGTAAACAAATATATATTAATAACAAGTTAAACAAAGACATGGACAGTTACATAGTGTTTGTGTGGTGAAATTATGTGTGTATATTGTGGTGAGTGTTCGTACGTACGTGTATTGTTCTTAGCGTGTTCCCAGAATTTGGGAAGCGCTGTATCTGTGAGAGGTCATATATTGGTGTTAGTTGAAAAGAGAGATTTACCCCACCTCCATGCGAGGTGGCGGCCCAAGGCCTAAGTGGAAAAAGAGATCGAGGCGAAGGGTCAGCCAGTATTTATAGCCAGGGGAGAGAGACCCCTGTTGAAGGATTAAGGAACTGAGGAGGAGCTAACTCCGACAGACATTTTTATTAAAAGAAATAGTGGTTAGTGATTAGTTTACATAGTTTTCTTTTGTTTTTTACTTCTGTGGATAGGTAGAGGAAGCGTTTCTTTGTAGCTTTTGAGATGCTTTCTGAATAAGTTGAGGCATTTTGTAGTGGTTATAACAGTGCATAACGATGTGATATCTAATCTAGCCATAACCTTCTTTTCCAAGTTTATATTTCGTATCCTGTGGATTAAGTCACCAGAGTGTTTAATGTAAGTTGGAGTGATGGTGCCTAAGAAGGGAATTAGGATTTTTGCAGAAACTTTAGCTACTCTGTGGGCTGCACCTTTGATTCTGGTCATAATGGGCCTGATGGGTATGTTGGGTTTGGGTGTTTTGGGTAAGCCACATAATGAGTGTGTTCGGGTGTAGATTAATCTATCTATCTATCTATCTATCTATCTATCTATCTATCTATCTATCTATCTATCTATCTAAGTTCTTCATTAGCTATCTGTCACTGGTCGTTTCTATCTATCTATCTATCTATCTATCTATCTATCTATCTATCTATCTATCTATCTATCTATCTGTTATGGTCCAAGTTCCTTTTACCGCGGTAATGGTCCAAGGTAGAACCAATGAAGAATAACTGGAACACAGGTATGGAATAACACAGATATATTACAAACAGAAATATGTACAAAAAGTAGAAGTATTAGTAATGACAATCAGGTTGGGTTAGAGTGAACTATGCTGTCTCGACAAGTATCACTATTCCAATGTCTTACAGTAATCGTCTGACGCGACTCTGTCTCTGACTGACTCTGACTCTGAACTGTGACTTGAACTTGAACTGACTGCTCCCTCTTGAGGCGCAGTATTTATGATGTCAGTAATAGTCCATTATTCTTATGGGTAATTTCCCATACCCCCCCCTTCCGAAGCTTTTACGTAGCAGGGGTTTTTAATATCTTTTTTTATTAGGATATATTTTCAAAGGTTCTGTGAACTTTCTTTTTCTAGACGATTTTCTTGGTTCTGGCATTGTTTGCGACCTTTTTATATCAAATATTTCGAAAATCGCGTCCATTACATCTTCTTGAGGTGGGCCGTTAGCATGCTGTAATGGTCTCTTCCTTATTTGGTTTACGTGTCTTCTGTGTGAGATTTTTTGTCCCTATACTATGTAAACCATATTGCCGATTCTTTTCTCAATTGTCCCTTGCTCCCAGTAAGATGTATTATTTTTATATGCTTTAAAAAAAAACTTTTTCTCCTGGGTGGAATTTTCTTTTTGGTGCAAGGACTGTGTTACTTGTTTCGTTTTACTTGGTAGCAATTTATCAAATTCAGATCTGATTTTTCTAGCGAACATCACTTCTGCAGGTTGATGGTGTAGCATTATTTGGCGTAATTCGGTATACCTGAAGTAACTGCTGTAATGCTTTTTCTGTAGGCACATCATAGGCTTTTCGTAACACTCTTTTGAGTGTATCAACAAATCTCTCCGCTTGCCCATTCGATCTTGGGTGATAAGGCGGGGATTTTATATGTTTTACTTGGTAAATTTCGCAAAACTGTTGGAAGTCTGCTGACGTGAATTGCGTTCCATTATCTGTGACAAGGCAATCCACTACACCAAACCGAGCGAATAGTTCGTGGAGGCAATTTATGCTCGTTTCTGAAGTAGGACTTTTGCAACGAAACACCACCGGCCATTTACTATAGCTATCCACTAAGTTTAAATAGTAGAAACCGTCAATTGGTCCTGCATAATCTCTGTGTAATCTTGACCACGGACGATCAGTCTCTGGCCATGGCTTATGTATGATTGGCGGTGCATTGGCTGCTAAATTACAACCCTTGCACATTTCCGCCATCTGAGTAATATCCTTGTCCATATTTTTCCATTATACATAGCTTTGCATTAGCGACTTCATTCTATTTTTACCAGGATGGCCCGTGTGGAAATTCTTTAGGATTCGCTTTTGTAGTATTTTGGGAATTACAACCCATTCGTTGTAAAGTAGCACATTATCTCATAGAGAAAAGCTGTCCGATATTTGCTCATTTTTTTCTGCTATTTTTGCTTTTGTTTCATTTATAAACCCGTCATTTTTGGCTTCATTTATTATGTCTTGTAGTGTGACTGGGAGGTTTCTAACTGTACAACATAGTACTGTTCTGATATCTTCTTCATTTAGGGCTGCGATTACAGTATTTCCAATGGCTCTGTCTTTGTTGGTATAAGTCTCGACAGACCATCCGCATACCCGATCTTTTTCGTTGGTAAATATTCCAATCTGAAATTGTAGTTCAGAAGAATTGTTCCCCATCTAAGTAACCTATTTGCAGTGTAAACCGGTAGACCTTTTTTCTAACCAAAAATTGTTAGTAACGGTTTGTGATCCGTCTGCAGAGTGAAATGTCTACCATAGATGTACCTATGAAACCTTGTGACTGCGAAGATAAATCCCAGATCTCCTTTCTCTATTTGTGAGTATTTTTTCTCCGCTGGTAGTAACATTCTAGAAGCATGTGCGATGGGTTTTATTGTCCCATCTGGGATTTTATGTAATATACACGCGCCGACTCCGTAGGCGCTCGCGTCACTTGCTACAATAATTTCTAGTTTAAGATCGTAGTGTGACAAAAATAAATCTGAAGTTAACGTCTTAATTATTTTTTCAAATGTTTCCTGGCATTGATCTGTCCACTGCCAAACTTTTTCTTTCTTTAGCAGCTCGTTCAATGGTGCGCGAAGTTTATGCATTTGAGGTATGAATTCTTGGTAGTAACTCACTAAGCCTAGAAAACTTTGTAGTTCTGTTATGTTCTTAGGAACTGGCATTTTTTTTTTATTGCCGTTGCCCTTTCAGGGTCTGGTCGTCTACCTTCTTGATCTATGATATGGCCAAGGTATTTAATTTCCTTCATGAAAAAATCGCACTTATTTTCTTTTACGTTGAATCCATAGCTTTGTATTCTCTTAAACACTTCTTGTACATGTTCCCAATGTTGTTCAACACTTTCGCTATTAATCAATACGTCATCCAGGTATGCAATCGTGTACTCTAGTCCGGCAAGCATCGTATCCATTGTCTGTTGGAATATAGCCGGCGCGACCTTAATTCCAAATGGTAGTCTTTGGTATTTGTACAATCCTTTGTGTGTGTTTATGCATAGTAGTTTTGAACTTTCGTCATCGACTGGAATTTGCAAGTACGCTTCACTTAAATCTATTTTTGAAAAGATTTTTTTTCCGTCATTTAATTTAGTGAATACTTCTTCTGGACTGGGTAGAGGATAGTGGTAGTCCTTTATTGCTGTGTTCAAACCTGTAGAAAAATCAGCGCAAACTCGAATTTCTCCTGATTTCTTTTTGACGTAGACCGTCGGTGTGGCCCACTTACTGTATTCTACTTTTGTCAATATGCCAGTGTTTTCAAGTCTAGCTAATTCTTGATCAATTTTTTCTATTGACGCAAACAAGAAATCTCGCGTAGAACTTGTTTTTTTAGAGTTTACTCGTCGACCACCGTTATGTGAGACGGATATAAAAAAAAGGTATGTCCTCCGCGTAGAGAGTTTGTTTTTCTTTTGGGGGGTTCCAGGTCGCCACTTGTTATGTGCGACGGATAGGCAAAAATAGTATATCCTCTGCGTAGAGAGTTCGTATTTCCTTTGGGTTGCGTCGTCGTCACTTGTTATGGTCCAAGTTCCTTGTACCAAGGTGATGTTCCAAGGTAGAACCAATGAAGAATAACTCGAACACAGGTATGGAATAACACAGATATATTACAAACAGAAATATGTACAAAGAGATAGAAGTAATAGTAATGACAATCAAGTTTGGTTAGAGTGAACTATTAGAGTGATACTGTCTCGACAAGTATCACTATTCTTACAGTAATCGTCTGACGCGACTCTGTCTCTGACTGACTCTGATTCTGAACTGTGACTTTAACTTGAACTGACTGCTCCCTCTTGAGGCGCAGTATTTATGATGTCCGGAATAGTCCATTATTCTTATGGGAAAGTTCCCATAACACTATCTTAGTTTCTTCATTAGCTATCTGTTACTGGTCTTTTCTATCTATCTATCTATCTATCTATCTATCTATCTATCTATCTATCTATCTATCTATCTATGTCAGTTTCTTCATTAGCTATCTGTCACTGTTTTTTCTATCTATCTATCTATCTATCTATCTATCTATCTATCTATCTATCTATCTATCTATCTATCTATCTATCAGTATTAGCCTATTCTTTTACCCTTTCCAAGCGGTACAACAATAGTAACCGACTTTCTCCTTTATTTTAAAAATAATCTTATCTCAATCAAGGCAATAAAGCATTAGAGGTTACTGAGTTTGAAAGAATATGAAAGAAAGAGGAATTAAGAAGAAAGAATCTAACGATTGACATTGTACTTAAATTTTTGAAGATCAAATTTGCCTGGGAAGCAAGAAGCCGGAAGATAGTTCCATAAGTGAAAATTGCGCGAGAAAAAACTGTAAGCATAGAACCTACGGTTACATGTAACCATTTCCCCTGTAAAATGATGAGAGCTCCCCTCCAATCTAGTAGAAAGATTAAATTTAGAAAGTCAAGATTCCAAAGAGAAAAGTTTATCAGAACAGAAAAGGCACAGAGAATCTAAGCTACGGTGCTGACTGAAGCCGAGATGGCAAATCAAAGTCCATAACATTGCAGATTCTTCTTTGTATTTTATCAACAATTTCTAAATACATAGCAGAAGCGTCAGACCAGATGTGAAAACATTCAATGCATGGACGAATGGTAGACTTATAAATATGTAAGATAGATTTCTTGAGATCTTCATATCGATGCACAATTCCTTTCATCTTTTCCAATTGATATTTACGAAGCTGGGTTTTGTTTTAACAAAACGCAACAAGTATGGGTCACCCAGTACGGATTGAAGTCCCTACTCAGTAGAAATCGGCAATCGTTACACAACGCAGTTGAAATTTAAAATCAATGTTTAAAAAGCAAATCAATCTTGAAAACTGCATGAGAACCAGAATAATGAACATTGCATATGAGAAGGAAAATCGATTCAATGATAATTTCAATAACTAGATATCAATAAACTTCAAATAAATCAGCTAAGGTTTATTGATATCAGGATTGCTTACAGATTAGTGCAGGATATGTTGTCAGTTGTCACGTTTGAGATAGGGCCATATAGGGATTTTCCAAGCGTAGCTTAGATGTGGCACAAGGGCAAATTGCAGGGGGGCACCCAATGGGGATCGAACTCACTACTCAGTCGTCATTCTTCTAGCGAGACATGCTTGCTAACCATTACACCACGCAGAGGTGCCCAATGATTCAGTCATATATACTGCTAAGAAAGTCGGTTCACTATGTCGTGCGAGACACTTTTTCTCTTCGGAATCTATCTTGCATATCTATAAGTCTACCATTCGTCCATGCTTAGAATATTGCTGCAATATATGCTATTTATTTTGAGCTCCTTGGTAAGATACAAAGAAGAATCAGCAATATTATTGGTCCTGATCTGGTGGGCTCGGCTTCAGTTGTTGGGATGAGCTATTCGCTATATCTAGACTTTTGAATTTAAGCGCAGTATGAGACTGGCCACACGATTTCATCAATTTACAGTTGATTTGGTTAGATGCAACCATAAGTTCTATGCTAACAGTTTAATTTCTCGCACTTTTCGCTCGTGAAACTCCCTTCCACTCCCTGCTTTCCAGCCAACTTTAATCTGCAAAAGATTAAATGCAAGGTCAATCACTATCTACTGTCCTTCTGCTTACTATTTTCTCTTTCTACTCATTGCTAATGTTTCTGTTCCCAATTCCTTCACAACCTGTAACCCTTTGCGTCTTTATGGGAGTACTGACTTGCATGAGGTGATATCGATTCAAAAATACCAGAGTGTACTGAAAAAATTATCGGTCTGACTCAATTCCAAAATTCTGACAAAATGAAAAGACAGTCGTCAATATTTTGCTGAAAGGACTTTCAGCACCATTTCGTGTAAATATATATATATATACATATTAAGACTTTTTATATGTTTATACGTTCTTTTTATAGATACAAATATTTAAGTAAATGCTCTGTTTATAATAAACTGTACTAAGGACATTTACCGGCCTGAATGTCCGAGAAATACTTATAGAAAATATGCGTCCTCTGAAAGGAATCGAACCTGTATCCTATACGGAACCGTCATATAGCCTGACGTGCTTTTACCAATTGAGCCACAGAGGAGTGTTTCGAATAGCTCAATCGGTAAAAGCACGCCAGGCTATATGACTTTTCCCTATAGGATACAGGTTCGATTCCTGTCGGAGGACGCATATTTTCTATGAGAATTTCTCGGATATTCAGGCCGGTAAATGTCGTTAATACTGTTTATTGTAAACAGAGCATTTACTTAAATATTTGTATCTATAAAAATAACGTATAAACATAAAAATGTCTTAAAATAAATGTCGGACTTTGTCCATTTCTTAATATATATATATATATATATATATATATATTAGGAAAATCTATGACAAAGTGGAACATATTTTTCGTGTGTTGCGTTTCATCCTTTATCGGACTGAAAGAGAGGGGGCCATGGAATTTTAAATTTAAGTTGTTTTTTTAAAATACGTGTTTGTGGTATATCGTCTTGCTGATTTCATTTAGTTTTTTTCTTTTTGTTTATGTATTTATCACTTTTGTTGTTAAATATCCCACGTTTTGATAATAGAAGATTTGCCAAGAAAGGTGAAATTCTGTAAGAAGCTGGGTGTAAATTTACTGTGAATGATTTAGTGATAACAGCACTTTCTATACATTTTCGTCTTAGTAAATTGCTTTCTCTTTTAATTAGAGTAGCATTTTTTAAATTAAAATTTATGTGCAGCTCATTACAGTGAGATACTCTTCCTTCAGGTTTTAGCTATTCTTTGTTTTGTATTAATTAAGTCTTTTATTGTTTTAGAAGTAGCATCAACATATTTTATGTTAATCTTAAGTAAATTCTTTTCAATTGTAGTTGTGATAGAGTTGGTAGGTAGAACAATATATTTTGATGCGTTGGGTCTATCAGAATGGTCCATTCTTCTATTGTGAAATATTTAACAAAACGTATTCCATGTTGAATATGAATGAATGAATTAATGAATTAATTACTGGAGGAGTTTAAAAGTATTTTCAATGTATTTCTCCTCTTCATATAAATATTGAGGGTTACGAATTCTGAATGCGATTAAATAGATTTCAAATTTTATTTTTTATGGTGAGAATAGAAATTTATGAGATCATTTTTATTAGTTGATTTTTGATGGACATATGGACACATGCAAATCAATCTGTAACTTGATGCCTGTAAGAAACTTGTTCTCCATAAATACAGAAACCTATCATGAAATGAGTCAGTTATTAAGAGGGATACAAGGAGACAAATCATGGCAGACCAATAAGACCAATTAAACATTGTTAACAACAGTCATATATCTATCATATTTGTGTCTGTATGATCGTTGTTAGCTGATGGAGATTTCTTTCCGACAGTTGTTAGACTATTGGGATGTGCAATTGGTGTAATGATCAGAGGAGTAATTTGTTTCCTCTTTTCATTAGAGTGACATTTTAAACCGAAATTATGGCCAGACTCATTACGGTTAGCAAGTAATGCATTGATTGTGTTGTTTTGTAAAAGATCCCTTCTATGTTAATATAAAATTTTATTTAAATTCTTTGAGATTTTCTCTATGCATCCATTGTGGAAATTATTACTAGTGAAAGAATAACTTCCTCATTTAAGTTTTAGGCTGTTATTTTGTTTTGTATTAAGTATTTTATTGTTTTAGAATTAGTTATAAACAAATTTTAAGTTAAGCTTAGATAAATTTTTTCAGTTGTAGTTGTGATAGAGTTGGTGGGTAGAACAATATATTTTGATGCGTTGGGTCTGTCAGAATTGTCCACTTTTCTATTTTTAAATATTTTACGAGTATTTTGTTTCGCGTTGAATATTAAATAATTAGAATATTGGAAGAGCTTAAAATGCGACAAATTCTGAGTTCTTTTACATAGAATTCCATGATTATTCCGGATTATATTTTGTTTTTATGATGAGAATAGAAATTTATGAGATAAGTTTTATTAATTGATTTGCGATGAACACATAGTTTTAGGCTATTGTCATTACGGTACAACATGATATCTAGAAAATATAAAGTACTGTTTTTTTTTCTGCTACGTAAGTGAATTCTATGGTATGTTCGACTTAAAACTAGCAAAATAGTTTTGTGATGATAACACTATATTAATAGATTGTCATCAATATATCGGATATGTTGATTGTTTAGGTAAATTGCTTTGGAAAGGACAATTCTGAGAAGATGCACGCTGAAAGACAACTTAGAGGCAAACCAAGTGGTAATCCAAATTTTTGTTTATAAGAACTATTTTGAAAGATGAAATAGCATTGATTGATGCTCAGTCGGCATATTTTAATGATTTTTAGCTATTATTAATGAGAGGTATATATTTGATTGTATTAGATGCTTTTTTAAACGATTTAAGTAATTAGTAACATGAATGTTGGTGTAAAGTGTTTTAACATCTAAACTAGACATGAGTTTGTCAGCCATATTTATTCATCTGAGTTTTTCAACCAGGTTGTTTGAATTTTTAACACGTGATAGATGTTTGTTCCGAATTTTCTGTTATGGTTTTCATTAGTTTGTGGCGAGCGCTACCAGAACCTGATATCGGCTTTGGGTATTCTAGGACGATATTCTATTAGTTTATACCAGGATTTGTTTTCATTATTAAATAGTTTTCTAATCGCTCTATTACATTTTTGTTTCAGCAATTACGTTGCGTTCATCTATTTTCTCATAGGTGTAGGCATTGTTGAATCGTAAATTAAATTTATCATTGTATTTTTTCCTATTCATGATAACAATCTTTTGTTCGAGATGGTGATATGAATTTCCTTATTTTTTGCTAGGTTTCTGAGTGCACTTAAGTGTCTTTGAGTTTTTTCATTGTTCGTTTCTAGAGTGTCTGTAATTATTCCTTGAATGAAGACTTTGGTAAATTCTGTGTCGTTATGATATGATTTTTAAATATTTTATCAACTATATTTTTCTAAAATTGTTTTGATATATAAACATTTATATAATATTTTTCAATACATACATACATACATACATACATACATATATATATATATATATATATATATATATATATATATATATATATATATATATATATATCAATTATATATATAAGATGAGAATGAATGGAGTACAATTCCAACTTTGTTAACATTTGATTTAAAAGAGGGCTCAGTAAAATGTAGAGCAATTTTATTTACACTATTTACATTATTCGGACTATTGTCCTCATCTTTGTTGCCATATTTATCACAACATTTCGACCGTTGTACGCTCTGGCCTTCTTCAGGTGGTTGGAATGTCGAACTGGACCCTTTATTTCGCTCGCTGGAGTAGGCTGTTCTAGTTCTACGTGCCATGTCTAATGGATGTCAGTTATCAGTTATCTCCTGTTAATTCACCCCTCCAAGTTCTACACTGCCTTAACCAGGTATTGAACTCACAACTCTTTGGGTCCTGTCACTGGATCTAACCAACTCCTTTATCACTTATCCACTGTGCCATGTGTCCTTAAGGACACATGGCACAGTGGATAAGCGACACAGTGGATAATTGACACAGTGGATAACTGATAACTGACATCCATTAGACATGGCACGTGGAACTAGAACAGTCTACTCCAGCGAGCGAAATAAAGGGTTCAGTTCGACATTCCAAGCAACTGAAGAAGGCCGGAGCATACAACGGCCGATACATTGTGATAAATATGGCAACAAAGATGAGGACAATAGTCCGAATAATGTAAATAGTGTACATAATACCTAATCTCAGAATTATAGACAGGCAATATTATTTATTTTAGGATATTACATCGAAAACATGTCAAAATCGCTACACAATTGCAGTCGTGTTTCGAAACGACTGCTATTGTTTAGCGATTTTGACATATTTTCGCTATAATATCCTAAAATAATATATATATATATATATATATATATATGTATATATATATATATATATATATATATATACACTCCAATATACACACACACACACACATATATATATATATATTTTTGAGAATCTGTGGCGGTACTCTCTCTCTTTCTCTCTCTCTCTCTCTCTCTCTCTCTATATATATATATATATATACACTCCAATATACACATATATACATATATATATATATATATATATATATATATATATATAGAGAGAGAGAGAGAGAGAGAGAGAGAGAGAGAGAAAGAGAGAGAGTACCGCCACAGATTCTCAAAAATGTGCATACCACGATGAAAAAATACCCCAAACTTAAAAACAAATTTTTATCGTGAAAATCTCTGTTATATCAAGATGAAAAACCAAACAATTTTTTTTATTATTAAATTTATGTCTTTTTTTAAATCTTTGTTAGAACCTTTGAAATTTTAGTTTAAAATGGTGTTTTTCTTGCGTCACCGGAGGTGGGAGACCAAAGATTAGCATAGGAAATTTTAACGACCTTTTTGCAGTGAAAAAAAAACCCAAAAAGTCATTGATTTGGAAATTCTTCCAAAAATCAAGTACTTGTAGGAAGTTGATGAAACTTTAAGAGCTTATTCTCAAATGAATGAAATCATTTAGAAACGTTTCCTTTTGAACAATCTTGGTGAAAATATTCTTTTTTTTACATGTTACCCACCATTTATTTAATTTTATGAAATTTCGATTAATTCAATTTTTTACAGCTTAATATTTATATTAGCTATACGCAGAACTCATTGGATAATTTAAATCATCAATTGTTTTTGTTGTAAAACTGGTGCCCCAGTTATCAAAGATCTGATCTGAATCGCAAAATAAAAAAATGCAATACATGCTTTTACTAATAAGATATATTATGAACACTGTTTTCTCAGAAAAAGAATCTCGGTGAATAATGAATTTTTACAAAACCATTTCATGTTTTTTAAATTTTACATTAGAATAATATTTAAAGTTTTAAATCTTTTATATTTCTGTATTAATTTGTACCGGTTAGGTGATATTGTTTTTAATTAAAACTATTCAGGAACCCCTAATATTTTAAAAAGAATTTTCAATTTCTTTTGTCTTGTATGAACGTGTTGATTTTTGTAAATACGGACGACCATACACAACATTATTAGAACATAAGAGCGATAACTATAGTAAATTTAAAGCCATAATATGTAAAAGTCAATAAAACATATTGGTTGTTAATTAAATTTTGTAACTGATGATGCAATGTAGATATTTCTTAGTTTATCCATAATGTCTAAAAAAGTGAAAAATCTAAAAAAGTTTGCATTTACATCGATTATGTTTTCCGTATGAATAATATGGAAATCTTTTTTTATGGATGCAATTAAATAAGCAATAATCAATAAACAGTCTGGTTTTCGCTATTTTCTAATGAGATATCCGATTTTATGTCAAAAAAAGAATAATTAATAGAGTTCAGTAGTGATTATTATGTGCCTCAGAAGTTTCAAATATGAGTTTCTTTTGGTAGCCATTTTCTTTAGCATTTTCCCGATGTTCCATTGATATTCTCGGCATTTATCCGGAGAACCAAATCTCGCTTATTTAGAGTCTCTTTCATGTGGTACCTATTCGAGAAAAAGAATTCTAACAAAATCTCATTCTGGGTGCAGCATTTCGGATGACCGAGAGGAATCCATTTTGTTGTCGAAAATCTTCAGTAGCAATTAGAATTTAAAGATTTTGTTCCTGTATAAGACAAGCACCAAATTCCGATGACCACTGGGCAGGTTGGTCACTGGCATTCTGTAAGTGTAGTAATAGTAGTAGTAGTAGTAGTATTAGTAGAGAAAAAACTGGTTGTTCTATGTTTGATAGTAATCTGCGCTTTATTTGGACATAGAATATAGGAAGAGAAAAACGTGAGATATTTTTGAAAGATTTCTGGCCGACTCAAGAACTATAGAACAATAAATGCTTCTTTTTAATAATTAACGAAGCGGTATTTACGAAAACAAAAACTTTTAGCAAAATAATATTCGAAAATTTCTATCTTACAAAAAATTACACTCCAACAAAAAAGCTTTAGTTCCGAGCTACAATAAGAAGCTGATAAGATAAAGAACAAATAAGAAACGTTTATCAGTTTAACATGTTTCACTTTTATTAAAGCCTCGACAGATACTGAAATATGAAGAAAAAGAAGAAAGAAATTCTGGTATTTTTTATTTTTGTGATGTTTGATTCCCATTGTATCACGTGCATTCGTCTCTTTTGCTACAACGCTAGAATAATTTGTGGTGTTCTGAATTCAAAGAGAGATGACGCGAAAGTGAAAATACCAGAATTTCTTTCTATTTTTCTCCATGTCTCAGTCTTTGACGAAGCTTTAATAAAAGTTTAATAAAAGTGAAACATGTTAGATTAAAAAACATTTTCTATTGGTTCTTTAACTTGTCATTCTGTTGAATTCCGATCCATATTTGATCTATATGTGATACCAAATCATATTAAAAGGCTCGATTTATTAATTGTTTGGTCTTCGTAATAGGCTGGACAATCGTCGTCAAATGATGACAATAATACTGAAGGAATTAAACGAAGTCGATTAAGGGTTGAAAAATTGGGAAAAGCTTATAAGTTAAAACATCCAACTTGGTAATTGAAGCATAAGTAATCCTTCAAAAAAAGCTGGGTATACAGAGTTGCTTAAACCAGTGCTTCTCAAACTATCTGATATGGCGGATTGGCACTTTTTCTCAATGTGTCACGTACCTGTAATATTTTGTGGTAATATTAATTTATACCAGAAACGATATATATAAGAAATATCATAAAGTTGACTATTTTAATCTTCCATTTATTTTGCAAAAAATAATTCAATATCAGAACATATAAAACGTAATAAAAAATAAGCAGTTTATAACCACAAAAACAAAAAATATATAACTGTTGCGGTGTCCTCCCTCTAATGAGGCTATTGTAGACTCTTCTACTTACTATAAAGTTAATAGGGAAAGTAGGTCTCGGGGGAACAGTGATAGACTGTTCAACTGTCGAACTCTCTGAGGAACTCGGACGCGGCTTTGCTGAAGAGCAAAGTTTCGTCCGGGGAGGTAGATAGGCCCTGAACCCGTTTATGCGGGTTCAAAGGGAATATTTTTGGCCGAGCCTACGGGTTCGGAGCACCCACGGTAAACTCGGCCTTGTGCCAGATACATCCCTCATGGTTGGGGGCTGTTAAATATTAACAGTGATAGACTGTTCGTTACTGTCGAACTCTCTGCCTTGAGCAGAGAGGGACCCGGGGAGGTAGACAGGTCCGGACCCGCTTATGCGGGTTTTACGGGAAAAAATATTTGACAGAGCCTACGGGCTCGCAGAACCCACGGTAAAATCGGCCTTGTGCCACAAACATCTCTCGTGGGCGGGGGTCTGTTAAATATTAACAGTGATAAACTGGTCTTCCAAGACTGTGAACTCTCTGCCTTCCGAGGCTGTGTCGAAGGGCAGACTTTCGTCCGGGGAGGTAGACAGACCCGAACCTATTTATACGTGTTCTACGGGATTTTTGGTGGAGCCTACGGGCTCGGATGACCCACGTTTAACTCGGCCTTGTGCCACATATATCTCTCGTGGCGGGGTGTCTGTTAAATATTAACAATGATAGACTGAACGCTAGTCAACCGACACACACTCCCAAGTCGTGTAACACTCTTCTGTTGTATTTACTGTTCAATACAATATTTTTCTGCAACCTCTTGTTTTGTTATTCTTCACCATCTACTTGGTCACAACAATAACCTTAATCTTTACAAATGATTCCTTAGCATGGCCTGGATATTAGCTGCCTACCGGTAGCTGATAGTTCGCATACCAGCACCTGTCCGCAGTCCACCATTTCGAGAAGCACTGGCTTAAAACGATCAACTTTAAAAATATTCTTAGAGACATTAGAACATCTTTAGTGATCTAGTTCCTTTTATAGCTTCTCGAAGATTTTCAGAGTTATCGATCTATTCTAGGATGATATTAATTTCGAAGAATATTTTGAATGTCGGCCCTGGTAGTAGTCAGTAATATGAGAGTTTTTGCTTGTGATCGCTTATTTTAGAATAAGCTCAATCCAGAGTTGCAACTATTTAACTTCCTCGCCAAAAATTGCAATAAAATAAATAAATTCCAAGAAAGAAATATTTATTGTATTTTATTATTGTTTACTGTTTATGTCAGTTCCGTGTGTGGCTGCCAAAAGAAGAGAACAACAAAATAAATTGAAAAGATATCGTCGAAGATAGCAGCTTGCGTGACTGTAATCATAAATATCTATTTGTTGAAGCTTGATGCAACGAAATGAAAATGTCAGTATTTCTTGTCGTTAGCATAATGCATCTTTCCATCTCGGGAAATTTGAGCCAGAGCTCAGGTCATCAGCCCCAAAGTGAAAATCATGAATGCTTAGTTAATAGCAGCAGTTTAGGAGACAAAACAATGGCCATATAGAGTAGTTCTTCACTATTGCCTGATGCCTGAAAATTACTGAACTCTCTACCTGTCTACTTACCTGCCTACCTATTGTACATGCAGGTAGAGAAGCAGTTATCGATGCAGAAAGTGGACTAAGTGAGATGAACACCGGGTCTGTTTTTTTTTATAGTAAGCTTCACCCTTTACAAGGCCTGTGGGCCACTCGAGGTGTAAAAGGGTTACGTTAGGAGTCTATTTGTGTGTATAGCAGTGGAAAATAACAGATAACCCTGGACTTGAACAGGTTAAGATTGCAGTGATCGGGGAAACATCCTGTTGGGAATCGGTCCATAGTCCAGTGGTTCACGGGAAGAAGCTGATCGAGTGGAACTTACTTTTCACCGATGGAATGAAGGGGAAATGTGGGTGGTTTGCTACTATGTAAGTGGCATGGCGTATTCTTGCCGTGAAGGTTTGACTTGGCGGGACTAGGGAGTGTAGTTCGTCCCCGAGTACTTTCTGTGGAAATAGCGGTAGAACAGTGAGAGGCTTGTCACATCCCGCCTGTGGGAAGAGGGTTGATGGGTGGATTATAATTCGTCACCCACAAGCACTCGGAGATGCTTTTCGGCTCTATCAAGGCTAGAAAGTGAGGTATGGCTTTTTATATTAATTTCATCGAAATACAAGGCTCGAGACGCAATCAAGGAAGAGAACATACTGCAATAAAAGTTATATAGCGGATAGAAGATTCGTTCCTACCGTAGATCTTATTAGGGACAATAAGAGATTAACAACAATAAATAATAATATAGTAGAACAATTAGAAAAATAGACTGCAACAAAAGTTATATAGCGGATAGAAGATTCGTTCCTACCGTAGATCTTATTAGGGACAATAAGAGATTAACAACAATAAATAATAATATAGTAGAACAATTAGAAAAATATACTGCAACAAAAGTTATGTGACGAATAGATTGATTGGTTGATTTGTTTTTAGGGCTCATCAGGCTTTTGTAGGTTATTGAAAGTCAGAAAATATTTTTCGAGCATAAGTAATTTTTGGAGGTAATAGTAATTTACTTATACAAATCCTACTAATTAACCCATAGCTGGGAGAGAATAGGTGGAGTCAAAATATAATAAACCTGACTGGAATTGGCATTTGGCTCTCCAATTTTCAATTCAGAACCGTAGTTTATTGCACCAGCTGCACATCCAAAATTTAACACTCACAGGGCGTAATCAATGAAGAAGAGATATTGGAGAAACAGCAAGTTTTCATTGGTTCATTTTCTACAGCTTATCAGTCCTTTGCGAGTTATTTAAAGCCAGAATATATTTTTATATATTGTAAGAATTTTTCTTTTTGGAGATAATAATGATTATTTAGTGATACGAGTCTTATTAATTAATCCATAACTGGGGAGAAAGACGCGTAATTGAATATAATTAAGCCGACCTGTATTAAAACTATGCTCTCCGATTATCAATTTCAAGCCATTATCCATTAAATCACCTGCAAATCCAAGCTTACATCAGCTGACATTCCCAAGCTATCACCCATCTAGGTACTGACCATGATCGATGTTGCTTAACTTCGGTGATGTATGTGACGGATAGAAGATTCGTTCTTACTGTAACAACGATATTATATATATATTTATATTAGAACATTTATGACACTATACTGCAATAAAAGTTATGATGGACAGAGCTTAGCAAACAAAAAAAATGACTTCTTCTTACTTTAAGTCGAGAGCGTTCATCGTTTCAGTTTAGGAAAAAACTTTATGGATTCTCTTTAACATATCCAAATTGGCAGCTTGACTATTCTTGGGTTTTGGGAACATTGTTAAGGAAACCGCATGAATTTCAATATATATTTTTGGGTTGACTGCCGATAAAGGAAACAGCGAGAAGTGAAATCGATTCAATTTATCTACTGTGTTGTTTATTTTATAAGTGCAACTATATTACTCTTGATGAAAATAATTTTATCATTGATATTCTTCTTCTTCTTCTTCTTCTTCTTCTTCTTCTTCTTCTTCTTCTTCTATGTGCCGTGTCCCTTCACAAAGTTGGCGATCACGGCTCTCCACAATTTTCAGCCTTTTGTAGCTCTTAATAACTTTAGTCTTTTTGCTATCTCTCCCAAACTCTTCTTCGCCATCCATTCACCCAAGCTCGTCAGGTAAGTTATATGTTGCTTTTCTCTTTAACCTAATATCGTCAATTGTCGGATTTACCTCATATCCAAGAATTTAATTTCTTTGCTGATCGCTTCCTTTACGATGAAAGTGTTGACGACTAAATTCGCCGCCAACGAACAGGTTCAGGACTAGAGGCTTCCAATTTCACTACAACCTGCTCCTGTCATTCATTCCCTATCGCCGTTTGGCTTTGGAAGAGTTAGTTGAAGATGAAAGAAAATCAGTGTAGGAGAAAGTGCCGATGGCATAAATTTGTTTAAGGTGGACCTCAACTTGGTAGGAAGTGACCCACACACTTGATTTCATGACCTTCCTCTGCGGCACATACAGAATCCATTTATAAAACTGCAACAGACTGCCGCTGAATCTATAATTTCGAGCTGCGCCTTCTGTGGCCTGTCCTTTTTCAGTCGCTGGTTCAACCGTTGAAATCTTTTGTAATCATCATCCGCTTTTTCCACCGTTGCGGTCTTTGGGGTTGGTCATGCTTAGGTTAGATCCTTGTCTTTGACCTTGCCACCAAGTTTAGCCCTACTAGAATTTTAGAACTCCCGACAGCATCACTCTCAGAGTCATGAGACCACGCAAATCTTTCTAATCTAAATGGAGAAAACTGGATGAGAAGATGTGTTGCGTTAGTGTACACATATTTGGTGTCCGTAAGAAATACCCAGCGAGTTGACCCTCTAAACTGGTTCCAGGTATTTATTAAACTTAATGTCTTACATCAGATATCCAGTCGGGAAAGGGTGATAAGAAGCGTTATAGATCAAAGTAAAAATACAGATATGGGAGAGTGGTTTGCCCAGATATTCATTTACTCACAGTCTTCTTTATCGAGTATCTTGGAATGTTAGTCACGAGAAATATTGTTAATATATTTTACGTTGAAACAGAATTCAGGGAGAAGATAATTCGTGGTTTTCACCAAAAGAATACTTTGAAATAAACGTGGCGCAAAAGGGTGGTTAACTTTTACAAATTTGTAGTAGAAATAATTATAAATTGATAAGATCCATAGACGGATATGCAACGTAATTGGCCCTGATCTGGCATCTCGTCTACAGTCGCTCTCTCACAGACGTGCCGTCGCCTCCCTCTATCTTTCATGGTAACTGTTCCAAGGAGCTGCTTTCGCTGGTTCCCAAACTTCATGAATTTAAGCGTTCTACTAGGCTGGCATCTCGCTCACACCCTTTCACTGTCGAAACTGTTATATGTAGCTGTCTCTTCTACACTAATAGCTTAAAGTCTCGCGCCTCTCGCCCGAGGAACTCTCTCCCCATTTCTTGTTTCCCTGATAGCTATAATCTCCAACTATTCAAATGTAATTTCAATCGACGTCTCCAGATGCCCTGATCTATCCTCTATTGAAGGTCCTTTTCGAGACCAACGGGCAGGTTAGTTTTGCCAGCGATACCGCATTTACTATGATCTGCTCCCCGACAAGCAATATGGTTTCCGCTTTGCCCGTTCTACAGCTGATGTTCTTACGACCACCAATGAAATTATTTACCAAGCTCTTCATAATAATGGAGAAGTTCGTGCCGTGGCTCTAGATATCTCTAATGCGTTTGATAAGCCTTCTTCGCAAGCTTCAGAATTATGGAATTTCAGGTCGATTGTTTGACTTAATACAATCATTCCTGTCAAACCGTGTATTGAAGGATTCTCCTCCAGCTCCTATTCCACTAATGCAGGTGTTCCCCAAGGCCCCATCCTAGGCCCTACTCTGTTCCTTATCTTCATCAACGATCTTCCTGGCGTCATAGATTCCCAAGCAGGCATCTACGCAGACGACACTACAATTTACTCCTGCCTCAAAAACAAATCTAGTGTCGTTGACAAAACTAACCTGGCCGTTCGTCTCGAAAAGGACCGCCAATCGGTTGTGAACTGGGGCAGGAATTGGCTGGTTAACTTTAACGCCCCCAAAACAAAACTGCTCTCTATTACTCATCACAGCGAACCATCCCTGCCCCCATTAGAATGCCAGATGCTCAACTTTTCGAGAGCTCCTCTTTGCGACTACTCGGTCTCACATTGACAACTGACCTGAGATGGAACAAATACATTGAGGCAATAGCTTCGTCCACCGCAAGGAAAGTTGTCTCCCTGTGCTGCGCCAGGAAATTTTTCTCGCCGGTGTTGATCCTTTAAATTTATAAATCAACCATTCGCACTTGCATGGAGTATTGCTGACATCTATGGTCCAGTGCCCCTTCTGTTTGTCTCAAGGTTCTTGAAAAGATCCAGAGACGGATATGCAATGTAATTGGCCCTGATCTGACATCTCGTCTGCAGTCGCTCTTTCACAGACGTGCCGTCACCTTTTTTTTTACAAATACTTTCACGGTAACCGCTCCGATGAGCTGCTTTCACTGGTTCCCAGACTTCATGAATTTAAGCGCTCAACTAGGCTGGCATCTCGCTCACATCCTTTCACTGTCGAAACGGTTAAATGTAATCGTCTCTTCTACTCCAGTAGCTTCATGTCTCGCACTTCTCGCCTGTGGAACTCCCTCCCCTTTTCCTGTTTCCCTGATAGCTAAAATCTCTAACTATTCAAATGTAATGTCAATCGACGTCTCCAGATGCTTTGATCTATCCCCTAACCTTCTCTTCATCCTTTCGTCTATCACTCCTCTTTGCTCTCGCTCCAACTCTCTGTAACCCCTTGCGTCCTAGTGGCTTCCCTCCTTGCTTGGGGTGAAACGCTTAAAAAAATAATTAAGGAATATAGGCTAAAATATCGTCTTAAGAGAAGGGTTTGTAACGTCATTGGTCTTGACCTGGCATCTCTAATTCAGCCACATTATCACCAACGTGACGTGGCTTCTTTCTGTCTGAATTTGTGTTAAACATTTATATACCATTCGCCGGTGCATTGAATACTGTTGCCATATCTGGCCTGATGCTCCTGTTGGACATCACGTATTCTTGATAAAATCCAAAGAAGAATCTGTAATGCGATCGATCCTAACCAGGCATCTCGACTTCAGTCACATTCTCACTGAGTTTATATGGCTTCCTTCTGTCTTTTCTACTAATATTTTCATGGCCACTCTTCTGATTAGCTTTTATCCCTGGTGCCTCGACTACGTGAATTTAAGATTGATAACTAGGTCTCAACGTTTTACTGTTGAACTAGTTAGATGCAACCGCCTTCTGCTCTAACACTTTATTTTCTCGTACATCTGACATGTGGAACTATATTCCGATTTCTTGTTTCGATGCCAATTACAGTCTGCATGATTTCTCTAGTCTCCCTGAACCATGCTCATTTATTATAAAACGATTAAAAAGACAATGCGCGGGCGAGAACGCAAAATCCGATGAATATGGTCGGCTTGGTGATCGACGAAAGGCGTACTGATCGGGACAGTTTCCACTTTCATTAATAATGTTTTATCTAAAGTCTTGAAGATTCCAAAGGAATGTTTTCTTTTAGATCATTGAAAATATTTTATTACTGAAAAGAGGTGGATATTTTTTTATTTTCGCTTTGTTAGGAGAACTAGATCAGACATATTTTTAATGTTTGTTTTATTAGATGACGATAAATCAGATAAGATTTTTACATGTGCGGTAAGTGTCCGGCAGAAGGCAACATATTCAACCGCAGAAGAAAGAAATACACTTCTTTGTTCGAGATGTTTCCCAGGCTGGTCTATGGACAAGAGATGGTGAGTGATGATATTATTCAGATAAGTGTTTTGATCGACAATTGCTTGACTTTAAAGGCAAGCAGGATCTTCCCATTTGGAATCGTTTTAAAATATAATCTTTCCTTTCTTCTGTTTCTGCATGTTAAGTCAGAGGAGAGTTTGAGAAAATAAATGCAAATTGATAACATACAGAAATTTTATTGTCATAAACTCTTTCTTAAATAGCCTCGTCAGATCGAGATTTTCATATGGATGTCATTCGTAGCGCCGAACTCATATAGAAATGTGTCAACAGTCAGATGCATACAACTGTTTTCTTAGATAATTGGTTTCCAAAGAATGAAACTCGGAGACTAGCGTTAGAGAATCACAAAGAACAGTACCAAATAAAAGAAATCACATCACTTGAGGACTTTCAACAGTAGCAAGAACTAAATCACCTGAAAAAACCCTCCTGCCTCCCATCAGTATGGATTATACTAACCTCTATGATAACTGATAACTCGTTGATCATTTTTGGGCTTATATTCTCGTCTGACATGAAGTAGAAAGTTTATATTAAATCCAATGCTAGGTCTGCTGATAAGTAAATTGGCTCACTGTGTCGTGCTAGAAAATGATTTTCTTCTGAATCTATCTTGGGTATTTATAACTCTACTATTCCCCACGCTTTGAGTATTGCTTCCATATATGGTCCTGTGCTCCTGTTGTAGATTTAGAGGTTCTTAAAGAATCAACGATATTATTGGTCCTAAACTAGCGTCTCGGCTTCAGTCACTTTCCCACCGCCGTAATGTAGATTTCCTTGTGTCTTTTCTATAAATACTTTCATGATAATTGTTCAGATGAGCTTTTCGAAATGCTGCATAAGCTTTAATGAATTTAAGTGCAGTACTAGTTTGGCGGCAAGGTTTCATCAATTCGCAGTTGAATCAGTTAGATGCAACCGCAAGTTCTATGCTAACAGTTTCTTTTTTCTCTTCTGGAACCATGCTTTCCAGCCAACTTTGATCTTCAAAAATTCAAATGCAATGTCAATCATTATCTACTGTCTTCTTGATTACCCTTCTATTGTTCTCGTTCCTTAATAAGGTTTCTCTTTTTTCGTATTCTTTCACACTCAGTGACCCCTTGTGTCTTAGTGGCTTTACTATCCTGCATAGGATAGCACATGTATCTCGAAGAGAAAATAATGAAATAATCAGGATTTTGATGTTTCACATTACTTAAAAATGGTTAGGCAGGAAAACCCCCATAAATACTGAAGAGACTGGTAACAGTAGAGTTGAAAAAAAAAGCTTACATAAAGAATTGTTTCAATAGGTTTTGTTTGATTTTGTTTGTTTTGTTTTATGGTATATCAACATCAATGGGTTATTTAATGCCAACACGATTTTTATCGCTGGTAACATTTTTTTTCAAAAATGTATTGCTGGTAACATTGAGCACTGGTTGATAACACCTTAGGAATAAATATACTTAGGTACGTGCAAGTATTTGTGTGTGTATATAATTTTTTTATCCTATCCATTTGTGTGTGTATATATATATATATATATATATATATATATATATATATATATATATATATATATATATATATATATATATATATATTAATGCACTTTAGAGAAAGGGAAACTATATAGTTTGTTGAGCTAAAACGCTCTATAACACAAGTTGGGTGTTATCACTGGAAAATAGAGTAAATTTTAAAGAATATAATCTGTCGATGTATTTATCTATCTAAGTTCATATCTATCTATCTATCTATCTATTCTGATCTGGTGTTATAGCATCACATTCCAAAATAATTATTGCTGGTATTAAAACTTATCTTTACATTTTCATAGTGTTTTGACCCCAAGTTGGATGTTAATTATTTGCCCATAGTATGGGACCCTAACAGGTGCTACCACCATCGGGTCAAAGTAGACCTGGGAACAATAGAAGTTAAGATGTAGTTCCACGCTCCTCAAAACCTGCTCAGAGTCTTTGCTGCCGGATGTAGTTTATCGTCATACCTAGGATACGGATGTAGTTTCTCGTCATACCCAGGGCCCTTTTCAATAGGAAGATTTTATAAAAACTGAAAGTATCGTTGGTTGCTTGATCAATGCATGCCGAATGTTTCCTTATAATGAAACGACTAAAATTACCATTACTGTTACTATTATTTGAGCGTGTGTCGTACTAACCAAAGGTCAGTAAATATCAGTGTTTTGGCAGAAGGTGACCTGGCGTTCTTTAGCTTCCGGCAGGAGTTTCCAAATGTTAAGAAATTTAATCATACAAATAATTACTGATCAATTAATATCATTTCATTGAAAACTCCCGCCAGACATGGAATATAATGAGTAACCACAATGTTGGAAGCAAATGAAAAGAAACAAAGAAAAGGAAAGCGGGAAACTAACGAAGGTTGAAGAGGAAATGGAATGGGTCGGGGAGAAAGGGGCTTGGCACTTTTAACCAATGATCCGACTTCGTTGTTTTCTTGTGTCAAAATTTACCTTTTCATTAGAGCCGAAAGCTAAACTTTTGGGCAGGTTGTTTGCTTCGAATGTCGTCCTGTTGTTAAATAATGTCGTCTCATAAAAGTTAATATCTCGTAGTAAGTGACGAGTTGCCGAGCGATAAAAATCAAACCCGATTTTTGATGTAAACTGTATTTTACTTAGAAGCAACTATGCCGCCATTTTTGTATCATTCAGTTAGATAAGAACGTGTTTATGTGCTGATCTTTTTTCAGTGTTTGTGTTTTCCATTTTTGAAAGCGCGAATCAACAAGAATTTGTTTGCACATAAACTCTGGACACATTTATTTCTGATCACATTTTCGTAATTGATAGCTGGTAATCTCAAATGTTCTTATCTTTTAGCGTGGATGTTGCCGTATTTCACCGCTGATTTAATTGTGCATTTTTGTGACTTTCTTAATCTGAAACTTCTACTGAGAGCCAACCACGTGCGTGCAGAAAGAAAATGAACTGAGTAAAATACATAAAAGTTGAATGGAGTCTAAGACAAGGACGTGTCTTCTCACCAGACTTATTTAAGCTTAACAGCGAGGCGATCCTGAGAGAACTAGAAGACCTGGTTATGATTGGCGGACACAATCTTAACACTATAAGATATGGAGATGACTGACAGAAGACTCAGAAAAGAAAACAAAAGGAGCTCCTACAGAAAGTAGAAAAGAAAAGCAAGAAGAAATGACTGACTATCAATTTTAAGAATACAGTCATCAAGGAGAACTGTCGAAGAATCGAATTTTGAATTAGAGATGCCAAAATAAAGCAAGTATGAAAATTCAAATTCCTGGAAAGTGTTAAGAAAAGACAGAAAATGTGACGTAAAAACTCGAAAACGAATTGGAACAGAGAAAGATGCATCCGAAAAGCTAAACAAAATATTAAAAATCAGGAAAATGTCTTTAGAAACAAAGTTAAGTGCTTTGAATTTTAATATCGGTCCTTCTCTATAGCAATGAATACTGCACAATTTCCTCACCAGATGAAGAGGTAACTTGACGCAGCAGAAATGTTGTTCTACAGAAGGATACTGATAATGTCATAGACTGTCATGTGAGTAACGAGGGAATTTTAGAGAAAATGGGAACAAAAATCACATTTATTCTTAGAATCAGAAAATCGCATTTGAAATTTCTCGGACACATAGAAAGGAAAGAGGGTTTAGAGAATTTAACACTCACAGGACAAGTGGTACAGAGGAAAACACTGTGTAACCTAACTAACAAGCTTACGTAAATACATAAAAGAACAGGAAGTTCTTGGGGTGGTAAAAAGACAAAGCTACCCAAAATTAAGAAGGATAAGAATTTGTGGAGAGCCAAGATTGCACACCCCTAGACAACGAAGAATCTACAATTTTATCGGTTCTGTTCTAGCATCTTGGTTTCAGTCACATTCCAATCAGCGTAACAGATTCTCTGTGCCTTTTTGTTATAGTAATTTACCCATGGACTGTCCCAACTATAAATAGGAGCAGGTACTGCCTTTTGAAGGGTGATTGTTCTAGCAGTCAGCTCTGACAGTCGGATCGAACATTCTTTCTGTAAGACACGTTTTATATGTTTGTATTACTGTTTCTGTTAATATATTTGTTTAGCTCAATTCCTCTCTTGTGTCTTTATTTCTGGCCCTAACAAGGTCACAACACTTTTCGATAAATATTTTCATGGTAATTGTTCTGATAAGCTCTCCTCTTTGTTTCTTAGTCTTTATGAACTTAAATAATTTTTTTCTCTCGCACTTCTTAATTGTGGAACTCTCTTCTGGTTTCTTTGTTTTCCAGTCGAATTTAATCTTCAAAAAGAAATAAAATGTCAATTGTTATATTATGTCTTCTCAGTTCCTGTTCTTTTACTGTTCTTGCTCCTTAATAATGTTTCCTTTTCCAATATTATCCCAGATTCAATAATCGTCTGAATTTTAGTGGTTTTATTGCCTTGCTTGAGATTAAATACTTAATATATATATATATATATATATATATATATATATATATATATATATATATATATTATTCTTTCTTTCTTTCTTTCTTTATTTCTTCTCTCACTGTTGAAATTAATTTGCTGCAATTATTATATGAAAATAATCATCTTTTGAGATATTCTTTTATAAATAACACTTTTTTGGGAAGGACACTATCAACGTTACTCTAAAATAAGATAGATATATCATTATCTGTGTAGAAATACAAAAGCTGCATAGCTCCGATGTGACAGAAAGAATTGACTGATGCACCAAGGGATCCATGTGATTCACGTGAAAGCTCATTGTTGAGGATAGTCAGTTGCTGCTTCGCTCACGACGGAAGCGGACAGGCGATTCATCAGTGACTGACCGCAGAAGGCTGTGCTGCTTAGGCTTCCTAAATATGAAACGACATATCACAATGGCTACACTGTACGCTTCTTGGAAATGTTAAAACCTTTTTATGTAAAACCTTTTTATTTATCCCTTCACATACTGCTTGTCTTTTTATATGTGCCTGAATTTATTTAATTTAATTTTCTGTAAGGGATAATTTGTATACATACATACATATATACGTATATATATATATATATATATATATATATATATATATATATATATATATATATATATATAGATGTTAAACAGATGAAACCACATATTTTTCCTTTAAAAGTAATCTTTTTTTTGACAACACTTCATCAGAAGAATCGTTGACAAATAGTATAATATAACGAAATTCGCGAGAAATAGACAAACAGGGTGGAGACGAGGAAATTGATTGTTCAACACCGCTTGGATAATCCAGAGTGTGCACATAAATACAGTGACTTGTGTTTTTCTATTTTGGGCAACGCGCGTCCGGCTAAGCATCTGCACAACTCAGAAAATATTGCATCGGCCGTCTTTGTGCCGACAGAAGGAGAAATTTGTTCGTTCTCTTGCTCTACTGGGTGGTTTGAGTTTATATTTTTCCTTTTTAAAAGACATTGGAACTGTTCATTTTGCCATTCCCCCACTTCTTTTTCTTCTTCCAAATTTTAATATATATTAAATTATATTTTATTCGTAGTTTCTGTCTCCTCTCAGTTGTTTATTTCCCCGAGATCATTCGTTATATTATACTATTTGCCAAGATTCTGATGAAGTGTTGTCCGAAAAAATGTTACTTTTAAGGGAATAATCTGTTTAATATATATATATATATATATATATATATATATATATACATACATACATATATATATATATATATATACATATATATATATATATATATATATATATATACATATATATATATATATATATATATATACATATATATATATATATATATATATATATATATATATATATATATATATATATATATATATATATATATATACAAATTATCCCTTACAGAAAAATAAATTCAAACATATAAAAAGACAGGCAGTATGTGAAGGGATAAATAAAAAGTTTTTCCTTGTAACATTCCCCAAAGGTACACAATACAGCCATTGTGATATATCTTAAGTTCATATTTATTCGCCAACAATTCTTTTGATGAGGTGTTGACCGAAAACAAGGTTACCTTTTTAAGCAACCAATTTGTAGTTTAATTTGTTTCAAACTATCTATAAGTTCAGTGAATTTTAGTTTGACTTAGAATTGCGCACTTTAATGCTGCATATAAAGTGTTTTCATGTATAACTCATTTGGGTTTTTTCTAGTCCTCCACTCCATTGTGCTAAGGTGTTAGCATATCATGGGTATATTAATGCCTATAGGGGACATTGGAGAATGTATTAATGCAATATATGTATTCCATCTTTACAAGCACCACATTAAGAAGATATTTTTAGATTTTTATAGACAATCTCTTCCTACATTTTAATTCCAAATATTATTTATGTTAGCCATAGCGTGCACCAGACAGTCACAAGTATTTATTGGCGATTAGCAAAAATAATTCCTCTTTATATTTCATCCTTTTTTTATGAATATTTTATTTGATTAGAAAATATTTAAAAAAGCGAGAACCTTACTTAGTGCGACAGAACCACTTAATCAACTGAAAAAATAAACTGTAGTGAAAATTTAATGATGTTGTTTTGATTATCTCACCTTGTTTGTTAGGACGACTGCAAAGTTTCGTTCTATTCAGGACTATATAAGGAAGGATATAATCTCTTCGCTTTCACTGTTCTCTCCAGATTGCGGTCGGTACAAGACATGTCTCATCGACCCCGAGAGTTCTTTCCCCGGGCGACCGACTGCTAATCTTCAAACCCAGTGACACGCACGCGAGCTCTTTCTCTCTCTCTCTCTCTCTCTCTCTCTCACACACACACACACACACACACACACACAAACACACACACACACAATTTTCTAGCAGAAAAACCTATACATGTTTTTGTTATTTTTTCTTAGCTGCCTGTGTTTTTGAGTAAGTTCACGTCTACTTATCATCTCTCAGTTGCGTCTCTGTCTTTGGAGAGAGGGCGCTCAGGGGCTTCTCTGTCAAAGGACAGAGGGGCAACTGAAGAAAATAATACTGAGAGGTGCTCAGCTCTGGGGAACAGCTGCCCAAGGCTGCGCCCTCCCATTGCACTTGAGGGAGGGATCGGTGCTCGCACCGAGGCCAGCGCAACCGACGGTTGCGGGGGCTAAGGGGAATTTTTGTTCCTGTCCCGGGCGTACGCGCTCGGGTCCCTACCTAAAAATAGACCTTGTGTCAAATCTCATCCTAGTGTGGGGACAGAGTAAATACCGAGTGTACGCTCAAGCATATTTTTCTTCTTGGATTATACTCTTGTCTATATCAGTAGTAGGCAACGTTTTGGACAGCGCGGGCCAGACAGCTATGAAGTATCTCGAACGAGGGCCATGATATCAACTGTGCTATCATAAATTGTCTCGATCTCAGACCGCTTCGACCAGCAGGCTGCCTTGTTCTGGCGGATTAACGAAAGACAACCAAATTAATATTATATTATTTAAACAAGGTTCCTTATTGTTATGGTCCAGATTAGGACCAGGAAGAACAACACGAACACAAGAGTAGAAATAACGAAGATATATTACACGAAATAATAATACAAGATGTGGGAGGTGTTAGTATGTCTGTCAGTCTGGTTTGGAGTGAACTACTATCGGCTCGACTCGATTCGTCTCTCTCTCTCTTGAGAGGCGTAGTATACATAGTGTTAGGAAGAGTTCATTCTGTAGTTATATGTAAGGACCCATAACACTTATTTTACCTTATTTATTGTAGGAATAACAGGATAACAACTAATACAAGCAACAACAAGTGCAAATTCATTACTATAGTTAATTTGGCGGGTTGGACAAAACTCATTCACGGGCCAAATGTAGCCCGGGGGCCAAGGGTTGTCGACCACTGGTTTATATAAAAACATATGTATGAAATTCCACCAAGTGTCGAATTCGTTTCTTCTGAAAATGTTGAATTAATTTTGAATGCCATCTCACTTATTAGCAACAATTCGCAACTCTTATCGCTACAAACCGGTTCGCAACAACAACCTTGTCCATTAAAATAATGTAGTACCTGGCTACAAGTTAGTCAGATACATTGTCCCGATTGGTAGCTGGTAAATGCGATAAATATTTCACATCTGTAGCACTGATCTGGATTCGAGATTTTCAGCTGCTGATTTTCCGAGAAGATATGCAGGCTGAACCTTTTCAATTGTAAGATTGGCCCCTCACCCCAATTTCCATAAGTTAATACGATAACATTCACATGACCTTACATCATACTGAAATAAAGTTTAGCAAACCTCAATCGGAAACAGACAGAAAAGCAATACGCTTGCAAATAAATCAGCAAAATACACTCGAATCACCTTTTTGCATATATATATATATATATATATATATATATATATATATATATATATATTATAAACTGTTACACTGGAGCATGCAAATTACTGCGACAAAAATGTTGGTAATTTAACATTGGTAATTAACCATCATGCCGAGACGTCTGTGGGCGTCGAAACAAATATGCATTTTGTTGCGGTAATTTGCATGTTCCAGTGTAACTGTTTATAATAAATATTTATTACTCTACTTCTTGTATTAAGCCCTTTTTTTAAATTAATGTTATGAACGATTTATATTCTTTTCGTTCTTTTACATTTGTGTATATATATATATGTATATATATATATATATATATATATATATATATATATATATATATATATATATATATATATATATATATATATATATATATATATATACATATTAAGCATAGTTGGGAAGGCATTGAGTTTTTAAAACATATTTAGTAAAAACAATAGATATTTTGTGTTGGCTATATGTAATTATCTTTTTTTTCAAATGTACGAATATCCTTTTACGAATATAGTTGTTGCGTGTGGATAAGATGGTCAAAATTCATGTTGTGTTGTCGCAAGCTTTCGAATCAAATATGTCATCATCGGAAGTGTGGTGTATAAGAAAACAAAATTGTGTTTGAAGTAGATTGTATCCATATTTTTGAAAATGTCGTTATCTTTTGTAAATCTGAGAAACGGAAACTTAACGCAGCAATTCATGTGGTACCAATGTTTAATAATATGTTTTTAAATAGTTAATAATGGGTTTGGAGTAATATTCGTATATGCATTAAAAGTTACGGGCTTCAAAGAAAAGTTATTTTTATTTATGCTTAACTTGGATATAAATTTCATCGATAAAGTATTTTCAGTTGCCTTATATAAATTATTCTCGTCTTATTAGAAAGGAGATCTTAATATTATTGGAGTTCATGTAATGCTTTTCATGCAGAGACTACTACAACAAAAATCTTATCAGATGATGACAAGCATCGTTTCGGGACCCAAGCATCATTATCATTAACCCATGGCACTCTAGCAGTACCTCACAATACCACCAGACTTTTTGGTTCTTCATTATATTGCAGGTGTACTAAGTGGAAGGGAATATATTTTCTGTCATACTTTTGGCGTATATTTAATATTATATTAATGAAGAGAAGGAGAAAAGATTTCAAACCCACCTCCTTTAAAAATCGACCCTCTCCGTTCCTCTATTTTTTATATTCACATAGATCGAACGCTATACAGTGAGAATTTCAGATTAAAATGCACCAAATAGGCTACGAATTTATTGATCCACACTCAAATCTATCTATCTATCTATCTATCTATCTATCTATCTATCTATCTATCTATCTATCTATCTATCTATCTATCAGTATTAGCCTCTTCTTTTACATTTGCCAAGCGGTGCAACAACAGTAACCTACTTTTCTTCTTTTTAAAAAATTATCTCAACTCAAGCAAGGCAATAAAGCCACTAAAACGCTAGGGGTTTCTGAGTGTGGGAGAATATCTAAGAAAGAAACACTATTAAGGAGAGAGAACAATAAAAGAACGAAGGCGATTCAGTCAGGACCAGAAGTCCCAGGCATCCAAAATGGAGATATGTCACCAATAATGATGCCCATGCGGGAATTTACATACTATGGAGAATCTTCTAGTTTACCTCAATCTTGAAACATTAAATCCCCAGGCAAAAGCTCTGTGTACAACATTGGATGGGTGTAGTGCAACGACTCGATAAGAAGACAGGATAATAACCTTGTAGATTAAAGCTTTGGACCGTGTATGTGTTGGCATAGTAATTATGAGTTCAATTCCTAGAGTGGGCAGTACAGATCCAGACTGAGTGCGAACAGAGCGAGTAATAACTAAACATTAACTAAAAATAGCGAGATTAGATATGGACAGCGGAACAAGAACAATCTACTGCCCTAGATTAAATAGACGGTTCAGATCAAAATTCTCTTAAGTTTACCTGGGTCGAGGTACACCAGAAGAAGGCCGTAATGTAAAATGTTGAAAGTTTGGGAACTTTTCTGTTCATTCATCCCCAAAATATTAATTCAACCCAAAATAAAAAAAAGAATTTATATTTACCAAAATTCATACAAAAAAATCCAGAAATGTTCTTTAGAAATTTTTCAAAAAATACATTTTTTTTTCTTTACGTCTCCAAAGGAACTCACACAAATAAGAAGAGACTATGATACTACGATGAGTCCTGAAAATGAACTTATTCCTCATTTTGGCGTTCTGCCAGGTACTTTCGATTGCTTGCGTGTGAGCTGATGTTTCTGGGTCAACGAAATTCATACTGTGATTTACACTACAGTCAAATAAATATAATTGGGATCACCTTCAAAGATGTATATCCTTTCCAACAATCCGACATAATCGTAGTCTCAGGTGAAATACCTCTTAAGATTTTGGCCAAGGAAGAATATTTACTCTCTGTAAGAAGTGAATATCACTCTCCTTGTCGTTACATTCTTGTACTGACTCCAGTAACTTCATGGCAAGCGAA
This sequence comes from Acanthosepion esculentum, assembly GCA_964036315.1. NCBI lineage: Eukaryota > Metazoa > Mollusca > Cephalopoda > Sepiida > Sepiidae > Acanthosepion > Acanthosepion esculentum. The sequence goes on from OZ038480.1 coordinate 28,235,536, forward strand.
ACAAACTTTGATTTAAAATTTATAATTTCTTGGGGTGAATTAATATTTGCGATAAGTAACTTTACATTCTTTAGGGTGAATTAACAGAAAAAGATCCGATTTTTTTTTAGAGAAGAGTCTTCGAAATTCATATAACTTAAGGCCTAAGCAGGTAAATGATCGGTCCTAGCATATGTTCTGAAGGGACACAGTATTAAAAAATACAGCTGTTACTGTAGGCATCGGGTGCGGAATAGGATAGGCTTTTGAACTCTAAGAGCAATATCATATGACTCGTCAGGCGGGCGACGCGCCGTGGTGTAATTGTTACCAAAATGGTCTCACCGGAAAGATTATGACTGAGTAATGAGTTCAACTCTCACTGGGTGTAACATATTTTCGGCCTTGTGCCACATTTAAGCTATGCTGATATAGTTGCCATATAACTTGTAAAGCAATACAGACCAAAAAATAGTAAAACAAAGAGTTGGGGGGTTTAATCTGTCCGTTTCCACAGATACCTCGCCTTAGAGTTTTATATAAAAAAAACAAACGAACTTTGATTTATAATTTCAAAAGAGTGCCAAAAATTTAATAAAAAAACAAACAAAATAAACTTTGGTATCTGTCAAGGAGACACGTCACAGTGGATAAAGGCGTTAGTTAGATCCAGAGACAGGACCCAAAGAGTGTGACTTCAATACCTGGTTAAGGCGGTGTAGAACTTTGAGAGGGGAATTAACAGGAGATAACTGACATCCATTAGACATGGCACGTGGAACTAGAACAATCTACCCCAGTGAGCAAAATAAAAGATTCAGTTCAACATTCCAACCACCTGAAGAAGGCCGGAGCGTACAACGACCGAAACGTTGTGATAAACATGGCGACAAAGATCAGGACAATAGTCCGAATAATGTAAATAGTAAACAAACTTTGATTTAAAATTTATTATTTCTTGGGGTGAATTAATATTTGCGATAATTAACTTTACATTATTTGGGGTGAATTAACAGAAAAAGATCCAAACTTTGTGATAATATTAACAAAGATTTGTGTACATAACAAAATCTCCTTATCGAAGATATTAAAAGAGAATGCCAGTTTTATAATAGTCATTGATCTCCATTTTAAACGATGAATTGGTTTTAAATTGTACCAATTCGACTGTCGGTCGCTGTTTTGTAATAATGAGCACTTTTCGAAGGTGCTGAATCGAGACTTTTGACTGCCCTCTTCAACACGTTTAACGTTTTTCCATGGAACAAACTGTTATTCTACTATATACACATACGTTGACGGTGCCTCAGTAGGAAACGACCACAAGCAAGTTTGTCTTACGAAATATAAATACTGTCATAAGTATACTGACAATTATCATTTGAATTTGATTGATTTATTTTCTACGGCTTATCAACTCTTTGTCGGTTATTTAAAGCTAGAATTTTTTTTAGATTGTAAGAATCTTTTCTTTGTGATAATAATGACTTAGTGATACAAGTCTTACTAATTAACCTGGGGGAGAAGAAGTGAATTCATACATTTTCCAAGGGTAATTTCGCGTGAGTGAGTATAAAGTACCCAACACAATTTAACAGTCAAAGCAGTTCTTTTATGTGCCGTGTCGCTTCAGGACGTACGCATGGCTCTCCATTTCTTCCTGTCACTTGTAGCTCTCAATAAGCTTTGACTCTTTGTTATTTCTCCCAGGCCCTGTTCTGCTAACCACTTGCTTAAGCCTGTTAAGTATGTCACGTGTTGCTTTTTCTCTTGTCCCTCTTTCTCTTTATCGGCCCTATGAGTCTTATATTTTGACAACCCCTGCCTTCTCATTAGGTGTCCCAGAAATTTCAGCTGCCTCTTCCTGATGTTAAGTATGAGTTTCCTTTTTGTTTGCATCCTCTTCAAGACCTCATCGTTGCTCACATGTTCACCCCATGGTATCCTTAGCATCCGTCTGCAGAATTACACCTCTGTTGCCTTGGGTCGGTTCTTCATCTTTGAGGAGACCGTCCAACATTCGCTGCCGTAAATGAGGACAGTCCAAGCTGTGCATTTGATCAGAGATTTTACTGTTATTACGTTTTCTGTTAATTTTTATATTTATCTCGTGTTAACTGAAAATAACAGAATTTATTAAGTAAAAGCAGAATCAATGTACCTTCGCCTCAAACGCCCACTAATGATCATCTTTTTAGGTATTCTCTCCTGTATGAAACTCTAATGAACCATTTTTTAAAGCAACTCCAAGTGTGTGTGTGTGTGTGTGTGTGTGTGTGTGTGTGTGTGTGTGCGTGTGTGTGTGCGCGTGTGTGGCGGAGACACTCTTTGCTTCGCTTTAGACAAGCTGGAATAGCTTTAGGCAGTGTATTCTTTTGTTACCAACAGAAATTTGCAAACGGCTGGGTGAAGAGGAATTTGCGTTACAAACGCCAGAAATCTTTACTTGCAAGCGCAATGGTTACCAGTGCGGAAAGTGAAATCGGCGTGTCGTGTTCAATTCCCGTACTTGTCTGTTGCATTCACTGTTGTAATATTGCTTCTGGGAATCCATTTTTTCTCCCTACCGTCTATAGGTTAAATAGCAAGATAGACTGCCTTTTAGCCTTGATTGGTAGCCAGTATAGGTAAACACCTGTGAATTCGAAACCGTAGAGAAGGCGATGGGGGCGAAGTGCTCTATATTTCCCAAGAAATCGTGACAATTTTCAGATAATCACAAAAGGAAGCTGTGGAGAGCCGTGATCGCCTACGTTCTGAAGGGATATCGAATTAAAAACAGTACTGTGTACTAAAGACTCTTTTTTGTAGCCTTTTTATAATTAGTCTTTTATTTTTCATACAGAAAAGATTAATTTTTTGTGATGCATATTTGGAATGATATTCTATTCTATACATGGTTTTGTCATTAGATTAATAACATTATAAAATTATATAAATACGCAACTGAATTTCTACACTTGATTTGTTCGTGTTGCCAATCTTCTTCTACCTGCTCCTTTGGACGTTGGCAATTACGGCTCTCCACAACTTCCTATCCTTTGTGCCTCTTACCAGTGTTTTTATTATAATTTTCATTGTTCTAATGAACTTTCTGATGAACTTTCATGTTTGTTACCTTAACTTTATAAATTTAAGACTAGTAGTAAATCGGAGGTAAGGTCTCATCATTTTACAATTGAAATGGCTAGATGTTATCGTAAGTTCTATGATAAGAGTTTCTTCTCTCGTAGTTCACGCTTGTAGGACCCTCTTCCGGATTCTTGTTTCCCAGACAACTTTGATCTTCAAAAAATTAAATGCAACATCTATCGTTTTCTTTTTTGTTTTCTTAATTTCTATTCTTTTATTGTCCTCTCTCCTTAATAAATTGTTTTTCTCATATTCTCCCACGCCCAGTAACCCCTTAAGTCTTAGTGGCTTTATTCCCTTGCTTGGGGTGAAATCATTAAAAATATTACACAAAATTGTTACGTAGATTACTCGCTGTTTCCCTCTATCCCTCTTGTCTTCAGTATGTTCTATGAATGTCAAATTTTCTAAACCTTTTTTTCCTCATGCGTCTTAGGAATTTCAACTGTCTCTTTCGGATCCTAAGTATAAGTGTCGTTTTCATTTTACTTAAAAATCCCTCGTTAAAAATCCCTCTGTTCATGGTATTATCATTATCCTTCTGTAGAACGATATCTTTGTTGCTCCAAGTTTCCTCTTCCTCTATGAGGAAATTTCCTAGCATTCGCTGCCATGTAAGAGGAGTTTTCAATATGTATTAAAAATTTATTTTAGTAGGATTTTTTTTATAAAACTGTTTATGTAATACAATTTAAAATGTGCTATTTATTAAATATTTTCACATTTTCATCCATTCTAATCGCATGAAATTTGTGGCGTTAGGGGAAATGTAACCATAAGACCTGTGATCGTATTTTAGTCTCGATTGCATTTGATCTCAGTAGACACACGTACACTTTGCATGGAGCGTAACAGTTATCTGTGGCGAGAGTGGAATTAGCGAACCGAGTTCAAATTATGGCGCAGTCTGTTACGATTAGTTTAACACAAGTAGTTATTTGTAAAGAAAAAGGGTGGATTTTAAATTATTATCCGATAGATTTTTATTACTTAAACATTATTTTTAATGGATACTCGTATTTGGGTAGACGCTCTGTTTATTTATTAAACAGTATATTTAATTATTTTCGCCTATCGGCCTGAATATTCCAGAAATTTTATTACAGAAAAATGGTGAGATTAACAGTTTCCATACAGCAAACATTCGGCCTTCACTGACGGAACTGTTATCAATACTGTCAGTTGAAATTTGTAAAATATTTCTCTTTAAAAAGTTTTTCAGGCAAATAGGTTTCTCACGTCCACTAGCTGTTATTGTTCTTTCCAGTACTAATAGAGGTCTCCTTCCTAATCCTTTGTTTAAGTTAGTGTAGTTGCCATTTCAGTTGTTGTTAGTACATGTTGGAAATGCATAACTTCGTCTCTTCTCCCCAGCTATGAGTTAAATAGTAGAATAGACCGGGCTCTCTAGGATTGGGTGACAGTCATTCTAGTGGAAGCACAATTTTGAATTAAAAAAAAAGAGAAGGTGTCGGGAAATTATTCAACTGTCTTTCCCGATAAATCATGGCAATTCATAGCATAACAAAGAAGAGGAAGCTGTAGAGAGCCATGATCGCCTCCACCCTGGAGATATATGGCATTTTAAACAAATGCATAGGTCGAGTTTCGGCTTTACTTATCACTGCCCATTTATTTTATCACTACTCTGCTGCTCCTGTCGTTCGCTTTAGTCTGAATGGTTATATTTATGGCAGTCAGAAAAACGATCGTGGTTGAACTCAGGATTTTGCAGCTTTTGACCGAAATCTAATTTATATGTAATGCTGATCATTGAAACACAGGAAGGAATGGATTGTCAGGTGTCAGGAACAGGCATATGATGTAAATACCTTATCAATTATTTATTCTAGAGAAAAGCTATGCAAATATTACTATTAGAGAAATGCATTAATATGTGTAGACAGTTTGGTTTATCGTCCAGTTCACAATCCTTCCCGGTTTTCTGAACAAAGTGGGGGTTTATCGCTTGTTTCCTGTTTAGGATTGGATTTCTGGTTCCTTCAAAAGGTCTTCTCATTCTCTTTCACTCCCAGTATCCCCTTGCATCTTAGTGGCATTAATGCCTTGCGTGGGGTGAAGTGATTAAAAAAATGATTTTATGCTGTGAAAAATGCAGTGAAAATCAAGAAGAAATGTTGTCAATAATTGATGCAGAAAAAGTATTTCATATGTATGTTACATATTGAGGTTATGTCACGTAAAAAAAATTAGATATTCATTATTAATTTTTGACTAGTTTATGTTTCATCTTATTTTTGCTTTTATTAGAGAAACTTGGGTCGTTTTTACATTCTACGACCTTTAAGAAATCAGCTTGTAATGGAAGAAATGAAAATTAGGTTTTGACAAGATTTTCTCTCTCGAAACACGCCGTATGTTTTGCCTGATTTAAGTTCCATGCTACTTAACGGTCGTAGAATTTACAACAACTTGAGAGAAAACTAGTCACAAATCATTAATGAAAACGTTTCAGCTAATAAATTCTGGCCATCTTGAAATATTTTTTACATCATTTTTATCAATATAATAAAGTTTTATTTTTTTCATATTCTCCTGTCGCCCAATTACAATGTTCAAATCTATGTTATTAAATCAATTCATCTTTAATTTTGTTGTTGCTATCGATATATGGTTGGAATTTATTCAGCATGTCATTTAGAATTATATCTTCGGAAAAGGAAAATATTACAGCTGATATTTTTCTCTTTCAATAATTTTGGACGCTACTCATACATTAAGAAGAGTTCTCTTTCTGTAAACAGGATCCACGATAACAAATTTTGCTCTTCTCTCCGGAGAGATATTGATAACTCTAGCTGCCTTCTCTACATTGGATGAGAAGAAAGCGAAGAAGAAGAAGAAAAAAATATGGAAAAATCAGTTGATGGCGGCAAAGAATGAGAGCGGGAAGAAAATGCTGTATTTTCATTGAACCATATGATATGAAAACGCAGCATTCAAACAAAGAAACATTTTTATAGTTTAAATATTTTTTTTGATAGCTATAATTCCTTAAATATCCTGCATAAGAAAAGAGAAAAACTGTCCAAATAAAATATTCTCCAAAAACTGAACGCAAAAGAGAGAGTCGGAATGAAGAAAAAAAAATAAAATAAAAAGAATGAGTTTTACGCATTTTTTCATATTTTTATATTTTATATTAAGAAAGGATATTGTTTTCTGCAAACAATGTGAAAATATTAATAGACAGGAGTCAGCTAGGAATTCGAATTTTTCCACTATTTTAGACCCATTGTATGAAAAAAAGAACCGGTATTCTTGCTACGTTTGACATAATTTTTGTTAATTTTTTTAACTTGCTGAAATATAATGAAGACTATTTTTTATGGGGGTAAACTTTTTCTCCATATTTCCTTTAGATATTAAAAAATAGCCATGTCAAGTTTTGCACTGTTCGCAACAAAAGCATAAAATATAAACCATATTTTATTACCATGTTAAGAATCTACTACATACTGATAATAGAACGTACATAAATGGTTTTTCTTTGTCCTCAGAAGACACGATATATAACTGAATAAAAATAATAAAGAAATAATTACAAAACTGTCTTATAATTACAAAAAGTCTGTAAAAGTTTTTAGCGTTAAAAAAATGATTTATATTCCACATTCTTCTCTTAAGGCCCGTATCTGTAGGGCGTGGGTAGTCAAGGCTCACCTAAATTTCTTGTAGCGCCGATTTCTCTTCGTTCTGCCAACCGTTCACCTAACTGTCCCGCGTATGATGATAAACTACATCCAGCAGCAAGTCCTCTGATCGGGAGGTTTTGAGGAGCGCCTTAACTTCTTAATTGCTGGTGTTCCCAGGTCCACCCTGAACCGGGGTTCTTAGTACCGTTTTGGATTCCAGCCATTGGTAAATAATTAATCGATGAAATTAGAAAACAAATTATAGTAAAAATACCAGCAATATATTTTCATAGTAAAACAAAGTTACTAGCAATACAGTCTTTTAGACATAAATAATTAATACACCCAAGAAAATTAAATTTTGGTATTAAATGCCACACAAGGACTTGATATGCCGCTAAACAAACAAACACACAAACAAACAAACACACAAACAAACAAACACATACAAGCAAACTTCCCTTTAGCACTGTCACTTTCAATATGTCAAATTCTCCAAACCCTTTATACGTCCAGGAAATTTTAGTTGTCTCGTGACGATTGTAAGCATAGGTGTCCTTTTTATTCCTGTTTCCTCGTTGCTCACCTGTTCAGTCCATGGTATTTCGAGCATCCATCTGTAAAATAAAGATCTCTCTCGCTTTGAGTCACTTCTTCATCTGTGAAAACATTGTCTCCTGCCATATAGGAGACTCGATATGAAATAGCAGTTCGTCTTTTCTAATAAAGTCTTCTTGTCTTTTGCATTGCTTAGTTTCTGGGAGGCATATTATGCTAATTCAATGCGCTTTTAGATTTCTCTATCGAACTTCAAGGCGTCTGCTACTACAATAGCAATTCCTGGTCTTGTTTGATTTTGGCGCCCCCATTTCGTAGTTGAGACCATACATCCTATCTTCTCACAGTTAGTAGTTTAGTGCTTTCTTCTCGCTTTCCTTTACTACATGGTATAAGAATTCTTTCGGTTTGCCTTCTGAGTTTACCATTAAGACAATATCATCTTCTTATCTTACGCTGTTAAGATGTTACATAGGAATAAAGTGTCGAGGCCGACACTTGAGTTTGAACATAGATCACTAGTGAGCAAATCCAGGCGATCCCATGACTGAATTAAGTAAACCACGTGACAATAGAGGAATGAGTAGGAATTAGCTTCTCTACACTATTCTCCATGGAGATTACGACACGGTGGTTATTTTAGAGCGAGTATTATCGAACAAGTACTATTAGTGCGAGTGTTATTCGAAGGCGTTTGACACCAGCATTGTTCAACGGCGTTACTATAAGTTGTATTTGCGATTACAAAGTCTCTACTACAACGTTCATCACGAAAGTGACAACTAGAGTTCGTTGATATCGCAAAATAAGAATATTCCCACTTATAATGAATTCCAGTAGATCTAGTTCTGTTAAATTCTGTAAATGTGAATTAAATTTGGTGAAAAAAATACATCCTGTCTTTAGGCCGGTCTTTGTATCTTTGTATGAAACATAAGAATTGTTCTTTCTACATTTTTATTGGTCGCTTTGATGGTATTCCGATTCTAAAGATAACATTCCTGTCTTGAAAATGTCGCACTATTCTTGATCTATTTCCGTCACGAGCTTATTTATTGGAATTCTAATAATAAATTTAGTTATGTCGCTCATTAAACTGATTGTCCGATGAAGATTGCATTCATTTGCACCTGGCTTTTTGCTATCATTATGAAGATATATCTGATGAGGTTTTCCAGTATTTCGCCCTTGTCATATATTTCAGTTATTTTTTTTCGGTAATCTTATCAATCCCGAAAACATCTAAGGTCGATAACATCTCTATTAAATTCGCATCTACTCCTGTTATTTTGTTTCTTTTTATCTTGGCCAGTGCCAATCTTACCACAGCTTTTAATATTACTGATCCTTTGCTTTCGTTGAAGAGTTCTCTGATGTATTTGTTCCGTGTTTGAAGTGTCTCTTTTGTTATTCGTTCGAGATTTTATGCATCCTGTCGAGGTGCATGTCTTTATTTCTTTTATCATTTTGTACATGCCTGATATATCATCGCATCACATTGTTTCTATTACTGCACATTTTCCGTTGAGGTATTCACCTGCTCGCATTTCTTTTTAATGATTTTGTTTAATTTCCTACATACTGGCATTAACTGCGTTTTCTTTTTTTTATTTCGAGAATTTTATCTGTCATCCACCTCTTTTTTTTTTCTTGTTTTTTCTTTTATTGGGATGATTTATTTCGACGATGTCTCCAGTGCTTCCTTTAAGCTGTTCATTTTGAATACCTTAGCATTTCTAAGCTCTTATATTTAGTGTTTTTAACTCTATCGGTCTGCGGTCTTAGATTTATTTATTTATTTATTTATAACTCTATCAGAATACGTCTGTTGGTAAATTGAGTTATCACGGAATTTGTTGTATTGGATTTTAGGCGTTGGTTTGCTTTCCCGCGATTTTCATCTGATTTAAATTGTAAAACTGTTAGACAAGAAGGACGAGGAAAGTAGGAAGAAAGAGCTAACCACAAAGTGTATGAAGACAGAAATGGTAAAGGTAATATTGTTTAAGTAACATTTGGAAACTATTGCCGCAAGTTGAAGAAGGCCATCTCATCTTCATCCAAAACACTTGTATTTACTAAGATTTGTTTACTACGACACAAGTTCAAATACTGGTAATGGTAATATTGTATGAATAAATAGGTTCACATTTGGAAACTATTGCCGGAAGTTAAAGAAGGCCATCTCATCTTCATCCAAAACACTTGTATTTACTAAGATTTGTTTACTACGACACAAGTTCAAATACTGGTAATGGTATTATTAACTGTTTCCTTATAAGGAAACATTTGGCATTCACTGACCGAGCAGACAGTGCTACTTTGAAATTTATAAAATCTTTCAATCAAAACAATTTTTCAGGAGAAAAAAACCTTAACTCTTGTAACTCTTATCGTTTGTTCAAGTACTGATGAGGGCTTCCTTGTTAATATTTTGCTTGAAATGGTGTGGAAAGTTAACGTCATATCCTTATTTTCTTTTCAAATCACGATTTTTATCTGTTTTCGTTCTTGAATTGATGTGATTTCTGTTATTTAGTACAGTTCTTTGTGATTCTGTAGTGCCAGTCCACTCGGTTCAAAGAAGCGTAGACCTCGGTAAGATCTGCAGGCTTCATTCGCTCGAAGCTCTTTTAACCCTTGATATCGCACTGACAATATAGTGTGTAAGTTACGTATCGCTGACGTCAAAGACGCGCAGATACAGACGTTTGACTATAGAATGTGTGTTATAACAGCGTGTTACACAGAAATTCAAAGGATCATAGGAATACCCATCAGATACTAATTAAAGTTTTTAAGCTTTAAAAACAAAGATAAATAGACTAGGTTGCAATGTAACATCTTATCTCATATATGGCAGGGGAAACTAGAGACGTCCTGAGATCCGGAGGGAAGGCCCCTGATCGGGTTGTTTCGAGAATCGTGGAACCACGCCTTAATTGTTATTGTTCCCGGGTTCATCCTAACCCGGAGTTGTAACACCTGTTAGATTCCCGGCTATGGGAAGTTAACCCCCAAACCCGGGTCAAAACACGATGAAAGTATAACAATACACTTTTATAGTAAAAATACCAGCAACACATTGTCATAGTAAAAATATTACCAGCAGCAATTTCATTTTGAAAAAAGAAATTACTAATGCTCCCAAGAAAATTAAATTTCGTCATTAAATGACCCATAAGGAATTGATATGCCGCTAAGCACACACCGTTCACCTAAACTCAAAAATTACTGATTATTAGCGCTGTCGTCTTCAATATGTCAAATTTTTCAAGCCCAGGAAATTTTAGTTGTCTCGTTACGATTGTAAGTATACGTGTCCTTTTCATCCCTGTTTTCGTTAAACCTTTGAAAACACTATGAAATACATTTTCATAGTGAAAGTTCCAGCAATACATTTTCGTAGTAAAAACAATTGCCAGCAATACGTTTTTGTAAAAACAGAATAAAAATATTACCAGCAATACATTTTTGTAAAAAAAGTTACTAATGCTCCAAGAAAATTAAATTTCGGCACTAAATGAGCATTAAGGAATTGATATGCCGCTAAATAAACAAAAGAAAACTAGACAATCTCACGATGGAAGCGACATGAAACAATAAGGGTGGAATTCTGCTGACAAATTCTGAGATTATCATGTATGGAATATGTGAGTAACAAGAATGATTTTTCAAAAACTGTTTTGCTGGTAATATTTGTTTTTCAAAAATGTTTTGCTGGTAATAATTTTTTTACGAAGTATTTCTGGTATTAAAACCTATTTTTACACTTTCATAGTGCTTTTACCCCATTTTGATGGGGAGAGGGTAACTACTTGCCCATAGCTGGGAACTTAACAGGTGCTACCACCCCGTGTCAGGGTGGACCTGGGAACACCAACAATGATGGGGTGGCTCCACGCTCCTCAAAACCTCCTGATCAGAGGCCTTGCTGCCGGACGTAGTTTATCGTCTTACCCAGAACGCGGATGTAGTTTATCGTCATACCCAGGACGGGATAAGCACTTGAACTTGACTTATTTTTTATATAATCACTTAGGATGGTCTAGTTGTTTAACTGCATATCAAATCTTTATGGGTCATTTAATGCTGAAATTCAATTTTCTTGGGAACTTTGGTAATTTTTTTTTCCAAAAATTATATTACTGGTATTTTTTTCAAAAATGTATTGCTGGTAATTTGTTTAATTATGAAAATGTATTATTGCTGGTATTTTTTCTATAAAAATGTATTTTTATACTTTCATTGAGTTTTGGCACCAATTTGGGGCTTCACTATTTGCCCATAGCTGGGACCCTAACATGTGCTACCACCCCGGGTCAACGTTTCTCAAAATCGCGTGATCAGAGGCCTTGCTGCCGGACGTAGTTTATCGTCTTACCCAGGACGCGGATGTAGTTAATCGTCATATCCAGGACGGGAAATAGCGATTGGAGTTGCATTTAATTTTTTGAAGATTGTAGGCGACAGGAAACAAGAATCAGGATGAGAATTCCACAGGTAAGAAGTTCGAAAAAGGAAACTATCAGAATAGAACATACGGTTACATTTAGCTATCTCAACATTAAAACGGTGAGACATAGTTGCCAAGCCCGTTTCGGCCAACTGTAGCATCTTCAACAGCAGGAAATACTGTCTATATTTATGTTTAGGTTGTTTTTTGTTTTGTTTTACAGCATATTAACCTCAATGGTTTATTTAATGCCAACAAATTTTCCATGTTGGTAATATTTTTTTTACAAAAATCTATTTCTGGTAAGAAATTTCCTTCGCTTGTAATATATTTTTAAAAAAAAATGTATTGCTGGTAATATTTGTTTTTCAAAAATGTATTGCTAGTAATAATTTTTTCTTCTTTTTTTTACAAAGTATTTCTGGTATTAAAACCTGTTTTTACACTTTCATAGTGTTTTGACCGCAGTTTGAGGGTTAACTATTTGCCCATAGCTGGGACCCTAACAGGTGCTACCACCCTGGGTCAGGATGGACCTGGGAACATCAGCAATTAAGAGGTGGTTCTACGCTCCTCAAAACCTCCTGATCACAGACCTTGCTGTTGGATGTAGTTTATCGTCTTACCCTGGACGCGGATGTAGTTTATCGTCATACCCAGGATGGTATTTATGTTTAGAACAGACAGTTCAGAATATTATGGAAGTTTGCAAGATCCTATTTTTCGGCGTTATTTATCAGATGCATCGAAACTCTTTTCTATACGAATTCCTAAAGTTTAATATCATTTTTAATATCATTTCTCTCGCAGATATTATCTGCATTGAGGCTTATCCAGCAATTCAAGATAAAAAAAAATAGCTCGCGAGTTCGTAAGATAATCGAAGGATGATGTCAGTAGAAGGCATTTATTAATCTGAATTATATCCTAATAGGAATAGATTCGTTATCTCCGGTTTCAATAAAATGAAAGCCCTTATCTCCAAATAGATAACGTGATCACCTGTTGCATTTTATGAACTTGGTGAACAGTCTTATTCATTTGAGAGTTTTTCCAACGTTGAGTAGTCGATAAAGGAGAAATTGTACCTTATACGTTATTTTTGTACATACCAAATTGTACCTTATATATTTCTTATATATATATGAGATGCGAAACAAAAGTTCGGTTTTCATTTTGATTTTGTTTAGCGGGATATCAACGTCTATGAGTTATATAATGCCGAAATCTAAATATTTTGAACACAATTTTATGGCTTCGACTATTAATGCAATTTCATCTCTTCAGCTACAGATAAAATGTATTGTTGGTCATTTTTCCATAAATATACATTGTTGGTAATTTTACTATAAAACTATATTTTTATACTTTCGTAGTGCATACTTATAGCTGGGACCCTAACAAGTGCTACTACTCTGGGTCAGGGTGGACCTGGGAGCAACAGCAAAACCTCTAATCTGTCGATCAGAGGCCTTGCTGTCAGATGTAGTTTATCGCCATACCCAGGATTACAAAAGTTTGGGAAACCTGAACAGAATGATCAAAACGTTCACCCATAAAATTACCTTGAACTTCCTAGTGGACTGTGTTGGTTTATCCTCGCGCCTATGCGCACATGATGTGACAAAAACTAGAGTTTAATGTTTTTTTATATTGATTGATTTGTTTTTTACGGCTTATCAACCTTTTTCAAGTCATTTAAAGTCAAGAAAATATTCATAGAATAGGATTGTAAAACTATTTAGGAGATAATGATTTACTTGTCATATATGAAGAAAATTAGTAACTCCTGACACCAAGGTTCGAGCGTGACACTCTGGACTTATGAATATATGATTTGGGCCAGGTGTGTAAATAGCGGTGTCAGGCTACTGACTACGGTGATTACTGAGTGACTATTGAGTGGAACTATCCAGTTGAATTAGTGTGAATTATTGTGCGTCGATGATTTGGGTTTTGATTTAGGATTTACCAGACGTTAAGCTGAGCCGCGCTACTAACAAGGTATTCACTGAAATAGTTAATTATCTTTGGTTGACTTTTACTTCTTTGTTCTTGTTAAGTATTTATTTGAGGTTGTAATTAAATACTGTTTTATCTTGAGTTATACTTAATCATTAACGGCCATCGAACGTCAGAAAATTACTGATGCAAACCCTACGAATTAATCCATAACTGGGGTGAGAATTGTTAGATTCATACCTTTCCAAATGTTCTTTGCGCGTATCGAATATATCGAACCTGACTGGAATTGGAACCCGCCTCTCCGATTTCCAATTCGAGTAATTATTCATTGCACCCATTATTCTCAAGTAGTCACCCATCTAGGACCTAACCAGGCGCGACATTCCTTAACTTACAAGATCTGGTGTTTCAACATGATATGGCAATAAGGCAGTTTAAATTGGGATTTCGGCTTCCGTTCAAAACTTTCTCAACCACCCCGGGCACTTTCTCTAAGGGAAATCTCAGGCGGCGGATAAGGATCCAAGTCTTCTTCAGAAGGAGAGGCATTGCCTAGCGTACTGCCCCTCGAGTTCGGGCCTAATATTAATTTTGAAACATTCCCAGGCCGAGGTATTTCAGAAATCATTTAAAATCAATTTACTTCCCCTTCTTAACCCCTTCTTCTTCTTCTTCTTCTTCTTCTTCTTCTTCTTCTTCTTCTTCTTCTTCTTCTTCTTCTTCGTGCCGTGTCCTTTCAGGATGTGGTCAACCATGGTCCTCCACAACTTCCTATCCTTTGTAGCTCTGAGTAAGTTTTGTATTTTTCGTTATCTCTTTCAATCCATGTTAGGCTCGTTAAATAGGTTAATTGCTGTTTTCCTCTGTCGCTCCTGACTTTAACATACCCTGTGAGTGTTAAATTGTCTAAGCCCTCTTCTTTCGTTATTTGTCCTAGAAATTTAAATTGCCACTTTTTGATTATTTTTTCCTTTATTTCTTATTTGTTACTCACATTTTCAGTCCATGGTATTCTCAGCATCACATTTTTGCTGTCTCAAGTCTATTCTTGACTTTGGAGGCCATTGCCGTATAGGAAGACTGATATTACGCAAAGGTATATTACTCTTTTATTTTTTTCCAATGAAAGATTCTTGTTTCTTAATACTCTACATAGATTCTGGAAATCTTCTTTTGGTATTATAAGGTGAATTTGAATTTGTTTTAGGAAATAAAGTATTATTGTATGTATTTGAAAAAATAATTTCGAATCTTAGCTTGACGAATTTTAAGGCAGTATTATATATATATATATATATATATATATATATATATATATATATATATATATATTAAAAAAATGAAAGTGTGTAGCTTAATATCATATGACATTTTTAAAAGCGAAGCAACCGGCTTCGCTCCCGCTCTTCAGGCCTCTACGGGAGATTTAACTTAGATTAAAATAACAGGAAAATATGTAATAAAGAGGAGAAAAAATATATATAGGGTGTATCAAAAATTCTTTTACAAAGTTTGTGAACGGGTTCCTCACACAAAAATAAGAACGAAAATCCATATAAACAAATCCTTTGTTTTTGATTTATTAACTTTAAAAACATTTACGGTAGCTAGCACTGTGTTGCATCTAGACTAGGTTACATTTGTTATGCGTGTACATTTGTGGATAGTCAACTTTTAACGTGCGTAGTAATGAGTTGACTGAGGCGTGTTCCGTTTAACAATGACAGGATATTCATATTGTGAGCAGGCGGATATGATTTTTACATACGGCCGCGCGAATGTTAATGGACCCGAAGCTTCACGGCTGTATCATATTGTGGAAGGTGAGTTATCCAACCTTTGCTGCTGCTTATTGTCGCGTTGCTTAAACAGGGTCCGTGGTACCCCAAACTATGAATGGAGGGAGAGCGAAATTCGCTCGTACGCCTGACCACGAAGAACACATTCTACAGGCTGTCGGAGACAATTCAGATATCAGAACACGTCAAGTGGCCCTAGCATGCTGTACATCACATCGTGATTTTCTAAGCCCGGCTTAGATGTGGCACAAGCCGAAAGCATGGGGCACCCAGTGAGGATCAAACTCACTACCCAGTGGTAATTGATCTAGCAAGACAAGCCTTCTAACCATTACACCACGTCGAGGTGCCCTACCGTACATCACATAGTACCCCATGGAGGCTACTTCAAGAGCAGCTCCTGTATACGTATAATTTGTAACATATTCAGGGTCTTTCGCCCTTTGATAACTCACCACGGGAGAACTTTGGCCGATGGTTTATTGCATGCGATGCTTATTTTGTCTCTTTAATCTTGTTTACATATGAGGAAATATTTGGAATAGATGGAATAAAATGTTTACACAGCCAACATTTGTCGGCAAGGTCGGAATCCGCATGGTACAATGCAGGCTAGACACCAGCATCAGTTTGCAATTAATATGTGGACTTGAATTGTAGGTGACTCTCTATTTTCTTCCACCACGTCTTACAGGAGCTGACTTCAGGGACTTTATTTCGAACACACTTCAGGCCTTCTAGAGGATGTACCCCTGCTAATACGAAGACACATGCAGTTCATGCATGATGGGGCTCCAGCACATTTTAGTCACATTGTTCGCAATGCACTGGA
>OZ038480.1:28254412-28269412 GCA_964036315.1 Acanthosepion esculentum
ATATATATATATATATATATATATATATATATATATATATATATATATATATTGGTTTGGTTAGTTTTGTTTTATGGCATACCAGCCTCAATGGGTTATTTAATGCCGACAAAATTGTTATTGCTGGTAATATTTTTTCCTTCAAAAATGTATAGCAGATAATTTTTTTTCAGAAATGAAAGCTGGTAATAATGTTTTTACAATGTATTTCTGGTCTTAAAACCTATTTACATTTTCATAGTGTTTTAACCCCAGTTTGGGGGTTAAGTATTTGCCCATAGCTGGGAGCCTAACAGGTGCAACCACCCCGGGTCAGAGTTGACCTGGGAACACCAGGAATTGAGAGGTGGTTCAATGCTCCTCAAAACCTCCTGATCAGAGGCGTTGCTGTTGGACGTAGTTTATCGTTTTACCCAGAACGCGGATGTAGTTTATCATCATACCAAGGACGGTATATATATATATATATATATATATATATATATATATATATATATATATATATATATATATATATATATATATATAAGTATTTAAGTAAATGCTCTGCTTATAATAAACAGTATTAAATAAATTAAACAGTATAATAAACAGTATTAAATAACATTTACTGGCCTGAATGTCCGAGAAATTTTCATAGAAAATATTCGTCTTCCGACAGGATTCGAACCTCTATCCTATACGGAACCGTCATATAACCTGATGTGCCTTAACTGTTTCGGCCACAAAGGTTCGTTCTGTTGGTAAGGTCGAATTTACTGCTTATAAACTTCAATCTTCCATGAATCTCTTCCGTACATTCATAACTGCTCATGGCGTATCAAATGTAAACATATATATGTATGTAGAGGATACACTAGGCAATCAAAACATAATATAAATAAAAATGTGGATATTCAATAGAAAAATCAATACATTCTAAAAATAAATCTATACACATGATTAAATTACAAAACCCGACAAATTGCTGTTCAACAAAATCGGCCTCGTATAGTTCTTGTTTCTGTTGGTTATAATGTCTCCGATAGAGGCCGCCAAGGAGTCGCTCGTATTTTGGGGCCGCTCATTGGTCTTTCTCTCTCAACGACGTTTCAGAATTTCCGCCTAAACTTAGTAATTCCGTAGATTCAAATCGGGAGACTACATGTTGGTGGATGTGACATGGTCATAAATATCCCCGACCAGCAACTTTTGAGTAGAGAACTCGATGCTGCCGTAACAGAGCTGGAACACCGTACCCACAAAATTGTAGTGCGGAGGCATTGACACTCATTGGTCACGATACACAGGACCTTGACAGTGAATCTATGTCTCAACGTGATTATCTGTTGTGTATCTATGAAGCCAGATGTTCCTTCTGTTCGCCTGGCTATTATCTTTCATTGGGAGCTGATGCCAATAACTTCCTGTACAATACATCTTGTAAACAGATCTTAAACAGATATAAGTATGTTTGATGTCTGACATTCAGCCGCCTTCGATTTTTGGCGTTTCCTGTTTACCTCACAAATTTTAGTAGACGAACCTTTTTGAAGTCGTTCGGACCAATGGTATGAGCGACTATAAAATGGTTCATCTACGAAAATTTGGAATCGGGGTGCTGAAGGCAATATTAGTCAACTAAATGACAAATTTATATCTGTATTAATGCTATCACGACGATAACTGTTAGAATATTTTTGTCTTTGTAACAAAAGGATGATATCGGAGAAGATCGAAAGTACTTCGGTAAGAAACAACCACGGCGCCTTCATTGATGAATTTAATCGTAATATTAAGAATCTTAGAAAACTGGAAATGATTATTATAAAAATAAATAGACATGATATGTCTATATTACTCAAAGAAACATGATTGAATATATATATATATATATATATATATATATATATATATATATATATATATATATATATATTGTATATATATATATATATTGTATATATATATATATATTGTAAGTAACAAACGTTTATATATTTAAAAAAATCATTTCACCCCAAGCAAGACTGGAAGACTACTAGTACGTAGGGGGTTACAGGGAATGAAAATGAAAGAGAAGACTGAGAATAAAGAGGATTGAGGGAACGACAAAAGATGAACGGGATTCAAGAAGACAGAAGATGACGATTGATGTTGCATTGACACTTTTGAAGATAGTAGTTAACAGGGAAGCAAGGAAACAGAAGGGAGTTCCACACGCGGGAAATGCGAGAAAAGAAACTGTTGGAGTAGAAGTGGCAGTTGCATTTAGCTATTTCAACAGTAAAAGGGTGGGACCTACATGCCAGTCTAGTAGCACGCTTAAATTCATGTATTCGGGGCACCAGGGTAAAAAGCTTGCCAGAACAGTTTCCATGGAAATATTTGTAGAAACGACAGAGAGAGAAAGTCGGGGATAACGTGACTGAAATCGAGATGCCTGATCAGGATCGATTACATTACAGATAGTTCTTTGGATTTTGTCAAGAATATCGAGGAGAACAGTTGTGGCGACAGTATTCAACACACGGACGAATTGCATATAAATGTTCAGAAATTCAGAGTGCCTCTTTTATTACCGGAAGATTATGGATGACACTGCAACAGTACTTTTTTAATACAACTAAAAGAAAAAAAGTGTTAAAATGATCATTTTAGTCATCTGACGCGAAAATCTATCCCATCACCATGGTATATATTCATTTCAAGCTCCCAACCGTTAAGATCACAAACACTCCACTGAATATCTTACGACTTTACCTTCTTTCCTTGAAAAGACCAACGAAAGTCGAAAATTCACGGAACATTGCACCCAATTTTGGTAATTTTCAAGCACACGCCTGAGAAATGAAGTTTCTAGCACCCAGTGAGAAAGAGGTTTGAAATCGGTGAACAAAAACTTGGAGGGTTGAATTAAAGGGAGATACCTGAGACATCATTAAGAGGCATGGCATGAATTAGAACAATCTACCCCGGTGGACGAAATAAAGGGTTCAGTTCAAAATTCCAATCACCTAAAGAAGGCTGGAGCGTTCAACAACCGAAACGTTGTGAATGTGGCAATAAAGATGAGGACAAAAGTCCGAACAAAATTACAATATCTCTTCTTAAAAATATAGACAGATCTTGAAGGATCGGTACGGACCCGATATACCGAAAATATGGAGACAATTAGAAAAGTCCCACCAGAAGCTGGCACTAATATTAAAC
This sequence comes from Acanthosepion esculentum, assembly GCA_964036315.1. Classification (NCBI taxonomy): domain Eukaryota; kingdom Metazoa; phylum Mollusca; class Cephalopoda; order Sepiida; family Sepiidae; genus Acanthosepion; species Acanthosepion esculentum. Next base: position 28,257,605 of record OZ038480.1, read on the forward strand.
CATCTAACATTCCTATACAGATGCAGAGACTTACGACTCATACATTCTGGCTTGACACCAAGGTTTCCCGTCAATTCAAGGAGAGTTCGTCTGGTCGCAGAAAAAGCGGAATACGCCCTTGTCTGAGAAAGAATCCAGTACAACTGCTGGATAAAACAAAAACTGTAATCTAATATCTTCCAGAGGCTCGAGGCTTTCTTCAACAGAATTGCCGATGTAGAAAACCGGAAGAAGATCGTACAGACAAATTCGATGCAGTCAAGACCCGCCAAGTACAAACATTAAACAGATTGAAAGATCAGAAAGTGACGCACAATGTCCATCACCCCACCAACACTGTGAAGGCAGTAATCAACATCAGTCAACACCAGCTGAGTGCCTCTGAGGAGTCAGTACTAAACAAATTTCTCAACTTCGTCACAGCTCTCAAGCGGATACCATACTTGGACATCATTGTCCGAATCGAGGAAATAGCCTTGAATAGGCTCGGGCGGATGAGCTAAGATGGAAATTGAGAGAGATGCCGGAGAAAGCCAAGCCGCCCAAATCAAACCTTACGAAAGTGGAGAGAACCCTACAGAGAAATGAAAACGTCATAATACTGCTAGCTGACAAAGTGAATACGGCTGTAGTGATGGACAAATCGGAATATCTAGAAAAAAATGGAAGACCTTATTAGAAATGGTAGCTACAGTAAAGAAATATCCAACAATGAAAACAGAACGAAAACTGTCGCAGACCCTAATCAAGAACAAGGGCCACTTCCTACCTAAGACATACAGGCAGTTGTCTCAGCGTTATACCAAACTACCTCACATATGCGGTCTCCCCAAAATTCACAAAGACGGTATTCCGCTCAGGCCGATTGTTAGCTGTCAAGACTCTGTGTCCCACCCTCTGAGTCTCTTCCCTGTATATATAATGGATCCATTAATAGGTGAGTCACATTCTGTCCGAAAATCCGCACATCAAATCCAACTAGATGATGAGCCTGGACGTGGTGAGTTTGTTCACCAAGGTATCCACGGAGGAGGCACTATCGGTAGTCATGGACAGACTGGCCTCGGACTTATCCCTAAGAGAACGGGCCAGTATACCAATAGATAACCTGATGGAGATGTTGACTTTCAGTACACAGACACACTTCGGAATGGGATCAGACATATATCTACAGGATGAATGCTTTGCAATGGGCTCGCCATTATCACCAGCAATGACAAGCATATACACGGAATACAATGGCATTAGAATCCACATCACTAAAGCCAACCCTATAGCTGAGAGACGTTGATGATACCTTCATACTCTGGCCGCACCAGGAAGTCCAGCTACTACTGGACCATGTGATCATAGATACACTTCACAATGGAGAGAGAAAACGACTACAAATTGGTATTCTTGGATGTACTCATAACTCGAACAGAGCATGGGTACAAGACATCCATATACCGCGAGCCAACATTCGCCGGACAATACCTCAACTTCAACACCCACCACCCATACAGTATAAAGAAAGAGATCGTCCGCTGCTTACAACATCGAGCAAAAGTCATAAATGGCAACCCAGACACATATCAACAAGAAATGGTTAGTATAAGCAGTACCCTACAACGTAACAGCTACCCTGGGATAGAAGGGTAGAAGAGATTAACAACACTCAGCAAACATCTTCGGTCTGCCTACCCTATGTGAAGGGATTATCGCAGAAGATACAAAAGATCTGTGGTTCATATAATATGAGAATGACCTTCAAAAGTGCTTCGACACTTCTTAGAAACCTCTTCACAGTAAGAGGAGAACATGACTAAGGGCTGTGTGTACGCCATCCTGTGTAGTTGCGGTAAGAAATATGTAGGAGAACCAGGATACGCAGGACTGCAAGAACACGTAAATCCGTAACAGGAGGGGAAATAAAAAAATCAGGTATAGCTGAACGCATATGGAGGAAAAGGGCATTAGTTGGAAATAATAGACAAGGAAAATCACTGGAAAATACGTAAACTTGAGTCAGCACATATGCTTGGCCACAAAAATCTCCTAAGTTGGTCAAGCATCGAAATGTATATAATATGGGAACGAGTAATACGTAGTACTAGAGAAAAAGCAATAACAACGACAATAATTGCAATGGTAAAAAATGATTACTGAGACATTAAGTTTATAAGTTCCAAAAATTCACACACAGATGCCCTCAGGGACAAATGGCCTAGTGGATAAAAGCGTTGGCTGGATCCAGTGACTTGTTAGTTCACTACCTGGCTACTGCAGTGGTGAACAAAAACTGGGAGAGTTAAGTTAAAGGGAGATAACTGATACATCCGGAAGAGGCGTGGAACCAACCCAGTGGACGAAATAAAGGGTTTAGGTAGAAATTTCAATCACCTGAAGAAGGCCGGAGTGTACAACGGTCGAAACGTCGTGAATGTGGCTATAAAAACGCGGGCAACAGTACAAACAATGTAAATAATTGCTACTATACTCGTAATAATTTATTTAGTGTTAGCTGGTTGCTTTTTATGGTGTAGTGTATTGGTGTTGTCAGTCAGTATTTTCCTGTATTGTGAAGGTGGACAGGAATGCCGCTTTAAATGTTGTGCGATAAAACTTGCATCCGATAAATGAAGTGTAAAACGTCTTGATAATGGAAATAATTTCGAAGACCCGTTACTTTATGGAACAGACTCCCAAGTGGATATTTCCCCGAACACTTCAATCTTAACCTGTTTAAGTCTAGACTTAACCGTTATCTATCCTGCATATCATCATAATCTGTGCTTTTCTCTCCTTTCTACTTCTGTACAACCTCTCCATTTAGTAACCTTTGGCCTTCAGTGGCTCTTGTATTCGGTAGATATTTAGCTCAAAAAATGTAACTAATATCTCCGTGTATATGCTTTTGAGCGTCTGCGTACCTTTGATACATACGTACAACCATTGAGGCATTTATGCTCTACAAGTGTCAGCATTTGTCAAATAATTTCCGATATCGGGTCAAAGTGATTTTAACGAATTTCGCGTCCATCACAAGATTATCACGTTTATGTTTGGACTGGAGATTCGGGCAACATTTTCGAATGATTGGATGAATTAGAAGTCCAATCCATGGGAAAACTTTCAACTAAAGCAAACATGCTGCAGAAACTGTGGCACACACACACACGCACATATATATGTGTGTATGCACACATATACCCAAACATACATATCGTTTAAAATTTGCTATATTTAAAAGGAACGATTGTTTAATATCGGAGACACACACGCACGCACGCACACATACATACACACACATACACACACACATATATATATATATATATGTATATATATATGCACATATATACACACATACATATCGGTTAAAATTTGCTATATTTAAAGGGGACGATTGTTTAATATCAGACACACACAGATGGAGTGGCTTGGATTGAGGAATCGGAGAGTGGAGTTCGAATTCCGATCGGATCCATTACATTCACTTCGTGCTAATACCCTTGGGAAAGGCATGAATTTTCTTCTCCCTCCAGCTGTGGGTAAATAGCAGGACAGACTGGGTTCTATAGTCTTGGACGGCTACTGACCTAGGAGAATGACAACTCTGAATTCGAAATGTGCGGAGGGTCGTTATATATTGGGGACCTTGTGGCACATAGTGCACCGGGTCACTGTATTCGGCTCTTCAAAATGTGTGGTTGGTTCTGTACAAAGCCTTCACCACGATAACCAAATCACATGTGCCAGTGTCTGGCAGTCGGTTCGTAGGGACTGATCTGCTTGACGATCATACGTCGAATACGACGGGAGAGTCGAATAAATATATATATATATATATATATATATATATATATATATATATATATATATATATATCGTTTGCTGTATTTAAAGGGGAGGATTATTTAATATCAAAGATATCAACAGTGTTGACATAGGAATCAACACTGGATGTTGACTGATAGTTTTACGACACAAACTTGAAGCTTGAAAACTAACAGTTACTTTACAGTGCTGATTCTTCTTTTTACTCTCTCACACCTTCACCCTCTCTCTCTCTCTCTCTCTCTCTCTCTATATATATATATATATATATATATATATATAATGAACCAAAAATATATTAAAAAATTAAAATTTTCACACATACTGGGTTGTATATTAATATTTTTTGTTTTATAATTACAATTAGGTTTCGGCCAGCATGACCATCATCTGGAGAAAAATTTTCTGCTTGTTAGTAGCAGTGAACTACAGGAATGAATGACTTCCTGAAGAAAATGAACTTTATCTGTAGGTTTCATTTGTTTTTATTATACACACACACACACACACACACACACACACACACACACACACACACACACACACACACACACTCATATATATATACTTATTACTTCAAACTTTTATAGTGGATACTTCTTATTTGAAGTGGACACTCTATTTTTATTTATTAAGTGTACATTACGTATATCTGCCTGGCACAAAGTATCCACAATAATAAAGTTTAATGTACTAAAATGGCGGACAAAAAATAATGTGCGTTTTTGTGTGTGCTATTTTTCTTTAATATAATTTATCCAATATTCAGGCTGCGAGACGAAATAAAATACTTTTTAAAATAAACAGAGCGTCTACTTAAATATGGGTATCCACTAAAAATAACGCTTAAAGTAATAAAGATATATATTTATTTTTAATCCGAAATTTTTATAAATTCAAACGTTATTTTATTGGATACCCGTGTTTGAATATACCTCTAAGTATAAGTTATCTTTATATTGATTATATTATATATAAGCTCATGATTTTTTTAATCGATTTCATCTCAAGTAAGGCACTAAAGCCACTAAGAAAACAAGGGGTTACTGGGTTTGGAAAAATTAGGAACATAAACATTATTAATGAACGGTAAGAGAAAAGAGTAATCAGGAGAACAGATAGCGAGAGATATTGCATTCACATTTTTGCAGATTAAAGTTGGCTGGAAAGCATGGGGCCGGAAGGAAGTTTCACAAGCGTGAAGTGTGAGAAAAGAAACTGTTAGCATAGAACTTACGGTTACATCTCGCCAGCTCAACTGTAAATTGATGAGGTCTCGACGCCAATTTAGTATTGCGTTTAAATCTAAAAAAAGCTTGGGACTTTAGCGAAGAGCTCATCTCAACAATTACCATAAAAATATTTATAGAAAAGTAACAGAGAAGCAACCATACTGTAGTGGAAAAGTGACTGAGGGCGAACCGCCATATCAGGACCAATAATATTGCTGATTCTACGGCAGGACTAAACCATACTTTTTAGAAGAGCCGAATACAGAGAACAGGTGCCCGATAGGTCACTAAGTTCCCTAACGACACTCCGCAGATTTTGAATTCAGTTGTCCTTCTCCTAGACCGTTATCAACCCAATGTTAAAGAACCCAATCTGTTATTTCATTCCTGTTATTTGCCCATAGCTAGTAGTCGTGGTGGTATTAGCACTTAAGTGAATATAATCAACTCGACTGGAATTCGAACTTGGTTCTCCGATTCTTCAAACTGAGCCGCCACCCATTACTCCAACATGCTTCTAATGTATGTATGCATGTATGTAAAAACTTTTATATTAAACAAGGAAAACGGTATATCATATAATTTGTTTTGGTATTGGAAATCTTAAGCGATGTTTCGCAGTCTTGGATTGCAAAGCACATTTCTTTGCACAAGGTGACATTATTCTATATTCCTAATAATGAAAAATCTGATCTCGTAGGATTCCTCTCTCTATCTTCTTTTTTCCAATTTGTGAAAGATCACTTCTCGCAAATGATCAATGTCCAAGCGAAAATCAATCTTTATTAGCGTTTACGAGTATTAGATTTTGTGTACGTTTTCGAGTCACTTGATATTGGATCAGTGTGACAGTGTGAGTAAAACTCATTCCTCACAGTAACTCAGCTTCCCTTTTATAATATATTTTATGTAATTATATATATATATATATATATATATATATATATATATATATATATATATATATATGTAAGTATTTGATTTGGGGATTTAGGCTACTCACTCATTTCCGTTCACCGATACCCATCCAAGTATACAGAGTTATCCAGAGTCCCCGAATAACCTCGGAACCTGTGCCCCAAGAGCCACGACTACTAATTTTATAGTAATTCGTCGAGCTTAGAATCCTCAACAGAATGCAGGAAGCACTGGACGGCCGTTTCGTCCTATCTGGGACTCATCAGCAGTACGCATCCACTACCGAGTAACCCGGATCGCTTCGATACAACGCGAACGTCATACCAACTGTACCATGGGACTCGGTGACGAAGAAGACATAAACTATACTCGATATAGCGCCGCTACTCACTCAGTTCCGTTCATCGATACCCATCCAAGTATACTGAGTTATCCAGAATCCCCGAATAACCTCAGAACCTGTACCCCAAGAGCTACGACTACTATTTTGACCCTTAGCCGCTCTATCACAGAGCTTAGCTGGATCTAGCAAGATATACAAGTAATTGATTTAGGCTAATTTTATAGTAATTCGTCGAGCTTATATGTGTATATATATATATATATATATATATATATATATATATATATATATATATATATATATGTTATACCATTTCCCTTGACATAGCTCTAACAGTTCTGTATCTGTGTGTGATTCTGGCTGGTCATATTCAATGCCTCGAAAATCAAACTAGTTTATCATCACCGAACGGACACTAAATTTTCGTCTATCGTGATGAAGAGGTGTTTTCTCAGGGAGGCCCAGTATTTAGGCGCCTATTTGCGACTTAAGCTTAACACAGACCTCGTGGAATCCTGTACATACGATCCATCGCTATAGAAGCTGAAAAAATGGTCGGTTCACAGTACAGTAAGTGGGTAGATAGGTTTAATAGAAGTAGATATGCCTTCCAATCGCCCGGTTCACCCTCCTCTTTGGCTTTTTGAACAGACGTACATGTTTATCCCTTTGTTCTTGTTTAGGATTAAGTTTCCGCTTCCTTCTAAAGTCTTTCATTCTCTTTCTCTTCTAGTAGCCCCTTGCGTCTTAGCGGCATAGTTGCCTTGTTTGGGTTGAATTGATTAAAAAAAGAAAACGAGATAATTCTTCTTACTATCTTCCTTTACAAGAGCCAAGTAAGGCTAAAAATGGTAGGTAAATGAGCTGCCAGTCTTTAAATTCTAATCTCATTCGAGTCCAAAATGCGTCTCCACGGTCTTGTGGGTGAGGAATTATTTTCTGCACTGCAACCCTTTTCCAACAGACGAAACGTTGCACGATTCTCGCTACTCTACCATTATTTCTATGGAAAATGTTCAGACGAAGTACGTTCCTTAGTTCCACCAGTTCCAAATTTCACGACTAAGACCCGCCATGCCAAGCACATTGTAGCGAACTACCCTCATTCTCTTCGTATTCCATTGGTGAGATGTAAATTCTACTCGAACAGGTTCTTCCCCAAAACTCTCTAACCACCTGCCTCGAGTGGCTCCTAGGCCTTGTACAGGATGAACATTAGTGTAAAAAATAAAAAAAAAGAATGGGTGGAGAAGTTTCTTTTTAATAGTTATTTCCCCTGTGGAGTCGTCGATATTACAGAGAAAATTTAATGGCGGATCGTTCCAAAATATTTATGCCGAGTGGAAAAGACCAATTCCGTGAAAGAGCAGACTTCTTTTATGCGCCAAGTCTTTTCAGGACATCGACGATCATGGTTCTCCTCAGCTTCTTGCATTTTGTCCTTATCTGTAACTTTTAACCATTTATGATCTGTCGTTGTTCATTTTCTTCTATTTAACTCTTTAATTATGTTGTATCCTTAAATATTTTACAAACAGGCAAAGGTGGTACTCGAGAGAAAGGAACAGCAATACAGGCGTAGATGGAAGAAAGTGTGGTTTATTGTAAAAGAGAATACACTACTGAAAGACAGGGATTCGACTAGCACTTCCCGAAGCCAGTCTCTGGTATGTCCTGTGCACACTACATATATTACTAATATAGTCAGTCCACAATAGGTAATACGGAGAATGGAACATTCCATTACAACAAATACTCGCCGTTAACGCTTGCTTTTAATATATCTTGTGAGTATTAAATTCTCCATATCCTCATTCCTCATTATGCGTCTCAGATATTTAATATCTATTTCTGATTGTTAATATAATTAATACCATTAAGTAATATTGTTTTGACAAAAATGTTTTGCTGGTATTAAAACCCATTTTTACACGTTTAGACCCCGGTTTGGAGGGGGTAAACTATTTCTAAAAGTGAAGATGGTTTCGTTTGGCTTGTTTTGCAGCATATCAACCTCAATGGGTTATTTAATGCCGACAAAATTTTTATTGTTGGTAATATTCTTTTTTTCAAAAATCTATTTCTGGTAATATTTTTTCTTCAGACATCTATTTCTGCTAATATTTTCCCTTCAAATATATATCGCTGGTATGTTTTTTTCTAAAAAATGTATAGCTGGTAATATTTTTTTTTAAATGTATAGCTGGTAATATTTTTTTTAAAAAATATATTGCTGGTAATATTTTTTCAAAAATGTATTGTTGGTAATAATTTTTTCTTCAAAAATTTACTGCTAGTAATAATTTAAAAAAAGTATTTCTGGTATTTTTATCCTTTCATAAGGTTTTGACTCCAGTTTGGGTGTTAACTATTTGCCTATAGCTGGGACCCTAACAGGTGCTTCTCCCTCAGGTCAGGGTGGACCTTGGAACGCCAACAATTAGGAGGTGATTCCACGCTCCTCAAAACCTCCTGATCAGTAGTCTTGCTGTTGGATGTAGTTTATCGTCTTACCCAGGACGCGGATATAGTTTATCGTCATACCCAGGGCGCATAAAATAGTAAAGGTAGCAATGCAAAAGAAATTCACTGTGAATTTGGATGTGGATAATCGTATTTTCAGTTCGTTATATTTTAGCATCTTTTGGCAGAACTGTATTTCTGCTGCTTCCAGTCTCCTTTGTCATGTGGATGGTGTAATTGACAGTGGTTCAGAATGTGAAATTGCATAGCCAAGTTCGAATATTAGTTGGATTTGTTGCTTTCGTGTAGGCGCGAAATAACCTTGGGAAATGGAGGAATCCATCTCCTTTCCCGGCTATGGATTAAATAGTAAAACTTTTATCTGGAAAAAAATAATTGTTATTGTAAAAAACCAAGAATGTTAATGCAATGTTCACTCGCTAAAAAAGAATACTATTTCCAATCGCAGATAGGTTTCGGCTTTAAATCATCCACAAAGGGTCGGTAAGACGTGAAAAATAAATCAATCACTCAATTCATCTTGGAAGAAAATGCCTCGCATTAACTTTCAAATGAGATTAGACATTACGTAGCAGTTCAGAACTCTTTTCTTTGTTTCTAACAATACGTTCTCTATTTTAATACTTTGCTTAATTTCTAGAAGACATCATCTTATCACCATTTCTGGGTTACATTTTCCGTCATCTCCACCCTACCCAGACAGATACATTTCAGTAGCCGCGTGATTTTGACATCCCTATTATGTAGTTCACATCTTGAGATGTTTCTTTTGCTGACGACCATGCATTCTGTCTTCTTAAACTTAAATTTAATACTTCTTTCTATGGTCAGAGAGATGGAACGTGAGTCTTCCTGTTACACACACACACACACACACACACACACACACACACACACACACACACACACACACACACATACATATATATATATATATATATATATATATATATATATATACGAGGGTCATTCAATAAATAAGGTGAATTTTTCGGTATAAGGACTTCTAATACAGATAGAAGCTTACTCTTTTTTAAATTTTTTTTTGTTTTACTTCTTTTTCACATGGATTTAATTTCTTTTCTAGATTAAAAAAAAAACTTTGAGAGCTTTGGCGATTAACAAAGATGGCCGACCAAGAAGCATGCTCCAGGATTGTACAGCGGTCAGTTATCAAGTTTTTGGTTGCTGAAGGGTGCAAACCAGTTGAAATTCATAGGAGAATGTCAACTGTGTATGGTGCCACATGTTTCACCCAAAAAATGTCTACAAGTGGGCTAAATTGTTTAAAGAAGGACGGAGGAGTGTTGAGGATGAAGACAGGCCTGGGAGGCCTACAGAAGTGAGGTCTCCTGAGGTGATGGAATCAGTCAATGACCTCATTCAGTCTGACAGAAGGGTGACAGTGTATGACATTGCAAGGACTTTGAGCTTATCTGTTGGGACAAACGCAGGGGTTATCAGTCAGAAGGAGTCATCTTGCATCATGACAACGCAAGGCCTCACAAAGCAGCCCAAACGGTGCAGACCATCAGCGAGATGGGCTGGGAACTGCTCCCTCATCCCCATTACAGCCCAGACCTTGTCCCTTCAGACTTTCACCTGTTTGGTCCCTTGAAAGCGTTCACGAGAGGCACGAAGTTTAAAAGTGACGATAAAGTCAAAAGTGTTGTGAGCGACTGGCTGAGACATCAGTCCAAAGATTTTTACGCTGAGGGAATACGGAAGCTTGTGCACAGATGGGAAAAGTGTGTGACAGTGCAGGGAATCTAAGTTGAAAAACAAAGTAAGCTTCTATCTGTATTAGAAGTCCTTATACCGAAAGAGTCACCTTATTTAGTGAATGACCCTCGTATATATATATATATATATATATATATATATATATATATATATATATATATATATATATATATATATATATATTAAGCATTTCACACCAAGCAAGGCGAGAGTGCCACTAGCATGCAAGGGGTTACAGAGAGGAGTGAGAGCGAGTAAAGAGAAGTGATTGAGGAACAGATATAGAGAAGGACAGTGATCAGGATCAAGGCATCAGAAGATATCGATTGACATTACATTTGAATATTTGAAAATTATAGCTATTGGAGAAGCAAGTAAGAGGAGGGGAGTTCCACTGTGGGGAAGTGCGAGAAAAGAACCTGTTGGCGTAGAAGAAGTGATTATATTTAGTGTATCGACAGTGAAAGGGTGGGAGATTCAAACCTAGTAGCACGCTTAAATTCATGCAGTTTGGGTACCAGTGAAAGTAGCTCGTCAAAGCAGTTGCCATGAAAATATTTCTAGAAGAGTCAGTGGGAAGCCACAGCACGTCCGTGAGAAATTGACTGTAGACGAGATGCCAGATCGGGACCTATCATATTGCATATCCGTCTATGGATGTTGTTGAGGACCTCGAGATGAACAGCGGGGTCACCAGACCATATATGGCAGCCGTATTCCATGTAAGGACGAATGGTAGATTTGTAGATTTGAAGGATGGGCTCAGGCGAGAAAAATCTGGCGCGACACAGAGAACCAACTTTGCTTGTGGTAGATGAAACTATTGATTCAATGTAGTTGTTCCACCTCAAGTCAGTGGAAAACGTGAGACCAAGCAGGCGCAGAGAGGCGCCCTCGTGGAGTTGGGCATCAGCCATTCTGATAGGAGGCAGGAAGGATTATCTATGGTAGGTAAATGAGAGCAGTTTTATCTGGAGGCATTAAAATTTACAAGCCATTTCCTGTCCCAGTCAACTACAGATTGGAGGTCCTTTTCGAGACCAACGGCCACTTTAGCTTTGTCTGCAATGCCGGATTAGTAATTTTGAATTTGATATTATAATTTAATATTAATTAGTTAAAATGAATTCTATTTTAGTTTAACCCTAAGATTAAAGCATTAAATAATTATTATAACCAAAGTTCATTGTCAAGTTTTTTTTTAATTCTCGTATTCTCGTATTTTGATTGGTCTTTCCAGCTTATGGAACAGCGTTTGCCCTAGCGAGG
>OZ038480.1:28271912-28359412 GCA_964036315.1 Acanthosepion esculentum
AACTTTCAGGCAAATATAAATATTAGTGTGGCCCTAAAATACAAGTTATATCATGAAACCATAGACCATCTAATCTCAGGATGTTCTGTACTTGCGTAAAATGAATATAAAAATCGTCACGATAGAGTGGGGCAATATTTACATTGGACAATGTGCAAACAATTTGGAAAATATGTTAACAAACACTTGTATGAACATCACCCTGTACAGGTTACAGAAATAGAAGATATCACAATTCTATGGGATTACACCATCTTTACAGGCAGGAAGAATGAAGCAAATAGGCCGGGCATGATTGTCAAAAACCGAAAAAAAAAAAAAAACTTGCCTACTAATTGATATGGCCTGCTCAGTGGATTACAACATCGTGAAAAAGGAATTTGAAAAAAATATCGAATTATAAGGACCTGGAAATCGAAATAGAAAAATGTAGAAATTGGGAACAAGAATAGTACCCGCCATAGATGGTGCGCTTGGAATTATAAAAAAGGAATACAATAATATATTGAAAAAATCCCTGGAAATCCCAGCTTAAGAGAAATACAAAAATGTCTTGATAAGTACAGCCCTCACTCTAAGAAGGATTTTGTCCATGTAACGCTAGTGATGTTATGGAGATTAGAAAATCATGAAATGTAGCCATAAAACATACAACTACCTGCCTTTGATTTTCTTGCAGAGTTGGTAGGTAGTGTGACGTTAGCAGAAATCGAAATAATATTAATAATAATAATAATAATAATAATTATTATTATTATTATTATTTCTTTTATTGTGGCTGTTTTTGTGGTTAGTGTAATGTCAATGAAAGAGGATTTTCTGAGATGCGGAATGTTAATGGAAGTCTTGCCACAAATTCTTTCTTTAGCTTCGATTTTGTGTTAATTACTTCAGCGGTCGAATGGTGTATTGACTAAGGGTGTTGTGATGAATAGCAACAATAAAGAAGAGAGAAAAAAACAAATCATAGATTAAGAGATATAATACGTAATCATAGATTAAGAGATATAATGTGTAAAGGTAATCTGAATAAATTCAAATTGAAATGATTTCTTTTCCTCGCCGGAAATCCCCGGTTGGATATCTAGTTATTTATGTATAGCTTGGCGGAATACAAGCCAAAATAGTCGCTAGGGCATGTACAGCGTGCGGTGGATAAATTGTCGTCTAAATTAAGCAAAAATGAAAATGACGCAAAAACATCATGAAATACTAAAGAGTAAATTTATTCAATAAAATCGCCATTGGCTTCAACCACGATCTCCAGACGACTACAGAATCTCCTGAAACTCATTTGGGCGGTCACCTTGTTTAAGTTAGTGAATGCTGCCATAATCCTTGTTTTCAGTTCATCTTTGATGTTACAAGGAGTTTTCTTGGTCTCTCGTTCAACTGTGCCCCACACATAATAAATATTTGGGTTACAGTCTGGAGAGTTAGGGCAGCACTATCTCCTCAAGGCACTCTATGTTGAGTCTGAGTCCCTTAGGGAAGATGGATGGAGGCATAACATCGCCATCACTAGTTATCACTCCAAACACCTTTGTAATCACCATTAGACTCATCCAACTCTTTCCGAATCTTCAGCACTGTACTCAGATTGACACTCAAACACCCAGAAATGTTGATATTGGAGCCGCGAATGCCAAGCAGTACATCATACCTTTTCCCGGAGTGAATAGTGTCATGGTGCTCTTTTTCTCATGGATGCTGCCCAACTAACACTACTATACTGTTTAGTCGACAAAATAAAAAAAACGAAATTAAAAATATAAAATGGCGAAGATTTACCCATCACATCCTGTACAGTTGAGGAGAAAATTATGAGCCCCCTATAAAAACTGAATTTATAAAAAAAACCTTTCCGAATTGCTTTTTAACCGAACGAGGATTATTTTATATATGACATTAATGCAAAAGGGTGTATACCTATATTTTATAGAGTATGGAAATGCGTTTGAAAATTCACGTTACAAAGAATTGTTGGAAATATTAGGTAAGCATAATATATGTGGAAAGGGTATGAGAATAATCTAGTATCTATTCTGTCTTTAAATCACCTGCATTCGGATAGAAAATGAATTCAATAGATACACTATAATAGAAAGGGGTGTAAGACAAGGATGAGCCTTCTCACCGGACTTATTTAACATATACAGTGAGGTGATTCTGAGATAATTAGAAGTCCTAACAGAATTCATTATTGGCGGTCACAATCTAAACAACATAAGATATGCAGATGAAATAGTGTTGATAGCAGGCACAGAAATGAAAATACAAAACTCCTACAGAATATAGCAAAAGAAAGCAAGAAAAAAGACTAAAAACAATTGTAGGAAGAAAGAATGTTTGGTTGTCAGTAAAAAGAGATACCAAGATGAAGCAAGTGCAAAAATTTAAATATTTAGGAGTGTTTTAAGAGAGGATGGTAAATATGACACCGAAATCCGAAGGCGCATTGGGAAAGTGAAAGATGCCTTCCATAAGCTAAGCAAAGTATTAAGAAACAGGAAAATCTTGTTAGAAACAACGACAACGATACTTAACTGTTATGTAATATCGATCCCCCTATAAGGCAGTGAATGCGGGACAATCTCCTCACAGGTGAAGGAGGTGAGACATGAGACAACAAATATAGTTCCAAAGAAACATGCTGAACATGTGAGCAATGGCGAAGTTTTAGAGAAAATGGAAACAAAAAGGATAATTAGACTTAACTTCAGAAAGAGACAGTTGAAATTACTTAGGCACATAATGAAGAAAGAGGGCTTGGAAAATTTGACACTCACAGGACATATTGAAGGCAATAGGGACAGAAGAAAACAGTGTATAATCTACCTAGCGTGCTTGTGTAAATGGTTGGCAAAAACAGCGATTAGGTGAGATAGAGAAGAGACTAAATTTACGAAGATCTACTAAAGGCAGAAAATTGGAGAGTCATGACCCCCACGCCCTGAAGGGCTAGAGCACATAGTAGAAGAATAAGAAAAAGTAGAAGAAAATAATAATGGCTTAGTGATGCAAGTCTTACTAATTAACCCATAGGTGGGGGCAAGTGGTAGATTCATATCTTTCCCAAGGGTATTTGCGTGTAAGTGAATATAACGAACCCAACAGGATTTTGGACTTAGTTCTCCGATTAACAATTCCGAGATATTATCCATTACACCACCTGCACATAAAACCTAACAGTACTTGGGTTTCCCAAGCAGTCGCCCCTATAGTGTCTTATCAGGCTCGACGTTGCTTAACTACGGAAACCGGTATCTCAACAGGGTGTGGCCGTAAGCAGACGAATAAGAAGATTGCTAAACCTACTTGTAAAATATCTTTTTATTTAATAGAATTATTTGGAACAAAGCAAAAAGCTGTTAGGATAAAAAATATTCGCCTTCCTTAAGAACTGTCATTTCTGATGAGGCATATCACAAACTACTTTTGTATACTGTTGAGTTTTAACTTATTAATGTCCTAAGCTTATGAAGTGAAGTTTACACTGGAGTTTATCCTCCAATATACATACAGTATAGAATCATGTGAAAAAAGAAAAGAAATTAGAAATCTGTGGAGAATAGCAAATCATATACATATAAGAAGACAATATTATTAGCCACACCTATAAAAAAACTGAGTTTTTAAAACTTTTGTTTTTCGAAACCAATGTCCTTTTTAGCCGAAACGGAGTTTTTAACGAATGATTTTTAAATATACATGGCATCTTTAGAAAGTAAATATCTTTTTATTTATACACAATTATAAAAAAAGAGAAACAGACCAGGGTTGATATTATTACCCTCTCCCTTAATAAATGTCCTTTTTGTTGAGCCATAGGAAAAACTAATGCTGTGGTGCGTTAACTTATTAATGTTATAAGTTTGTGAATTGAAATAGAAACTGGTTTATTTCCCAGTATAAACACAGGAAAACAACAATAAGAATTTGAACCGTCATTTGTATAAGCATCATGTCAGAAAGAAAATAAATTTATTTTTCTTAAGAAAAAGAAATGTTAATGCCCATACAGAGGGATAAGAATAAACAACGTTTGCAAAGCATTTCCAATTGTAAATAACGAGTGCTAAATATTTTCAAGAAGTTCAAAGGGAGACAAGCATTAAAGAACAAAGCTGACAATGGTTGAAAGTGATTTTTTCAAAGGGTCTGGAAAGAAAACTAGTAATAGATGTGTCTAAAGATACTAGAACATAAAACTGCAAAGACATTAGAGAATGACAAGCAAGTTTTGAATTGACAGCTCAAAGAAGACAATCACCATTGCTCAGCACAAGAATGGGCTGAGAAGGTTACAAACTTAACTTCAGCAGAAGATACGACTCCAAGCCAGAATGAAGTACGCTAATAATAATCTGGAGAAGGCTGATGCATAATGGAGGTCTGTCATTTGGTTAGATGAGACGGAAGTAAGCCTCTTTCATTACAGAGATATTCCAATGTTTGGAAAATGAAAGGATACTTGTACAACCCAAAGAACACCGTCTCCATCGTCAAACAGTGGCATTAGTATGGGTATACGTCAGTGTGCCCGGAACGGGGAATCCTGTGTGGGTGGAAGGTTGTGTATCTTGTAAGTGTGGAAGGAGTCATGAAGAAAAGTATATAAGAAGACAGCAATAAAACCTAAAGCAACCAGCGGTAAAATTTGGTTTGGGTCGTTTTTTGTTTTCCATTGTGACAACGACCTGAAGTATATACATGTTCCGGTGAAGAACTGCTTCCAGAAGGCATGCAAGAAGCCCTGAGTTGAATCGATGAGAAATCTCCTAGGTGAACTGAAGACAATGTTCTCTCCAGTAGACCATCAAATTTTTAGGGAGATTGAAAGTTCTGCCAGTGACTAATTACTCAGACGTGCCTACAACTGGCTGAAAACGTTGCCAAACGGCTGGAGGCTTTCTTTGAAGAGAAAAAAAAACGGATATAAAATTATCTAATAATATCAGAGAGTTAATGTATTGAGTTTTGTAAATTCCTTTTGGTTCTCTGTGCAAAAATAATATATACTTCCTAAATAAAACTAGTGTCTTTAGAAATGCTGTGTTAAAAATTCTTTGTTCTCATAAATAGCACTTGAGAAATAACTTAAAATCAATGAAAATTTAATAGAAGAGAGTTATCTATCTCATTTATATATATATATATATATATATATATATATATATATATATATATATATATATATATGAAGAAATATAGTCTTAAAATGTGCTATATTTATGGGATAAAGTGCTCAATATCAGAGATAGAGCGTGTGTAAATATCAAGTAATAAACAAATTAAAAACTGTTCCCGTCAAAATAATAGTTAGAATAAACTACAGCAATCAACCACAAAATTGAACAAATAGCTTTATCTTCCCAAACAAAAACAAAACTATTAAACAAGCTATATAAACAAATTTTTACTACGTTAATAAAAACACCAATCAAAATAAAAAAATAAAAAAAAATATATAAGATAAGAAAAAAAAAAGAAAAAAAGCAAAATAATTTAACCCAAATAAATAAATAAACAAATAAATGACTTCCGGAAAAATAACCGCCGAAATATATATATATATATATATATATATATATATATATATATATATATATATATATATATATATATATATATCATAATAAAGAGAAAGAACAGTAGGATATATAATCCGGTGTTCTTATTAATATTTTTATTTTACAAAGCAGTGCTCACTGTAAATCTATAGAGCATAAATATTATAAATTTACTAATTTAAAAATATGGTTCCATCGCTACACAGGAATTACCATGTTTCAAAATCAGAAACTAAACATTTCAAATTGAATTATTAAATTAAATCCTTAGAAACTAATGTTATGAATGTATGTGCTTATAAAACTCAGTAAATCTCATAAGTTATTCCAAAATTCGCTTGAAAATGAAACAGGACTAGGGATTTTAATTTAATTCAATAATTGAATTTGAAGTTTTATGTTCAGTTTTTGAAACTTAGTAATTCCTGTGTAGCGATGGATCTATATTTTAAATTAGTAAATTTATAATATATATATATATATATATATATATATATATATATATATATATTATATAATATAATTATATATATAATATAATATCATTATATATATATATATATGATATATATATATATATCATTATAATATATTGTACATATAGTGATGGTGTTAATAAAAATATACATGATATCCCTCACCGATAGCACGACTCCGAGTTTTATGCACAACGCAGTCTTCATGTGTTGAGTATAGAATGTCCATTACATCATTTAAATTTAAAACAAATATATCTAGTTATCTCAATGTTGGCGTAGATATACTGGGATTAGAGTTTTTTTTTAATTCAAAGAAATTAGATTTGGCATTTAAAATAAACAGGATTTGTATGTATATATGTGTAATAGAAAAAAGTTAAAGACAGAGTTGTGAATATAATTTTTTTCATTATTAAAGCGAGATCACTTGTTTCTCTTCTATTCATATATATATATATATATATATATATATATATATATATATATATATATATATATGAACAAAAACAAAAGGTAATATACTTAAAAAATAAACTAATATTTATATTGAAAAAATAATCTGGATCTTTAGATTTTAGAAGGAGAATTGTTGCTGCTCTCAAAACAGAAGAATGCAGAATGTTGTCAAAGCATTTACTAGTGTCAAGAACTGGAATAAGATTATCGAGACAATTAAAGAGAGCCACAAATCAGAGAACAAGATTTTGAAATTTCTAGGGCACATACTGAGGAAAGAGGGCTTGGGAAATTTTACACTCAATGGACATACTGAAGACAAGAGGGGGTGGAGGAAAATAGTGCATAACAAGCTGGGGTAAATGGATGACAGAACAGGGTTTAGGAGAGATAAGAAACAGAAAAAATTACTAAGAGCTATAAAGGACAGAAAATTGGGGCGAGCCAATGTCCTGAAAGGGCATGTCACATAGAAGAAGGAAACAAAAGATTTCAAAGAGTCTGGAAAGAAAATTAGTTAGAGACGTGTCTTAAGACACTTGAACAACATACAACTGCCAATACACTATTGAATAACTGAAGCAAGTCATTTAACCAAGGCAACCACTAGAGCCCTGCAGGAGAATAAGCCGTGAGGTCAGAGATCATGAAACCCTCTATTTCTGAAAGAGAATGTGAGCCAGAGGGGAGGATTCTAAGAACAACAAATGGAAAGATGATGGATGTGTGTCATTTGGTTAGATAAGACAACACAAGAGGCCGTTTGACCCTATAGATTTTGCCTATACCTGGAACAGTTCTATAACTAAAAGAACACTGTTCATATATTTTTGTGAATTCATTTTGTTTCTGTGTACAAAGTAAAATATAAGCTTCCCCCTAGATACTAGAATATTGGTAAAATCCGTGTTAAACATTTATTCGTCTGTTAAAAAGCACTGGAGAAATAATTAAAAAAACACATTTTCATAGCAATAGTTTTTTCTCAGCTGTAGCTGGGAAAATTATGCTCCAGAAATCCTCTAAGTGGGCTGGACTGCTTATTGAGAAAATCGGTGAGCGAAATCCTGGAAGCTACCTCGGCTGAAACTTTAAAATTTGACACCAGTGGAAAATAGGTATTTTTTTTTAGCAATGTCAAGTCATATATTTTTACCTATGCACAGCATGATACCAATTAAGTAGGAATCAAACAGGGAAGATTGTTTTACATTCAATAAACCAAGTTGGAAAATCTTATCTGGTTGTAAAATCAACATTTGAATTCCAAGAGTTTTCCTTCTAATTCTTTTACTCTCAGTAATCTAGTGTTTATCTTCAGCAGCAGTTGTCACTTTTAGTGCTTCGGCTCTTTTTCTGCCAATATTAACGGCAGTTTCTATTTGCATTTGCAAGGAATATTGCACCTAATGTTTAGAAATTTTCAATTATTAGCCTCTCCCACCTCACTGCTTTGCTTTTATCATTTTGTGCAAATTACTGCAAAATTAACGAATAAATTAAAAGAAAAAGCTATGAAAATATTGTCCTAAAGGCAGAATATGTCTTTTCAGGCAGCTGCATATGTTTTGCTTTCATCATCAGTCAGTGTTGAGTTAATATTTATAAAATGTATTAACATTTAACTTAGTTGAAAATTTGCAAAAACTTTGCTGCGGGATTAATGGTGAAGAAAAACATAATTTTATTCTTGATTTTGTCTTGGCTTATCTTGGTATATTTGGCAATGAATAATTTGAAGGAGGTATGGATTAGACGAGATAGTATTAATGAAAAGAGTCGATTGAAATTGCAAAACGCGATAGTAATGCCAACAGTGAGATTCACTTGCGTTACATTAGTATTGATAAGAAACGACGAAGAAAAGCTTGATTCATTCCATCGAAAACATCTGTAATGAAGCAACAACACTGTGTATAAGCTTATGAAGTGTTATTTCGCTAATTCACCTTTAGCGCTGAAAAAAGTTTATTTTATTATGATGGATGGTTACAAGCGAGTGGGGAGATGGGTTGTGCTTATTTTATTACCAAAAAAATGATTGATTCATTTTCTACGGCTTATCAATTCTTTGCAGGTTATTCAAACACCAGAAAATATTTTTAGATTGTCAGAATTAAAAAAAAAATAATAATGGTTTAGTAATACAAGTCATACTTAATAACCAATAGCTTAGGTGAGAAGTCGTGAATTCATACTGTTATGATTAATAAAGAGTGGCCTCCCCTTGTTTTGTTACTTTCCTCTTTGAGAGAGATATTTCTGTTTACTGGGACTATAAAAGGACACTATATGCGAACCTTGTATTCTCAGTTGGATAAAGCTTTCTTAAAGCCTACACCAGCGTACTTTTCTCATTACACATACCTTTCCCGGGGGTATTTGCGCGTTAGTGTATATTACGAACCCAACTGGAATTGGAACTCGGCTCTTGGATGATATTTGTACCGGACGAAATCATGTTTCTCTCTTCTTAATATTGATTAAGCTAATTCAATTGTGATTGCATTTGAAAGACAACATAGAATAACCTGACATCTCCGTTCCTGGCATTGAACACAGACCACTGGCCTTAAGAGAGCAATACGCATCTGTTTGAGCTCTGATGTACGACGTTGGCCACGGCTTTAGATTTCTAAATTCTACTGCCAGGATCTCTCATCAATTCAAACAAAGTATATTTGTTGATGAACGTTCTTTATGAACACATTTATTATCAACACATATATGAACACGTTTTTGGACGCTTTGAGAATAAAATTTAATTTCCTGCTTTTGATCATTGTTAAACCTACCTTAAAATACCCAGCCTTTCTCTATTGATTCGGAATATGCTTATCTTGCTACGACACAAAGCCGAGTTTAGTTCTCTCCGTATATAAATTCATGTAATTATATTAGGACACAAACCTGATTTATCTCTCTCTTGATTTTGGTTAAAAGTTTATTTTTGTATGTCTGGCTTCATTCTCTCTTGATAGTTTTTAAGATGTCTTTTCAGTAGCACAAACCATGGTCGATTCTCTCTTTATTTGACTGAACTTCATTTTTGTACAAGACTTGATTTATTCTGTCTTTATTTGATCGAAGCTTATCTTTATACAAGGCTTGATTTATTCTGTCTTCATTTGACTGAAGCTTATTTTTGTACAAGGCTTAATTTATTCTGTCTTTATTTGATAGAATCTTATTTTTGTTTGGTTTTTGTTTGGTTGTTTTGTTTAACGGCATTCCAACCTCAGTGGTCATTTTATGCCGAAAATGATTTTGAGTGACTTTCATTTGGTTTTCAAAAATGTGTTGCTGGAGACATTTGGTTTTGAAAAATGTATTGCTGGAAACATTTGGTTTTCACAAATGTATTGCTGGAAACATTTGTTTTTCAAAAATGTATTGCTGGAAACATTTGGTTTTCACAAATGTATTGCTGGAAACATTTGTTTTTCAAAAATGTATTGCTGGAAACATTTGGTTTTCACAAATGTATTGCTGGAAACATTTGTTTTTCAAAAATGTATTGCTGGAAACATTTGGTTTTCACAAATGTATTGCTGGAAACATTTGGTTTTCAAAAATGTATTGCTGGAAATATTTGGTTTTCAAAAATGTATTGCTGGAAATATTTGTTTTTCAAAATGTATTGCTGGAAACATTTGGTTCTCAAAAATGTATTGCTGGAAACATTTGGTTCTCAAAAATTTATTGCTGGAAACATTTGGTTTTCAAAAATGTATTGCTGGAAACATTTGGTTTTTAAAAATGTATTGCTGGAAACATTTGGTTTTCACAAATGTATTGCTGGAAACATTTGGTTTTCAAAAATGTATTGCTGGAAATATTTGTTTTTCAAAATGTATTGCTGGAAACATTTGGTTTTCAAAAATGTATTGCTGGAAACATTTGGTTCTCAAAAATTTATTGCTGGAAACATTTGGTTTTCAAAAATGTATTGCTGGAAACATTTGGTTTTTAAAAATGTATTGCTGGAAACATTTGGTTTTCAAAAATGTATTGCTGGAAACATTTGGTTTTCAAAAAAGTATTGCTGGAAACATTTGGTTTTAGAAAATGTATTGCTGGAAATATTTGGTTTTCACAAATGTATTGCTGGAGACATTTGGTTTTCAAAAACGTATTGCTGGAAACATATGGTTTTCAAAAATATATTGCTGGAAACATTTGGTTTTCAAAAATGTATTGCTGGAAACATATGGTTTTCAAAAATATATTGCTGGAAACATTTGGTTTTCAAAAATGTATTGCTGGAAACATTTGGTTTTCAAAAATGTACTGCTGGAAACATTTGGTTCTCAAAAATGTATTGTTCGAAAATGTATAGCTTGTAATACTATTTTTCCAAAAACGTATAGCCGACAACCTTATTTTTTCAAAAACAGCCTTTCTGTTGGACATAGTTTATCGCTGTAACCAGTATGAATATGCCATTTACCGTCATACCCATGGACGTGGATGCAGTTTACCGTCATACCCATGGACGCGGATGCGGTTTACCGTCATACCCAGGACGATTATCTTTGTACAAGACTTGATTTATTCCCTCTTTATTTGATCAAAGCTTATTTTTGTACAAGGTTTGATTTATTCTGTCTTTATTTGATCGAAGCTGATCTTTGTACAAGGCTTAATTTATTCTGTCTTTATTTGATAGAATCTTATTTTTGTTTGGTTTTTGTTTGGTTGTTTTGTTTAACGGCATTCCAACCTCAGTGGTTATTTTATGCCGAAAATGATTTTGAGTGACTTTCATTTGGTTTTCAAAAATGTGTTGCTGGAGACATTTGGTTTTGAAAAATGTATTGCTGGAAACATTTGGTTTTCACAAATGTATTGCTGGAAACATTTGTTTTTCAAAAATGTATTGCTGGAAACATTTGGTTTTCACAAATGTATTGCTGGAAACATTTGTTTTTCAAAAATGTATTGCTGGAAACATTTGGTTTTCACAAATGTATTGCTGGAAACATTTGTTTTTCAAAAATGTATTGCTGGAAACATTTGGTTTTCACAAATGTATTGCTGGAAACATTTGCTTTTCAAAAATGTATTGCTGGAAATATTTGGTTTTCAAAAATGTATTGCTGGAAATATTTGTTTTTCAAAATGTATTGCTGGAAACATTTGGTTCTCAAAAATGTATTGCTGGAAACATTTGGTTCTCAAAAATTTATTGCTGGAAACATTTGGTTTTCAAAAATGTATTGCTGGAAACATTTGGTTTTTAAAAATGTATTGCTGGAAACATTTGGTTTTCACAAATGTATTGCTGGAAACATTTGGTTTTCAAAAATGTATTGCTGGAAATATTTGTTTTTCAAAATGTATTGCTGGAAACATTTGGTTTTCAAAAATGTATTGCTGGAAACATTTGGTTCTCAAAAATTTATTGCTGGAAACATTTGGTTTTCAAAAATGTATTGCTGGAAACATTTGGTTTTTAAAAATGTATTGCTGGAAACATTTGGTTTTCAAAAATGTATTGCTGGAAACATTTGGTTTTCAAAAAAGTATTGCTGGAAACATTTGGTTTTAGAAAATGTATTGCTGGAAATATTTGGTTTTCACAAATGTATTGCTGGAGACATTTGGTTTTCAAAAACGTATTGCTGGAAACATATGGTTTTCAAAAATATATTGCTGGAAACATTTGGTTTTCAAAAATGTATTGCTGGAAACATATGGTTTTCAAAAATATATTGCTGGAAACATTTGGTTTTCAAAAATGTATTGCTGGAAACATTTGGTTTTCAAAAATGTACTGCTGGAAACATTTGGTTCTCAAAAATGTATTGTTCGAAAATGTATAGCTTGTAATACTATTTTTCCAAAAACGTATAGCCGACAACCTTATTTTTTCAAAAACAGCCTTTCTGTTGGACATAGTTTATCGCTGTAACCAGTATGAATATGCCATTTACCGTCATACCCATGGACGTGGATGCAGTTTACCGTCATACCCATGGACGCGGATGCGGTTTACCGTCATACCCAGGACGATTATCTTTGTACAAGACTTGATTTATTCCCTCTTTATTTGATCAAAGCTTATTTTTGTACAAGGTTTGATTTATTCTGTCTTTATTTGATCGAAGCTGATCTTTGTACAAGGCTTGATTTATTCTCTCTTTATTTGATCAAAGCTTATTTTTGTGCAATGCTTGATTTATTATGCCTTTATCTGATCGAATCT
Source organism: Acanthosepion esculentum (assembly GCA_964036315.1). Taxonomy (NCBI): domain Eukaryota; kingdom Metazoa; phylum Mollusca; class Cephalopoda; order Sepiida; family Sepiidae; genus Acanthosepion; species Acanthosepion esculentum. The sequence continues at coordinate 28,284,629 of OZ038480.1, forward strand.
TGTCTTTGTCAAGTCTTGATTCATTCTGTCTTTTTTTTATCGATGCTCATGTTTGCAGAATGCTTGGTTTAGAATATTTCATTAAAATAAATTAAAAAAAATTATTAGTTAAATAGCGCACGGATACTAAGTAAGTGAAATCATTTCTGCAAATTTCGAAGAATTTACTATTAATACTGGAATTTTTAGGTCATGTCATTGGATACCTGGTATATTTGTTTCTCCTTTTCATCGATTACCAATCAAGTCATAAAATCAAACAAACTTTCACTTACACTGATTGATTGCTATCAGTGGAATAGTCGAATTCTAGTTCATACGTCCATGTGCAGACATAAAGCTGTATTTTTTATTGATTTGGGACAACAGTGCAATCTAAATGCTACGTGTCGTATTCAAGAAGACGTCAAAGAAAAGTAATGTCTGAATTAGAAGTGAAAATATAGAGAGTGACTCATACGCATTTCATAAAATCGACAGTCTCTTTACAAATCAATTGATTCAAAGTGATATATGACAAATTATATATATACATATATATATATATATGTATATATGTATATATATATATATATATGTATATATATATATATATGTATATATATATATATATATATATATATATGTATATATATATATGCGAGTGCTTGATTTGTGTGCTAGATAAAGAAAGAGAGAGAGGTTTAAGTAAGAATGGATGCTTGCGTGCGGGTAGGTTATTATGATACTCGGAGACTTGATACGTCAAATGATAAATGAGAGTAATTGCGAGAATGGAAGATTACATTGCGTCAACATTACATCTGTGAAAGAATAAAGAATAGGTAACTTCATCGGGCATAAGGAAGGACAATATATATATATATATATATATATATATATATATATATATATATATATATATGCATCGCTTTTTATTAATGAATAGAGCACTCTGGCTGTCTGGTGTTTGTTTACATTCGTGAAAACAATACGCTACAATTCGTCTTTCTCTCTGCCGAAGCGCCGGTAAAAACTCTGACATATCAAATCGGTCGAAGTTTCGTTCGGTTGTCTAGTCGCAATGATGAGCTGTGCTACAGCGAAACAGGCCTGTATGCGAATCATACACACACACACACACATATATATATGTGTGTGTGTGTGTGTGTGTGTGTGTGCGTATAATGTCTCATTGACACGCATATGTACATAGTCGAACCTAAACTCAAAATACATGACCTGAAGTTTGCGTTCGAGCATGAAAGAAACTGTCGTTGCTTGGTGTTGGCCTCAGTGCCCACTTTTATATTTACATATGCTATATCTCTGATATTGAGCACTTTTACCCATACATATACCTTGATACTATATTTATATCATATACATACATACAGATATATATATATATATATATATATATATATATGAACAAAAGGAAAACCTTTCTCTATCAACCCGTTTCATCCACTGACGTACTTCATCAAGGAGGACGAAACGCTTTGGTAAAGAAAGATTTTCCCTTTGTTATTGTTCATTTTGTCTTTTTACAGATATATCTTATTTATATATGAATTTTTACATATAAATATAGTACAGGCAAGAATTGTTGGACTACCGTACATTTCTTTAAAGAACTCCTCAAAATGAGATATTTTTATATTTTCAAAAAATAGCCATAGGTTATTTACTTTACCTTTATCTTGACAAAAGTCGGCACTGAATAATACAGAAAATATCATACAACAGCATTATATTTCGTTTTTCTCAATAAAACCACCACCTGATTTAAGTACTGCTTTACAAATTCTTGGCATTCTTTCCATAAGGTTTTGAAACAAAGTAGATCTTAGTAGTAGTACTTCATAAGTATTCTTCAAAATCTCACTCTCACTCTTTGGATATTCTTTTCGAACTCTCCTAACCAATTTATCCAATACTAATTCAATGGGAGGGAGATCATGATATTGAGGTAGCCAAGTCATAATTTCCAAAGTTTTGTTCATTTGTTTTTGACTCGATGTCATTTTAACATAATTTAGAAGATTATTTTGGATCGTTATATTGTGGAAACGTGAATTTTTCCAATTATGTGTGAAAAAAGATGGTATAGCGTGTCTTTGCAAAATCGAATGCTATTGATCTTTTTTCATGATTACCTTGATCTGAATCGAATCTCCAGCCCTCTCTCACTCCAAACAACACTCACACAATAACACACCCACCACTATGCTTAACTGTGGGAACTACACATTCATCATTCAGATTTTCTCCAGATTTTCTTCTCAAATACAGTTTCCTCTTACTACCACAGAGTTCCAATTTCGACTCGTGAGTCCACAATACATTTTGCCACTTTTTCAATGTCCAGTTCTTGTGCTTTTTTGTCCACAAGTCTTTTCTGCTTATTCACCTTCTGTAACAGGGTTTTCTTGATAGATACGCACCCTCTGATCCCTGCTAATCTAAATTGATTTTTCACAGTTGAGAGCGACACTGGTTACTGTCGAGAGGAATTAAGTTCAGCTGTCAACTCTGGAGCAGTTTTCTCTCTATTTATTTTGATCTCGATAATCAAGTGTTTATCTTCAGGAGCACTTGTTATGTGCTCCATATCTTTTTCTGTCAACATTTGCGTCAGTTTCTATTTGTCTTTGCAAGGAATATTGCACCTGATGTTTAGACATTTTCAGTTATTAGCCTCTCCCAACTCACTGCTTTGCTTTTTTCATTTTGTGCAAATTACTGCAAAAATTAACGAATAAATTAAAAGAAAAAGCTATGAAAATATTGTCCTAAAGGCAGAATATGTCTTTTCAGGCAGCTGCATATGTTTTGCTTTCAACATCAGTCAGTGTTGAGTTAACATTTAGAAAATGTATTAACATTTAGCTGAAAATTTGCAAAAGCTTTGCTGAGGGGAAAATGGTGAAAGCAAAATATACTGTTTCTCATACAAAATATTCATAATTTAGCAAAATGTATTGTGAACAGATGAATTCAAATTTGAATTTTCTGGTCGTAAGAGGAACTTGTGAAAGCCTGTAAAATAAAAGTAAATACACTATATGTACTATAGTTTTATCTTTTACTTAAAAAAACACAAAATTATCTTATTTTAAAGTGTACTTTTTTAAAGAAATCCAGGCTGGCCCTATACATTTTCTCCGTATATATATATATATATATATATATATATATATATATATATATATATATATAGTCAAACCTCACTGACGATCTGCCTAAGTGAAACCTTGGTAGGTTTGTCTGGCTCATTAGGTTTGACTAGGTTTGCTCTACGTTTGTATCGAGCTCTTTAGTGAGTTGTTTACTCCAATCGGGGTTTTTCTTTGTGCCTTGAACCTGTATCTGTGCGATTATTTTCGACACACTTTCATGTTCCTGACTCTTTCTTTTTTAAAACCTTTTTTCCCTTCGAGATTGATTTGGCTATTGTTAAATCAAGAATTCGAAGATTTTTCGACACTAGCATAGTTTCCTATATATATATATATATATATATATATATATATATATATATATATATATATATATATATATATATATATATATATATATATAAATATATAATGTACAGTGTGGCAATAAAGTCACTATATAGTTACTTACAGTAAAGCAATTAATCAACAGTCCAGAAATTTGTTTATTAAACTGATTCTGGTTAAATCTGGTTAATAACAATAAAATGATATGGTAAACAATAGTAAATTAATTACCGATACTGAAAAAACTTCAATGCTATTCTATTTTATTATAAATTATTTTTTTATTGCTACCCTGTATATATATATATATATATATATATATATATATATATATATATATATATATATATATATATATATATATATATATATATATATATATATGTACAGTTGTAGAATTGGGATAGATGGAATAAAATTCCAATAACCAAAAACATTATTCTTAAAAGAGTGGTCAATACAGAGTAGAGCAAATAGTATTTATTCAAAACTTATTACATAATCATGTTGTAACATCATTATAAGAATAGCTATTTTGCTTCAACACTTCTGGTGTCTTGTCAAGTGATGGTGTTTATTGCAGAATAAAGAGTTTTAAAAAGTTCAAAACCAACCAAACTCCCCTCAATAGGGGAAACATTGTTACGTAAGCTACAATGACCAATCAAAATACAAGTATATGATAATTCAAAAAACTTGACAAGGAACCTTAGACACAATTTATTAATGCCTTAATGTTAAGTTAACTAAATTAGAAATAATTCCGATTAATTTTTAATTTAACTGTAAAGTTAAAAAATATAAATTACAAATTTTAAATTTAGCCCTGCATTAAGTTTGAAATATTATAAAATTATTCGAAGAGGAAAATACACACACACACACACACACACACACACACACACACACACACACACACACACAAACACATATATATATATATGTGCAGTACTTAATTTGATCTTATCCATTTTGCGTATACAACTGAATATATATATTCATTCAACTGAATATATATATATATATATATATATATATATATATATATATATATATATATATATATAAGATGTGCTTCGTTAACTGCATTTCGGAATAAAATATTTTAGTAATATCGTGATTTCCCACCTGATGAAACGTTAAAAATATTTTTTAACGTTGAAACGAGATGTACAGTTTTGTAGTGGGTAAGTATATCTTCTAATGTCACGCTGCATAATATATATATATATATATATATATATATATATATATATATATATATATCGGCCGGAGAGAGAGTATGAAAGAAAAATAAACACATTCGTATAAGGACGGATTCCAATGTTGGTAAGCAAATTCATGAAGACTGTATTGCGCTAATCTTTCAAATTAGGGAAGGATTGACTGATTTGTGACATCGGAATTCGAAATATTTGGAATTATTTAATTTCCATCGCTTTTGGGATCGAACACTGGCCGCTGTCGTCAATGTAAAATGAGAAACCTGTTGCATAAATCGAAAAGAAAAGCTTTCATGAGTGAACGAAAAATAATAAGAAGAAACGGGGAAGAAGAACGGAGAAATAAAAACCCGTGAAAATGTGGGAGTAATGCATGCACTTTAGAATTGGCGTTAGCAACGACGAGAGCGAACAGCTGGCTGGTCGTAAAAATATTTCCATTCACCCGGCCAGAATAAATCAGGCAAATGTTCCTCTATCTGTTTGAGTGTGTCTTTCTATAATATTTTGTAATTCGTCTCACTTCTTGATATTTCCAAAGCTTAGCCTAGTATGACACAGGGTCACACGAATAGATCTGTCAAAAGGAAACATTGTACTGCGCCTGTATCTGTAAAAGACTTGAAAACAAGACATTTTTTACATTGGTTTTTAGCTACGCTCGAATACAAATTCCGTGAAATTTACGCAAATTCCTTAGCCACTTAGGAAGTCCATCAAAATGACAGCAAATAAATAATGTTGAAACTAAGCTTATTAAACATCAGCAGCTATAATAATAATGATAGACTGGCTCAAGGTTTCCCAATCAGGGCGATAGGGTCTACCGGTGGGTGATTTCAACTGTTGGGTTGGCGATGAGCACCTGAAAAGAAAATGGTGGGCGATTGGTAATTTTGGTTGGGGTTCCCCCCAAATTTTTTTCGTCATTGCTCACTTCCACAAGGAAAAAGTTTCCGCCGCCCACCTATATATTAAGTATTTAAATGTACACCAAAATTGTTTCTTCAAAGTTTGTTCTTATTCTAGGTCCCTTCCGAACGTAGGCGATTATGGCTCTTCACTATTTCTTGTCCTTTGTATCTCTTTGTTACTGGTTCATAAAGTGATTTTATGGGAGCACCTCAACAGGGTGTAATGATTGTCTTGCTAGATCGGATACAACTGCGTAGTGAGTTCGATCCTCACTGGGTGCTCGACACTTTCGACGCTTAGAATGTCACCAGAGCACTTCGTAGTGGTGTAATGGTTAACAAACTTGTCTAGTTGAATGACTCATCTCAGAAATATAGACAGAGACTAAATAATGTTTATATCGAAGAAATCACATATTTAGAGTGCAGGAATGAAATATAATTAATGCCAATGATAATTCTGCATCGAGAAAACTTTGAAGGTACAGGGACGCTTAACTATTTTATGTATGATGGACTCTCTCGCCTACTAAAAATTATAGTTATAGGGTAGAGTCCATCATCCAGAACGTAGGTAGTTTCTTTTCAATCACCCTGTAGATACATAATTAATCAGTTTTCTACCACTTTTGCTTTATCGCTATTTTTTTCCATATTATGTTAGAAGTAGTTATGTTAGGACAGGAAATAATTTTCACCATAGTTGGTGTAAATCTACTGTGGAAGACCCTGAAATCACTTCACTTTTAATACATTTTCGTCTTAATAAATTACTTCGCATTCAAATTAAGATTGCGCTCTTATAAGTCGACATCGTGGTCAGCTTCATTACGATGAATGACTAATGTGCTGAGTGTGTTGTTTTGCAAAAGATCCCTTTTATGTTCATATAATCTTTTATTTCAATTCCTTGAGGTTTCGCCGATATATTCCTTGTGACAGTTATTGCTGACAATAAGGATCCCTCGTGTATTCATATATTTTTATTTAAAATTCTTATGTTTCACTTTTATATATCTTGTGAAATTTTTTACACCATATAATTTGTTGTCGTTGGAATGGACCTTGCACGTTTATAAGTCTACCATTCGTTCGTGCATTGAATATTGCTGCCATATCTGGTCTGGTGATCCTGCTATATATCTCGAGATTCTTGATAAAATCAAAGTAGGGTCTGTTATATAATTCATCCTGACCTGGCATCTTGACTTCAGTTACTTTCTTATCAACGTGACACGGCTTCCCTCTGTCTTTTCTACAAATATCTTCATGGCAATTGTTCTGACGAGCTTCCCTTCTGGGTCCCTTGACTGCATAAATTTAAGTTTGCTACTAGATTGGTAACTAGGTCTCAACGTTGTACTTTTGAACTAGCTGGATGAAACCGCTTTGTTCTATTCTCATAGTTACTTTTCTATGAAAGTTGGGTCACTGTGTCGTGCCAGAAAATCTTTCTCGTCAGTCCATCATGCACATTTACCCGTCCTGGGTATGACGATAAACTACATCCGCGTCCTGGGTAAGACGATAAACTACGTCCGATAGCGAGGCCTCTGATCAAGAGGTTTTGAGGAGCGTGGAACCACCTCTTAATTGCTGGTGTTCCCAGGTCCACCCTGACCTGGAGTGGTAGCACCTGTCAGGGTTCCATCTATGGGCAAATAATTACCCTCTCAAACATTATGAAAGTGTAAAAATAGGTTTTAATACCAGCAATACAGTTTTGAAGAAATAATTACTACCAGCAAGGAGGTTTTGAGGAGCATGGGATCACCTCTGAATTGTTAATCTCCAAATTGGGGTCAAAATGCGTAAAAATAGGTTTTAATACCAGTAATACTTTTTTGTAAAAATGTATTACCAGTAATAAAATTTGAAGAAAAAATGATTACATTATTATAATACATTATTACTAGCAATAGTTTTTTGGAAAAAATATTACCAGAAATACTTTTTGAAAGAAATATTAGCAGAAATAAAAATATTGGCGGCATTAAATAACCCAATGAAGTTGATATGCCGTAAAAAATTCAAACCAAACAAAACTTGCAAATTTTCAAATCTAACATTCGCCCATGCACTGAATACTGTTGCCAGATCTGGTCTGTTGCTTCTGTTATTCATCTCGGGGTTCTTAACAAAATCCAAAGAAGGATCTGTAATGTAATCGATCCTGACTTGGTATTTCGACATCAGTTCCATTCTCACCGACCTGAAGTGACATCCTTCTATCTTTTTCTACAAATATCTTCATGACAATTGTACTGATGAGCTTTTCTCCTTGGTGCCTCGTTTGTGTGAATTTAAGTGTGCTACTAGACTGGCAACTAAGTCTCATAGTTTTACTGTAGAACTGGCTATATGCAAACGTAAGATCTCTTCTAATAGATTATTTTCTTGAACTCCCTTCCGATTTCTTGCTTCCCTAAAGTCTTCAAAGGTTTCAGTGTAAAGCTAATCGCCATCTTTTGTCTTCGTGAAACCTGTTCTCCTCACTATGTCTTCACATTCTCTTTCACTCCCAGTAAACCTCATCCATCCTCGTGGCATTATCGCTTTGCTTGGAGTCAGACAATTAAAATATAAATATAAAATCCTGCATCAGTATATAGGTTGCTATTGTTTTTGATTGGTTTGTTTTGTTTTGTTTTACGCCATTTCAACCTCAAAGGGCTATTTAATGCCGACAATAATTTTTATTGCTTGTAATATTTTTGTTCAAAAATGTATTGCTGGTAATAATTTTTTTCTCCAAAAATTCATTGCTGGTAATAATTTTTTTACAAAAATGTATTCCTGGTATTAAAAGTTATTTTTACACTTTCATGGTGTTTTGAAAACAGTTTGGGCGTTAACTATTTACCCATAACTGGGACACTAACAGGTGGTACTACCACTGGTCACGGTGGACCTGGGAACACCAGCAATTAAGAGGTGGTGCCACGCTCCTCAAAACCTCCTGATCAGAGGCCTTGCTGTCGGACGGAGTTTATCGTCTTACCCAGGACGCCTGATTTGGTGTGTATGTGTGTGTGTGGGGTCTTACCCCTCTACAGATGTACAATCGGCGTCTTCTGAAGGCTAACCGACAGGGTGGATTGTTTTTGGAAATAGTTATAGCAAACAGTTGTAACTTATAAGTTCAGGCAAATTCATTTCAGTTGCTATCGTTAGTTAGTTGGTAGGTATTATTATGTGTTTAGTTTTTATCGATATCTAAAAAAAATTACCTTTCTAATTCTGTGAATGCAGCGAGCTTTCTGCTTTAAAGAAGGAAGTGTATAATACCCCAATTTTTCGTATGCATGGTGTATTGAAATGAAACATTCGAAATCTATTGTTATCTGCGCTTGAATTCTGGCCGCTGGTGTCAGTACAAATTACGCAATCATTGCAATAATGAGGCATGCCCTGCCATCACTTTCATCTTTTGAGAATTAACACAGACTTAAAGGAGAATTTTGCTATAACAATTCAAATATTCTCCGATATTACCGCAGTTTCTAAGTTTCCGCGCTTCTTAGCCACGAAAATAACCAACGTTAATAAAATTCCTGATATTTTCTTGCACACTGTCGTAACTCTCCTCAATCGATAAAGCTGTCTTCATATTTTGGGTCAGTCCCTCATGATGGGGTTATATTGATTTCTGTTCGGTAGCAACGTTACCCCGGGTAGTTGTACAAAATTGATTGCACCTAAACAAATTCAGCTGATAGTTTATAAAACCTATTTTCCATTGAGTCGCTGTTTTCCATTTATTCGACTGATTATAAAAGCATTGTTCGGGGAAAATGGCTTTTGGTTGAGGTCAAGTGACAACAAGTCAACTCAACATTTCTACACTTCCTTGTATTATTATTGTTATTATTATTTAATAAATTCACTCCAAAGAACGCAAAATTGCTACTAAAGTGCAACAGGCTACTGGGGGTGAAGGAGAATGAAAAGACTTTATAAGGAACCGGAAACCTAATCCTGAACAGGAATCAAGCGATAAACATGTACTCCTGCTCAAAAGATCTGGGAGGAGTGTGAATCGGAGGATAGGCGAGCTTATCTACTCCTAATCTTCTTTTGTTATCTGTCTAGTAGAATCGTTTATTGTCCATTACTATTGTGGATTAAATAGTACACCACAGGTGGCGATATAAAATAGCCTATTACTATAAAGAGCTCCAGGTCAGAGGTAAAACTGGTAGTCCTTTCGAATCTGGCAGTTCGCTGCCTGGCTCGCGACTCACAAGACAGCTTTCTTCGGGCAGAGGGCGACTCAGTCGAGTCTTTGTCTACGGATAGAGGCTCGGCTGAGAAAAACAGGAAAGCGAACTACCCGTTCCCCGCAGTTGTGCGTAATGTGTAAATTTTGGACCAGTAGTCCGAGTGTTTGCATTAGGGTTCCCCAAATTAAGCCTGATCTCGGATCCCGTCTAATTGGGGAGTCATGGGTAAATACCTCACCATTTGGAGTCAGGCAGTTCGCTATTTGGCTTGCGTCTGACAAGGCTTCTATCTTCGGGCAGAGGGTGACTCAATCTGAGCTTTGTCTACGGGTAGAAACTCAGCAGATTAGAACAGACAAGCAAAGTGCCCGATCTCCACGGTTGCAGGGAATGGTAGATTTTGGACCAGCGACCAGCGTTCGGTTTTCTTCACATTAAACCTGACCTTGTGTCGCCTCCTGTCTACGTGGGGAAGCATGGGCTGCGTTCAGACTAACTATACAGGCGACATGATAAGTAGCTGAAGCATTACGTATAGAGAATCCTTATACGAAGCATGTTTTATAAAGTAAGAGTGTGTTATAAAATTAGCCATAGAATAGTGGCGTTATAATAGTTACTCGAGACCTTAAGTTAGGTAAAGCAGTTGTGTGGGAAGTGTAACGGATATCGATGCTGAAAATGAGGTCGGTGAGCCGAGTTCAAATTCTGAGCTATTCTGTTCGCAATAATGCCGTTTGTGAAGGCATGAATTCATTTCTTCCCTCTTCTCGCACTCTAGCCTTATTTCACAAGCAATATATATATATAATTATTTTTCGAAAATTATATCATAAATATGTTATGAAATCACTACAAAAATAGCCATTTAGTTTCAACACTTCTGGTGTCTTATCAAGTGATGATGTTGTTATAATTTTCGAATAAATAATTATATTTGCTCTATTCTGTATTCAGCACTCTTTTAAGAATAGTATTTGTTGGTCATTGGAATTTATTCAGTATACACCAATCCTATACTTGGATATATATATATATATATATATATATATATATATATATATATATATATATATATATATAATTGATGGATTTTATTTTTCAATCCGATATATTTTTATTGCTTCAAACGTTATTCTGAGTGGAGAGAAAGTGAGAAGACACCCACTTTTATTTTCTAAGTAGTATTTATTTTCCTGAATAGGCCCGTATACGAAATAAATAGTGTTTAATTATAATAAACGTTTTAAGTCATAAAAAAGAAATATTTATTGACGTGCTTCCAAATTAGATACGATATGGTTTTCTTTGTAGGAATGTCATATTCGTGACGTAATAAGTGAAGAATTAGTGTAACTGTAACAAAGTAGCTACAACAGCCATCGCATGCAGACCATCTATCCCGAGTTAGAATTGCCTCTTAGTTTTTATCAGGCAAGTATATCAAGGCTATATCAAGAATATATCCATTTCGAATATGACATCAGTGGCACATGATTACGTACAGCTGATGCAAAAATGGAACATCCGGCGACCGACAAAAATGGTAACCACCCAACAAAGGAGAGCATTGCATCATATCAGATCTGAAACTAGCGTTGGTTCCACTGAATTCATCAGCCATCGCATCGTAAATTCTCTGTAATTTCACCCTGAGAGCACAATATGGACGGCTCTGGAAAGTACTTGAACTTATCTACCCATTCAATCATTCCAGTACCTAATATAGTCCATATCACTGGAGCTAATTTGAATAGGCAGCTGTCTCATTTCTGTTTTGTATATCAATTTATATATTACTAGCAGCCATACCCAGCTAGTCGATCAGAAAAAGCGTTCAATTAGAATGGAGCAAAAACAGCATCGTGTTTAGATGTAACAGAGTCTGTCTTCTTCAATTACTTTAAAGTACTTTCATTAAAAAACATTTTGTATTAATACAGTTATTGATATATCAGAATGAGTCTGTATTTATTCAATCGAAGTTAACCGAGGACATGTAGGGGTAAAAAGGAAATATGAAGACCCACTTCAGACCACAATTATTTTGGAGTTTTTTAAAATTCAATTTGTCAGTGTGCTACCAAGGATGTAAAAGAGGAAACATTTATAAAGCAATTGTTCAGTTCGATGAAAATTGTTTGAAAGATCAACGAAAAATAAGAAAGAAACCAGTAAAAAAGTCCGTCTTTTGCAATTTACTCGTGTTTTCACGATATGGGTGGATTCAATTATCAAGTTAAATGACTGTTAAACAATCAACTTATTGATGGCTACAATTGAGGAAAGTTTGTATTAGAAGGCTTGTAAATTGAGGGAGTTTTTAGTATAAAATTTCTGTTGAAATCGATTTGTGTTGAAATCGATTTTTCGTTTTTCGCTAAACGCAGTGGCGTAGAGATAAAAATGAGTTATCGTTGAGCTCGTCATAATGTAAGTAACATATATACTGAGTTTGAACGAAATGGTAGGAAAAAATTTGATTTTATCGATTTTTGATTGGCCTTATCGATTTTTGATTTTTTAAAAAAATTACACTAAGAACCTATATCTTACATTGTAAAATATATATGCCAAGTTTGGTCAAAATCGCTTGGATGGATCTTGAGTGAAAAGGTATCACACAGACAGACAAACACACAGACATCCTCTGTTTTATATATATATATATATATATATATATATATATATATATATATATATATATATATATATATATATATATAGATAGATAGATTATTATTGCATTTGTCGGTCTCGAGGGACCATGAGGACCATGGATCTGAGCTCGAAGAATTATGATCTCTCTAGGCCGTAGACATGAGCAGATGTTTTTAATGAGAGATCAGCAGTTGCATAAGTAGCACGTCTCCCCTCTCCATGCCACTTATGTTGTCCAAGGGAAAAATAGAGGACAATAGAGCTTGGCACTGGTGTCATTGCAGGTATCAGAACTACCGCCAGTCACGATGAACGGGTGTTCTCCCGGGGAGGCTCCGTGCCTTGAGGGACTATTGGATCTCAAACTCACACCCGACCTCAAGTGAAACTCTCATATACGGTCCATCGCTAAAGATACAGGCCAAATGATCGGCTCTCTGTAACGCTTCAGTAAGTACCTGACTCCTCATGCTATCCACTACCAGATCAGGCCGAAAACAGAGTACTGTTTTCATATTTGTGCGGGTGCTGCGCAGTTCTCCCTTTCCAGTCTTGACAGAGTACAAAAGCGTCTCTGAATCCTTGTTGGAGAAGAATTATTTTCCACTTTCTAACCGCTCACAGGCGGGATGTGGCAAGACTCTCGCTGTTCTATCGCTAATACCATGGAAAGTGCTCGGACGAACTAAATTCTTTGGTCTAATCTGTGCGGCTAGGATCCGCCATACGACTTACATAGTAGCAAATAACCCACATTCCCTCCGTATTCCATCGGCGAAAATTTCACAGACTCCCAGGGGGATGTTTTCTCGATCACTACAATCTTAACCTGTTTATGTCTAGAGTTAACCGTTATCTTCCCCTCATATCCATATAAACTACCCCTTAACGTAACTCTTTAACTCGAGTGCCCTCCCCGGTCTTGTACAGGGCGAACCTGATGGCAAAAGAAAGTTTCCAGAACGAAATTAAACATGGCATTGGACTTTCTTCAGGACTCCGGTTCCGGATTTGAATTCGTATTTCTTCTTCTACTACTTCTTCTCCTCCTCTTTCTCCTCCTCCTCTCCATCCTCCTCCTCCTCTCCATCCTCCTCCTCCTTCTTCTTCTCCTTCTTCTCCTTCTTCTTCTTCTTCTTCTTCTTGTTTCACAACATGGCCACAGAGCTCAGATTGCCCTAATATTTACCCATAGTTATGGCTTTTGAATTCAGAATGTTTCCTTCTAGACCAGTTGCCATCTGAGGTTATAGCGTCCAGTCTGTCCTGCTATTTATCCATAGACGTGGGGAGGAGAGATGAATTCATACCTTTCCCAAGGTATGAATTTATATAACATTTGCATAATAACAATAGAAATGTTTTAAACTATCATACATTTTCTCACACCAATAATTACAAATTAAGGTTCAAGCGAAGGAATCCTTCAGATGTTAAAGAGGGCAATCCTTCATCAAACCTTACAGACTTGCGCTACAAAATCTCAAAGAGCTTTACCAAATAACAACATCACTTGAAAACTTCCATCAGCAGCAACAATAAGTAGCACATGTAACTGGAAGGGTAAATAATAAAATTTGCACTCTACCTTATACAAAAGGTTAGGAAGAAAACTCTCATCAATTCTAGAAAGAGCCATAACTGTGAAATTCTTCTTCTGTGTGCCGCATCCATTCTGGCCATAGGCGATCATTGCTCTCCACAGCTTTCTATCTCGTATGGTTCTTAGAAGTATCCCATTCCGTTGATACAAGTCAGGTAAATATATAGCTGTCTTCCTCTATCACTTTTGCCCTCAACATGCTTCGTGAGTGTTAAATTTTCCAAGCACGCCTTCCTAATAAGGTATGCAAGGAATTTCATCTGTTTTTCTCTGATTCTGTGTATAAATGTTCTTTCTGTTGCCATTTTCTTCAAGGACTGTGAACTTGAGAAGCCTATTTTTCTGAGAGAGAAAAAAAGACTGAAAAGATAATTTCCAAAAGATAGTAAGTAACGCTGTTTGGTTAAAAAATGTCGAATGCTTCTTGCATGGAAACGGTCCATTCCACCATTACCATCATGAAGAAGGGCGAAAATAGAATGAAATCGATACCGCAGCAATGAAGAGATCTCGTAAGTTAAAATCTAACTTTCGAAATGGGAATGAGAAGCGTTTATTTTTTTCTTTCAACAAAATGGCGATTTTGTCACACAATCTTTATGGATTGCGAAAAACTTTATTTCATGAATTTTTTGTCAGCTGTCTTGCGTGTTATGCTCGAGATTTTGTTATGGTTTTGATTTCAAGAAATTCATATTCTGGTAGCGCGGAACAATGATTGAATAGAATTATTTAAAAATACATGTCCATATATAAGCAGTACTAGAATACATGAAGTGGATGTAGCGATTTGATGGCGAATCTAATTATATATCAAATTTAAACTAGCTGACAATCATACTAATAAAAAACGTTGGTTCTATCGCTAATTATATTCATTATTTACATTATTCGGACTATTGTCCTCATCTTTGTCGTCATATTTATTACAACGTTTCAGCCCTTGTACGCTCCACCCTTCTTCAGATGAGGACAATAGTCCGAATAATGTAAATAATATACATAATACCACATCTCAGAAATATAGACAGATACTAATTATATACATATCTCTTTCTTCACCCATTTTAAAAATGTCAGCGAAATTTCCTGCAGTTAAACTCGTTATTGCATTTCCTTTGTTTTGCATTACGAATTTTTGTAAAAAGAATTATTTAGATTCGATATAGTATGGCCTATATTCACGCTATATTTTTTATATATAGGAACTATGTTCGCATAGCTGAGATTTTGTGAAGGATTTATTATCAAATAATCTTGAAACGGACTCTTATAAAACATTACATAATAATCTTTTAGCATTTTTAAAATAATTAAAATTTATAGAATAATTTCGGATATCTTACGAAATAAACTGAAGGTCTTATTAAATCAAAATCAAAATAATTATTAAATTGAATAAAATGACCTCTATTAAATATTATAAGGCTTATTAAAATTTATGACACTATAAACATTATAAATTTTATAAAATAACCTTGTTAATCTTATAAAAATTTCTCATAAGCTTTATGAAACCGACTTATAAAATTACCTCATATATCTATACAAATTCATTTTTTTACGAATGTATACCCATTACAACCCCGAAGAGCCATTCAGGGTAGAGGATTATAGATTATAGGGTTCGGGAAAGCATCGACGCGGGATTCTGTTCCACAAAGTAGTGGTTAATAGACTTTATTAGAGTTTATAAAATAACCTTCATAACATTATAAGTCAATGTTAAAAAGGGATAAATTAATTTTAGTTCATCTGTTTATTTTTATGCTAAAGAAAATCTAGTAAACAAGTATGGCTGGAACAATAGTCAAATCGGGATTTCTAGGGGAGAAACAGTAAAGGAAATCTGAGAACCAAAGAGGCTTTTGGAAACTGGAAACTTTCTATTTCTTTCTTTCTTTCTTTCTTTCTTTCTTTCTTTCTTTCTTTCTTTCTTTCTTTCTTTCTCGCTACCGGAATTTGTGCGTCCATAATTATCCTGAGACGTGGACCCAGCACAATTGGTTTTGGATCATCTTTCGCGTCACACGAAGACGTCGCTTATATTCTAAGCGATTGAGAATGAATTGCATGCGCCATACATTCCACTCTCCATGATGAGATTGGCAATGTTTTCAGCATCTGCTTCTCGTCATCGTCGTAAAACAAAGATTGTTCACACGATCGCTTGCGTGCCAGCATACATAAAAACCCTCACGCAGATATCTAATCATCTCTTCCTATATAAACATCAATAAAAGCATACACATCCGACTTCTCGCAATAATGGAACGACCAATAAATATCTCAGCTTTCCTGTCAACAGTGACCGCGCATAAAAGTTCGGTGTCTTTTTTTTTTTTTTCGAAAGATTGTGATAATCCCCCGTCTGTAGACAGCGCTTGACATGAAAATTGACATTGAAAATATAGCTCTTTCCCGGATTTGAAAAGCTCCTGTCAACAGGATAAACAATTCAAATAAGCTAAATATACCCTTAGTCTGGCAGAAGGTCACAGATGTGAGTTCCTTGGTCAGGATGGAAATCTCTATAGAGATCTTCCGAAGTACATGGGCGATCATTGTTTGCCCTTGAAGCTCTGTGATTTTTTTTACTATTCTTCCTATTACGTCTCACCAACTCATTAGTGAATTTTAGAGAAAGTAACGTATATTTGTTATTAATGCCACATATTTTTCTATCACTTAATTTTTTTTAGTGGATATTCGTATTTGTGTAGACGCTCCGTTTTTTTTTTTTTTTTTATTAAACAGTATATTTATTTATTTTCGTCTACCGGCCTGAATATTCGAGAATTGTCATTAAAAAGGAAATTAAGCACTCTGGCAGAATTCGAACCTGCATCCCTCTGGGCAAAGAGGGCTATCTTTAAATCCAATACGCTCTGAACAATGGGTTTACAGCGAACCAATTATTCAGGCGAGGCCGAAATTGTATTTTTAAGCGAAAATTTGTCTCATCATAAATCTCCCAAATTTTTTCATATCTGCATAGTTTCGTATCCAAACGCAAACAAAAGGAATTTTAGAGAAAATAATAAATTCTGTTTATTAATCCGACAGATTTATTTATCACTTTAAACGTTATTTTTTATTGGATACTCATATATGAGTAGAAACCTCGTTTATTTATTAAACAGTATATTTATTTATTTTCGTATACGGACTGAATATTCGAGAATTGTCATTGATGATAAAATTTAAACTCTCTGGCATAATTCGAACCTGCATCTCTCTGAACAAAGGGGGCTATCTTTAAAACCGACACGCTCTAACCAACTGGGTTACAGAGAACCAATTACTCAGGTGAAGCGCAAATTGTGTCTTTAAGCGAAATCTTGTCTCATCATAAACCTCCCGAAATTTTTCATATCTGCATAGTTTCGTATCCAAATTGCAAACAAAGCGAATTTTAGAGAAAGTAATGTATTTTGTTTATTAATTTGTCAAATTTTTATTACTTAAACATAATTTTTAGTAGATACTCATATTTTTATTTATTAAACAGTATATTTATTTAAATTTCGTCTACCGGCCCTAATGTTCTAGAAATGTTATTAAAGAAAAAATTACGCTCTCTGACAGGATTAAAAAAAGATATTTACGTTATGTAGATATTTCCTTCAGCTACTCTTACACTCTTAAGTCCAATATGCCCCGTGAGTATCAAATTCTCCAAGCTCTCTATCCTCATACGTCCCGAAAATTTTAAGGGTCTCTTTCTTATTCTAAATTTAAGCATCCTTTTTGTTTCCATCTCCTTTTTGTTTCTCCTTAAATCTTCCTCACATGATCCGTCCATGTTATTCGCAGTAGATTTCTGCAGAACCACGTTTCTGTTGTCGCAAGTCTCCTTGTCATCTATAAGGAAATAGTCCGACATTCATCGTCGCGTGGGAGGATAGAAATTACACGGCAATTCAGAACTGTTTTATTTCTTTTTTTATTGCTTTGTTTAGCAATGTAATTGGCCCTGATCTGGCAACTCGTCTGCAGTCGCTCTCTCACAGACGTGCCGTCGCCTCCCTTTGACTTTTTTTTTACAAATACTTTAACGGTAAGTGTTCCGATTAGCTGTATTCGCTGATTCCCAGACTTCATGAATTTAAGCGTTCAACTAGGCTGGCATCTCGCTCTCACCCTTTCACTGTCGAAACTGTTAAATGTAGCCGTTTCTTCTACTCCAAGAGCTTCATGTCTCGCACTTCTCATCAGTGGAACTCGCTCCCCTTTTCCTGTTTCCTTGATAGCTATAATCTCCAACTATTCAAATGTAATGTCAATCGACGTCTCCAGATGCCTTGATCTATCCCCTATCCTTCTCTTCATCCTTTCCTCTATCACTCTTTTTTGCTCTCACTCCAACTCACTGTAACTCCTTGCATGCTTGTGGCTTCCCGCCTTGCTTGGGGTGAAACGTTAAAAAATAAAAATTAGAAGTCATCTTTTGCTATTCCAGTGTGACTTCTGATTCCTTTTTCACATTTTTCGCCATCTTTTAAAACACTTCCCAGATAATTTTCTCTACTTGTTTAATGTTGACATCATCACCAACTTGTAGTTCGTATCTTGATCTGTTCATCTTATTAACAACAATATATTGTGTCTCCTTACAATTTCCTTGTTTAAGTTGGTGAATGCTGCCATAATTCTTACCTTCTGTTACAAGGTGTTTTGTTGATCTCTCGACCAACTGCGCCCTGCCCATAGTAAAGCGAGTTGCAGTCTGGGGAATTAAGTGTCCAGATGTAAGGGGTGACTTGGTCGCAGAAATTGTCTGGTAGCCATGACTGGTTTCTCCTGCTTGTGTGACATGGTGCAGAGTCCTGTTGCCAGATATAGGGTCACCTTGACCTAGGGGAGCACAACCATATCAAGGCAGTGGATGCAGGTCTCCGTGTTGTGTCTAAGACCCTTAGGGAAGATGAATGGAGGAAAAAACGTCGCCATAAATAGTGATCACTCCAAGCACATTTTTACAATCTCCATTGGACTCACCCGACTCTTTTCGAGTCCCCTGCACTGTCCTCTGATTGACACCCAAACACTCTAAAATGTTCGTATTGGAACTTAAAGGCGCGAATGTCAAGCAGTACAGCAAGTTGTTTCCGAATTTCTGGCGGAGTGAATTGCGTCATGGTTCTTTTTTTCTCATAGACGGTGCCCAACTGACCCTACTTTACTGTGCAGACAACAAAATCAAAATCAAACAACGCGCATGTGCGAAATTAAAAATGTAAATGGCGACAATTTATCGATCGACCCTTGTATATAAGGAAATAACATTTAGCCTCCCTTGCTAGGCGTGAGACACACTCTTCAATTCAGTGTCTGTTCCAAACCCTATAGTGATTGAATTCATGAATCTGTAAACTCTCTGTGTGTGTATATATATATATATATATATATATATATATATATATATATATATATAGTAGAATGTATTTTTTATTTTCGTTTACCATCCTGAATCTATTATACAACCTGCACATACAAGCTTACAGAACGTGCTATTCCGAAACTGTATTAGGTACTGTCCAGCCTCTACGTTACTTAATCAGTGATCGTACGGGAACCGTGGTTTTCAATGTGATGCGGCCGTAAGCCGGTGAATTTTATAACACACTAACACACACACACACATATATATATATATATATATATAATAGTAAACAAAGGTGATGTATTTTTATTTATTAATCCAAAAGACTTTTATTGTCTAAACGTTATTTTTAGTAAGTACTCGTATTCGAGTATCTGTCATATATATATATATATATCTGAGATGAGGTGTTACGTACACTATTTACATTATTCGGACTGTTGTCCTCTTCTATAAATATGGCAACAAAGATGAGGACCATAGTCCGAATAATGTAAATAGTATATATATATACTATTTACATTATTCGGACTATATATATATATATATATATATATATATATATATATATATATATATATATATATATATATATATATATATATATATATATATATATATATATATATATATATATATATATATATATATATATATATATATATATATATATATATATATATATATATTAAATTCACCTTCATCCCTGTCGTGCACCGACAGCTCAGTGGTAAAATCTCCGACTGGAGCTAGAGGCAACCCGATTTCTAGCCACACTGTGATACAGCGAAACAGTCTGTTTGTGGATGACAATGTATGTAAGTTTTTATGTATGTATGTAAGTATATTTCTTTTATTCGAAATCTCTTTCAGACTTGAAGAGAATTCAGTTCATCGTAAGAAAAATTGTAATAGATATGGAACTGTATCTTGCTTGTTCAATATGAAACATAATGTAATGCAATTTTGTAGTTTAACAAAAAAATCCTTTCGTTCGTAGAGTAGATGACGGAAGCCATCGTAAATTATTGGAGTAGAACGATATTTTCTTGAGTATTTAATATTTGGCTGTTTGTATTCAAAGGGAAAAGTGTGAAATGTGAAGTCGGCACCCGTAAGACGCTTGACACTTGAGAAATTAATTACTATGAAGATGTCTTCCCAAGCGAAAGTGCCAGTGTCATGTTTCATCAACGTAAAAGTTATCCGGCAAATTCCCAAGCGAAATCAATGTATAAAAAAAAAAAAAGAAGAAAAATTCGTCGAAACATTATGTTGGAACGCAGCATCAGAAGGAGAAAAATCTTGTTCATAATGCTACGTTTCTCTTCTTTGATTATTAGCATAGGAAATGAAAAAGAGCCGATTTCTGGATTTACTGTCAACTGCGCCTTAGAAATTAAGCTTAGCTTATCTATGAAAATATTTAAAGTGACGTCTTCATCATTTTCCCCCTTTTTGCTATTGGGATAACGCACCACGACCAAATGAATGAATTTCACTGACATATCATGTCATCAAATCGAACAAAGAATATGTTGCGCTCGAGGTCCTTTTGTCCAACATCGTAAGATGTTTCAAAACCAAAATATCAACCTGTGAACTCTAGACATGTTCTTAAATAGCCTCATCATATAAATGTCATGTGCGGCATCCAACTCGTTCAGACCTATCGACACTATCAGCTATATATAACCATTTTCTCAGATCACTGATTAAAAATAACCCAAACTGAACAAATCATTTAGGCTTTAAAGAAGGTGGGCTCACCCTCCCTTCAGGGGATTTCACCCATTCCGGATTCTCCCGAGAGGACTGTTAGAAGAATAGAAGATGTTTTTTCTCGTCGGGATGGATGCTGCAGATGTAGTATCTGTTCCATGCCAGAGGCCTTCTCTCCTCCCTTGCTTCCCCACCACCGTTGCATGACATCTGTTACGTAGCGTTTGTATGACCGGCTATGACTAGTTTAGACAAGCTTTGACCAGCTTACACAAGCTATGACCAGCTCAGACCAACTTAGACCAGCGACCCGAATGGAAACATTCGGGCCCCCACGTTAGAAGCCGACCATGTGTCACAACCTGACTCAATGGGGTTTAAGTAAATCTCGAGCTCTAAAGAAGACAGGCGTTCTCTTCGACTCCACAGACTTTTGCTAACGAATCACAAACTTTATTAAATAACAGAAATCGCATCAGTGAAGACATCTAACGGCAACAACAGATTAAATGGATAATACATGTGACTAGAATGAAAAATAATGATATCCTCAAGATTATGATTTTCCACACAGCCATAAAAAGGGTTAATAAGGAAATTCCCATCAGTACTAGAAAGAGCGGTAACAGTGGACTTGAAAAGTCAGTTTTACTGAAATAACTGCTTTAAGGAAATATTTTGTATATTTCAACATACAGTAATCATATTTTCTCAATGAATGCTGAATATTTCTTGTATGGAAACGGCTTATTTTCACTATTAACATAACCACAGACTAGCCGTATAAGCATAGAGAACCTCATAAAATAAACGTGTACTTCATTTATATGGTTATTTTATGATGTTTATAACATCTTGTTTTATGTGCCATGTTTCTTCATGATGTGGGAGAATACAACTCTCCATGACTTCCTATCAGAAGTTGATTTAAGTAATGTTTGGTCCTTTACTGTATATCCCAATCACTATTCTACCATCATTACATGGGTTATTCGATGTTTCTCTCTGATTCCATTGTCTTCAAGAGCATCGTATCAAATTCCACAAACTTTCTTTCCTCATTATGTTTCCCATGCTTTTCAATTGTCCCTAATTGTAATGAAAAGTGTCCATTTTGTTCCAATTTTCCATAAAACAACTTAGTTGCTCATATATTCCGTCCATAATATTCTCATCATCCTTCTGTAGAACCACATCTCTGTGGCGTCAAGTATCGTTTTTATTTGTGAGGAAGTCTTCCATCATTAAGTTTCATATAGGAGTGAAGCAGGTTGGTGTCATGGATACCAGCTCGGCATGAGAAATCGGAGAGTAGGGTTCGAATTCCAGTCAGGTATTAGTTTCATATTTTAGACAGCGGCATGCTGGATTGTTCAGCGACAATTCCCATGGATATATTCATGCTATCTTTTCCTATTCTCTGCCTTTTCACTGGTAGCTGGTCATCCAGGATATTCAAAATTTGATACCAACCCTGAAACAGATTTAAAATAAGAATGCTACTAAAAGAAAAACTGTGATTTACCTAAAATGTTCGCGAGAAACCTCCACGAAGCATTTCAAGGGTCTGAGTAGCAAATCTTCAGACCCAGGGTTGCATTATCCGAAAGTTGTCAGCCACCATAAAGATCACATTCCAACACGTTATAAGACCTCAGATAATAATTGAATTCTAATTGATTACACTAAGTAGGCTCGGTACTAATGAATGTAAAGATCGCAAAACTGTTTTCAACGTTATTTACATTATTCAGACTATGGTCTTCATCTTTGTACGCTCTGGCCTTCTTTATGTGGTTGGAATGTCGAACTGAACCCTTTATTTTGCTAACTGGGGTAGACTGTTCTAGTACCATGTGCCATGTTTAATGGATGTCAGTTATCAGTTATCTCCTGTTAATTCCTCTCTGAAAGTTCTCCACTGTTAATTCCCCTCTGAAAGTTCTCTTAACCGGGTATTGAACTCCCACTCTTTGGGTCCAGTCACTGGATCTAACTAACGCCTTTATCCACTGTACCCTGTGTCCTTGAGGACATCTGCGTATGAATTTCTGGGTATTATAAACCTAATGTCTTCAGCAACCATTTTTACCAGTGCTCATTTTGTAATTTTTGCTATTATCATAAATGTTTTTACCAGATCTCATATTGCAATTTTTTGTTGTTATTATCGCTTTTCTCTGGCACTCCTTATTACTGGTTCCCATATTGTATTCATTTCTATGCTTGGTCGGCACAGGAATTTTTTGTGGCCTAGCATATGTGCTGATTCCTTAAGTTTACGAATTTTCCAATGGTGTACTTTGTCTATGATCTCAACCTGATCCCACAGAGGGCGGTGATCTCCCTTCTCTCTCCATATGTGGTCAGCCACGCCTGATTTTTCCACATCCCCTCGTGTTACAGCTTTTTGATGTTCTTGAAGCCTTACCTTAAGGTGACAAAGATGAGGACAATAGTCCGAATAATATAAATAGTGTACATAATACCTCATCTCAGAAATATAGTGAGATACTGTTTCAACATTATGTTAGAGAGTCTTGTGTAACAGCTGAATGCAAAGAGCCTTTTTAAACTTAGTTTCAGGGTACGAACGAATGTTATCAGCCCGTGCATTAAATGATGCAAAGTGCATTATGATGTTATGGATAAAGGCGCGAAATCGGAGAGCCGAGTTCGAATTCCAGTTGGGGTCGTCACATTCATTTACGCGCAATAAACTTTGAGATAGGTATGAATCGATTTCAGCTAGGGCTCGAATAGCAGGACAGACTGGGTCCTATAGCCCGTGTTGGCGATAAATTTTGAGATAGGTATGAATCGATTTCAGCTAGGTGTCGAATAGCAGGACAGACTGGGTCCTATAGCCCTTGTTGGCGATAAATTTTGAGATAGGTATGAATCGATTTCAGCTAGGGGTCGAATAGCAGGACAGACTGGGTCCTATAGCCCGTGTTGGCAATAAACTTTGAGAAAGTTATGAATCGATTTCAGCTAGGGGTCGAATAGCAGGACAGACTGGGCCCTATAGCCCTTGTTGGCAATAAACTTTGAGAAAGGTATGAATCAGCTAGGGGTCGTATAGCAGGACAGACTAGGTCCTATAGCCCTTGTTGGCAGCCAGCCTACCGCAGAAAGAAACAGCAACCTACTCCGGGAAAATCCTCTGCCTAATTAGTCACGAATCGGAAGAGACATTCTCGTCCAAGCATGTATCACGTATGGTGCTTAACTGATATTTACATAGATGTTTGGATCTCTATTCTTTGTTTCTAACGAAAATTCCCTGTTTCTTTGTTTAGATTCTGGAAGATTTTTTCGCTATTCCTGTAAGCCTTCATAATTGTGTGTCATATTACCCATCGTCTGTTAAAAGAATTTCCAGTTTCTGTACTTGGTTCTGACTTTTCCACTCCGCAGCTCTTAACTTGGTTTATTTCTCTTGTTGACCATCAGAAAAATTGATTGTTTGTTCTTTATCCCTACTTGTATTTAGTAACTTATTTTGAAGTTCCTGCATATTTCTTTCTGCATTTTACTGGTTGATTTGTTATTTTTTTTACGGTTCATCAACCTTTTGCAGATATGGAGAGAAAAGGGAGATCATCGCCATCTGTGGGATCAGGTTGAAATCCTAGACAAAGAACATCATTGGAAAATTCGTAATCTTAAGGAACCAGCACATACGCTAGGCCACAAAAATATCCTGAGCCGACGAAATATAGAAATAAATACAATATGGGAACCAGTAATAAGGAGGGACAGAGAATAGCAATAATAACAAAGAAAATTGCAATATGAGCTCTGCTAAAAAGATGATATGATAACAGCGAAAATAAAAATTTGAGCACTGGTAAAAAACGGTTGCTGAAGACATTAAGAAATCCATACACAGATATCCTTAAGGACACATGGCACAATGCATAAAGGCGTCGGTTAGATCCAGTGACAGGACCCAAAGAGTTTTGAGTTCAATAACTCGTTAAGGCAGTGGAGAACTTGGAGAGGTGAATTAACAGGAGATAACTGATAACTGACATCAGTTCGACATTCCAACCACCTGAAGAAGGCCGGAGCGTGCAACGGCCGAAACGTGATAAATATGGCGACAAAGCTGAGGACAATAGTCCGAATAATGTAAATAGTGTACATAATACCTCATCTCAGATACTTTTGCAGATTATTTAAATCGAGAAAATATTTTAGGTGGCAAGATTCTGTTGGAGTCAATCATGGTTTATTGATACAAGTCTTACCAATTAACCAGTAGGAAGCTGGGGAGAAGAGTTAGATCCATATCCTTCCTAATGATAATTGCGCGTCAGTAAATATAACGAAGCCAATTGGAATTGGAACTCGGCTCTCCGACCTAACAATTTCAAGCCGTTATCCATCACACCTCACACACGTCCGATCTTACAGTACCTAAAATTACAAAGTGGTCATCCATCTAGGTACTGAGTAGACACGACGTTGCTTAACGTCGGTCATAGTACGGGAACCGGTGTTTCGACGTGATATGGACATAAGCCTTCTATAAGGTTTTATAGTTGGCATGGTCTTATATGCGTATCTTGTTTTGTTAAAACTGTGTTAACCAATAATAAATCCTGGTAAGGCTAGTAGTTGTCTTAAGATCGCTTCGCTGGAAATGCTAAATCTGGTGAGCATCATTTTCTTAATTCTCTTCCTATATGCGTTCTTACTCAATTTATTTTCTGCCCATTTTCACATAAATATTACCGATTATTCCCCCAAATATATCAAGTTCTCCTCTTAATTGAAAAACACAATTTTTATAAACATATTTTATGAGATTTACGGCTTTACTTTTATAACATTATTTTAAGCGGTTTGTAACGTTATTGATGAAAGATTATTTTGTGAGGTTTTTAAAATTACTTTTATAATGTTATCTTATGAAGTTTATTAGATTTAGACGGTTATTTTAGGAGAATTATTACGTTCATAAGAATATCCTAAAAGGTATCTATATCTTTTTGACTTAAAAACCATGTTAAGCTGAGAATTACTTTGCTAATCACATGTTTTTTGTTTTTTTAAATCGGTATCACCCCATGCAAGGCAGTAACGCCACTAAGACACAAGGAGTTACAGGGTGTGGAAGAATTAGGAACAGAATCATTACTAATGGGCGCGAAAAGAAAAGAGTAATCAGGAGGACAACGATTAACATTACATTTACATTTTTTGCAGATTAAAGTTGGCGGGAAAGCATGGAGCCGGAAGAGAGTTCCACAATCGAGAAATGCGGGAAAATAAACTTTTAGCATAGAAGTTATCTAGCCAGCTAAACTGTCAATCTCGACGCCAGTCTAGTTCTGCGCTTAAGGTCAAGAAGTGAAGGTAGCATTGCGAAGAGGTCATCCGAACAATTACAATGGAAGTATTTATAGATATAAAGACATAAACAGACAACCTTAGGGCGGTGGGAAAATGACTGAAGCCGAGATGCCAGATCAGGACCAATAATATTTCTCATTCTTCTTTGGATTTTTTTTCAAACACCTCAAGGTAAATAGCAGGTGTACCGGACTATATGTGGCAGTAATATTCTAAGCATAGAGGAATGGTAGACTTATAGATATGTAAAATGGATTCTAACATAAAAGTGTAACTCTTTTGACACTCTTTTGGAATAGACTATAATTTTATCTTACAGTGTAATTTCCGTTACTTATCCCACCCACCCATTTATTTCATAGAAACTACCACAGAGGCAGGGAATTTAACAAAACCGTTGGACAGCAAAACACTATTTTTTTCATATCGTCACCACAACTGACTATGCTTTTCGCCAATATTTCTAAAAAGCTTCACCAGCAGAGGCAACCGACATTTTCGAAGCAGCGTTTCTGAAACGGATGACTCGGTGTTTTATGATCGATTCTCTGGCTGTGTGGGGCACTGAACTGTCCGCGCCGCATCATGGGTTTGGGAACCTTGTGGTTGCGACTATTTCGCCTTTAAGTGTTGATAAATACCTTGAGGTCGCCAATGTTAACTAAAAGGTGGGCCGAGTTAGCAAGTCTATCATTCATTTTGCATAGAACAAGGGTCACCTTCGATGGAACGATATTCCAGGGTCATGGCGGGCTCGGTGTGTATTCATGGGTATTATCTCTATTACCTGCAAACTGAAAGTGTACATTTAATCTTGCTTCATTTCACTTAGACAGAAATTCTGTATTTTTCATAGAAGCCAAAATATTATGGCTTTCGGCCACATTACCTTGAAAGACCGGTTCCCGTAAGATCGCCGAGGTTAAGCAACGTTGAGCCTGGTCACTGCAGAGATGAGTGACCGCTTGTGAATAGCAGGAGCTCTCAGCTTAGATGCGCGGGTGGAGTAATGGATAAAGGTCCGGCATTGTTAATCGGAGATAAGCGTTCGAATTCCCGTTGGTTTCGTTATATTCACTTACGCGCAAATACTCTTGGGAAAGGCACGAATCCAACTCTTTTCACGCCCATTGGTAATACTTGCATCGCTAAACCATTATTATCTAAAATAAATAAATAAATAAAAGAAAAAGAATTCTCACAATATAGACAAAATATAGAAAAGATATGCAGTGGTTTGATAAGTCGTAGAAAACGAATAATCAATTGAAAAGTTTAGATTTTAGTTAAGAAAGTCTAATAGAGAAATAATGGTAGTAGAAATAGCATCTATTCGCTTAAAGTTTCGAGGATTAACATAAACAAACCTCAAATGTTCGCGGTTGGCAGCTTGTACACAACACAAGCCAAGCAGGGAATAACATTACAAATTACGTACTTAAGAAGTTCTCGGCATGATAAATAAATTATTTAAAAGCGAAAATGTTTAGTCATTTGGTTAGACTATAGGAAGTAGATCAGCTTGAGAAGATTTTAGCACTCACACACAAAATATGATTTTAAGGTCAAAGGTTAGACTTTAACTAATTTGAAACTTAGTAGTTAAAACTAAAGAATGACTATATTTTATCGGACACTAGAGACCGAAAATACAATATCACAAATGATAAAAAAACACCACTTAAAAACTTTCAATAACAACAAAAGCTAAGATGGGTAGCACTTGTAACATCTATCTGCCGTGTCCTTTCAGGACGTTGGCGATCATGTCTCTCCAGAATTCCATGCCCTTTTTAGTTCTTAATGAATTTTGTCTTTTTGTTATATATCCTGTGGTAAATAATGATATAGTCAAGATGCTGACTTTCCACACTACCGTAAACAAAAGTTTAGGGAGGAAATTCCCATCAATATTAAAAATGAAATAACAGTGAACTTGAGAAGTCTATTTTCCTGAAAAAATATTTTAAGAAAGTATTTTAGAAACTGATAATAATACTAACTGTTCGTTCAATGAATGCAGACTGTTTCCTTATTAGGAAACGGCTGATTTCATCGTTGTCCTTACACCTGTATTATAAGCGGGTAATTTAACTTGGAGAACTTGATAATTGGTTGTAAGCAAAGTAACAAATTAAATGTTCAAGCCGGCCTTAAATAAGAAACATTCAACAAAGACATAATGAGAAAAAAAGCGCTTAAAAATACCTCCTTGCTCTCCGTATTGAAAGAGCTTTTTTCTAACCAAGTTAGTTTCTTCCGGAATCTCTTTACAATAAGACTAAGATCCCCTAGTTAATGTCGGATAGTAGGGCGGAAAGCGGCCCCCATCGTAACCCTACATCCCGTTTCGACATGCGCACCCTAGATCCTCTGTCCACGATGTGTGAGAGACTGCCTAAATCAACTCTGTGGCTCTTTTCATATATGGTGCGATGGGTAAATTGTCGCCACTTTATTGTTTAATTCCATGCATGCGCGTTGTTTACTTTTGATTTTGTCGTCTGCACAGTATAGACGGTTCAGTCAGGCATCGTCTGTGAGGAAAGGAGTACCATGACGCAATTCACTCCGCCAGAAATTTGGAAACGGCATGCTGTACTGTTTGGTATTCTCGCCGGAAGCTCTAATACGGACAGTTTTGTGAGTTTGGGTGTCAATCTGAGGAGAGTGCTGAGAATTCAGAAAGAGTTGGATGAGTCTAATGCTGATTACGAAGGTGTTTGAAGTGGTCACTAGTGATGGCGACGTTATGCCTATATTAATCTTTCCACAGGGACTCAGACTCAACCCTGAGGCCTACATCAAGTGCCACGAGGAGGTAGTGCTGCCCTGGAAGACCCTATGTCTGGCAACAGTACTTTGCACCATGATAGATAAGCAGGTGTACCCAGTTATAGCTGCAAACAATTTCACTACCCTTACATCTGGACACCTAACTCCCCATACTGCACCCTCCCTTATTATTATGTGTGGGGCGCAGTTGAGCGAGAGAGCAACAAAGCTTGTAACACCAAAGATGAATTGAAGGCATGGATTATGGCAGCAATCATCAACTTAAATAAGTAGACCATCGAGAAGAGTTTCAGGAAATTTCGAAGTCATCTGGAGGCCGTCGTTGAAGGCAAAGGCGATTTTATTGAATGAATTTTCTCTTTTGTATTTGAAGATATTTTTGTGTAATTTTGGTAAATATATCTTTTAAAATGGTAATTCAGTGTCATTTTTTATTTCTGCGTAATTTATACGACAATTTATACATCGCACTCTTTATATGCATCTGCCAAACATTCTCGATCTCATGCTTGCAATACAGGCTGCAGGTGTGAGGCCACGCGCTTTTGCATTCGGTGGTTGGTTGACATGGACCCCAGGTCAACCATCTGGGGAAACCCAGTTTTCTTCAAGCCTGGTGTGAACTTGATGCTGAGCCTATTCCGACACAACACGACACACAAACAAATGCAGACTTTCTTAGTGATTTAAAATCTTTGTTACACGATAATTCGTCTGCGGCATAGATGCTGGAAAAATGTCCGGTTCCTTGTGCTGCTCCAGTAAGTACTCGACTCTAACGGCCATGCTCGATCTTTATAAGAGACATATCAGATCAAAAATTGGACATTGTTGCCACAACTGTTTTGTAGCTGCCCGATCCTTTTCCCCCCCCACCAGCTTTGAGAGAGTTCAAATGCGCTTACGCGGTCTTGTCGATGATGGGTTTACTATCATCTCTACAGACTAAACTTTGCTAGCCTCTCGCTACACTATCATCATTTTCACGGCATTTCTTAGTCCCGCCAGCTCAGACATTCACAGCTAGGACCCTCCAGACAGCGTACACGGAGTCGACTAACATTCATTCCATTCGTATTCCACTCAGACGGCTTCTTCCCCGGAACTCTTACATTGTGGAACAGACTCGCGTATTTAGACAGATTTACGCTGTTTAAAAGCAGGGATGTCCACTCAAACCGGTCGATCCACTAAATATAACGTTTAAATTAATCGGGAAAAATGTCGAATTATAAATAAAATCCATTAATTCCTCAGAAATTAGATTGTATTGAAATTATTATTTTTTTTATTTTGTAAAGCACGTCGTTTGTGATATTGTAGTGTCTGTCTATAGTGTCCGATGAAATATAGTCTTTCTTAAGCTTTAAGTTGAAAGTTTTAACTTCATTAATTTCTTACCTTTTTACCATGAAATATTCCGAATGCCAAGCGCGGGATGCCACCGAGTGGCATGAATTGCTTAAAAAAGGATAATTAAAACTTGTGAAAACTTTCCGTGAATGATCGATGTAAAAACGCACGGAGCCAGATGATGGCTTTCACTATAAGGTTGGCGCAGGTTTGAACCCTGTCAGGAAGCATGTTTTCTTCAATGCACAGGCCAATAGACATACATTTACACTGTTTAAAAATATGGATGTCTACTTAAACACGAGTATCCATTAAATATAATGCTTAAACTAATAATAATAATAATAATAATAATAATAAAAATATATATATATATATATATATATATATATATATATATATATATATATATATGCAAGTTTCACTGAAGATGTGTGAGGCACTTCGATTAAGCTCTTTATTAATTTTTTTCGCATTCGTACAAGTATTTTTTATGGACATTATATGTGGGTTATATATATATATATATATATATATATATATATATATATATATATATATATATATATATATATATCTGTCGGGATGAGAATGTTTTGTTTTTGTTTTTATTATGAATTTTCGAACACGCTCAGCATACTGTAGCCGCCGTGTTCATAGTTGATATCATTCAGTGTTGGGTTCTTTATTATTATTATAATAATAAACACAAATTTCCCACCCCTATATATATATATACATATATATATATATATATATATATATATATATATATATATATATATATATATATATATATGTGTACACTATCACCATTTTGTCATCTTAAACAGTCGAGATTATATTGATAAGATGCCTTTTATTTTGAATTCCTACAAGTTTAAGAGGATTGGTCCTGCTAGTACGCGTGATAATACCAGTAAGGCTGAAGCGAGAACAGACAGATGGTTGCTTTCAGTATACAAGAACAACCAATCTCCAAGGATGTTTATGATTGGGTTAGACCTGTCGGTTCTCAGCGACCCAGAATGTATAGACTACCAAAGGTGCATAAAACTGGTGTACCACTTAGACCTATTTTATCTATGATAGGATCTGTGCAGCACGAGTTGGCTAAATGGTTGGCTGAACTGCTCCAGCCAGTATATTATCTTTTTTCAGCACATAATATCTGTGATTCTTTCCGATTTTCAAATTTCATTAGAAATTTAGAAATTGATTCGGAAAATAAAATGATGGTGTCTTTTGTCATTGTCAGCCTGTATACCAATTTGCCTCTTCAAGAGACCATTAATATATGTGCTGATGCTTTTTACAGGTGTAATTTGAGTCCTGTTAGCATTTCTGAAAACTTGTTTTTGGAATTATGCGTCTGGCGACTGAAGGTGTTGAGTTTAGTTTCAACGATATTATGTATGCCCAGACAGGCGGTGTTGCAATGGGTAGTCCTTTGGGTCCCATACTAGCTAATATTTTCGTAGGATTTCATGAGGAACCTTTGTTTGAGAAGTTCCGTAAACCCTGCGTTTATATGTGGTACGTTGATGACACCTTTTTTATTTTTTATTCTGCTGGAAACGCCACTGACTTTTTTGCGGAACACAATTTTCTCCATCCATCCATTCAGTTTACTATGGAAGTGGAGAGTAATGCTACTTTGCCCTTTCTAGATGTTCTCGTAGAACGTAAGGATGTCTTTGTCACCAGTATATTTCGTAAACCTATTTTTACAGGCTTGTACACAAGTTGGAACTCTTGTTCCTAAGGCCCGCAAGAATTGGTCTAGTTTCCACCTTGGTTCATCGCGCTTTGAAGATTTGTTCTCCTCGGTTGTTAAACGGTAAACTTACAAGAATCCAATAAATTTTTGAAGGTAAAGGTTACCCTACCATTCAGCGCGTTATTGGTAGTGACATATGACAGTTTAAAGAACCAAATTTGTTCTAGGATCTAGCCGGTGCCCAATTTATCTGAAGTTGCCATGGTTAGGTAGCAAGTGCCAGTTGCTTGCTGACAGAATTTCGGCTTGTATTGTTTCGTGCTCCAACGCTGTCAAGTTACGCACTGTTTTCCATACGAGATCCGCGTTTCTATCTTTCACCAATTGTCCTATAGTTCGGTAATATATAAATTTAAATGCCGTTGTGATGCG
Organism: Acanthosepion esculentum; assembly: GCA_964036315.1. NCBI lineage: Eukaryota > Metazoa > Mollusca > Cephalopoda > Sepiida > Sepiidae > Acanthosepion > Acanthosepion esculentum. The sequence goes on from OZ038480.1 coordinate 28,317,514, forward strand.
GTGTATATAGGAAGGACCAATCAAAGAATAGAAACTCGAATTACGCAACACGTACCTGCCTATTTGCGTAGTGTTAAAAGAACCACTCAAGCGGTGCACGACCCCTCCATTGGGCAGTATTTACTGGAAAATCCCGACTGTGCCGCCGATTATAATGACGCATTTTTTCAATTTTACATAATGCTCGCTCGGTTCACCATCTTCGAGTTCTTGAGGCTGTTTATATTAAATTTCATCAGCCGAGGCTATATATAAAAAAAGGAACACGTTATTCGTTCCTTACGTTTGATTGCGGGAATATGAGTAACATTTTTCCATTTCATACTCTTTTTGGAACTTCGTATTTTGTTTGTAGTTGTTAATTTATTTACAATTAAAATCAAGTTTCCCTCATTCTCTATTTACTAATGTGTCTTTGATTATTTCCTGCTGCTCCCCAACGTTCACCTTTTGAGAAAGTGTTGGTCGAAAGGGTAAACGTAAAAAAATATTGACGTCCATTCTATTTAAGTATATATATATATATATATATATATATATATATATATATATATATATATATATTAATTATAGTAATCCGTTGAGCTTAGAATCCTCAACAGAATGCAGAAAGCACTGGACGGCCGTTTCGTCAGATATGGGACTCATCAGCAGTGCGCATCCACTACCGAGAATCGAACGCGGATCGCTTCGATACAACGCGAACGTCATACCAATTGTACCACTGGACTCGGTGACGAGGAAGATATAGACTAGACTCGATATAGCGCCGCTACTAACTCAGTTCCGTTCACCGATACTCATCCAAGTATACAGAGTTATCCAGAGTCCCCGAAACGGCCGTCCAGTGCTTTCTGCATTCTGTTGAGGATTCTAAGCTCGACGAATTACTATAAAATTAGCCTAAATCCCCAAATCAATTATATATATATATATATTTTTGAATTGGACATAGTCCGACAATTTATTTAAAGACATTCAGGCCGGTAAATGTTATTTAATACTGTTTATTATAAAACAGAGCATTTGCTTAAATACTTGTATCTATAAAAAGAACGTTAAAACATAATATAAATGTCTTTAAATATATATATATATATATATATAGTATGTCATTCGCAGACAGTACTGTTTTGCTGTATCACAGCTCCTCAGTGCGACTAGACGTCTGAAAGCCTCAAGCCAGGATCGAAAGCCGACTGATTTGGTGTCAGTCGGAGTTTCTACTCCTAAGCCATCAACACTTGGCAGAGAGGAACTGCTAATTCTAGCCTATTGTGTATGTGTCTTTTTATGAATGTAAAGAAACGCCAGTCAGCTAGAGTGCTTGTATTCATTTTACCGAAGGCGTAGGCGGCTGCTGTTTGTAGAATTAGGCTGTCTCTCTAGACTAGACGTCCGACGGAGGATTATCAGCAGTGTAATGCTTATGTTTATGTCTACTAGCGAAGTGATTTCGCCAATAATCGCATTCATATTGCTGATTGATTCAAGGTATGATTGACTCTTTGTAATGTAAATATATGCTGCCTATTTTATTATGTTCATATATATATATATATATATATATATATAAGTGAACATTGAAGTCAACAATTAGAGTCGATAGGCTGTTTCATGCTAGACGCAATCCTCAGGCGACGTGATATATATATATATGTAATTGTATATATATATATATATATATATATATAACTATATATATAACTATATAACTATATATATATATATATATATATATATATATATATATATATATATATATATATGTGTGTGTGTGTATATTTATATATCAACCAACAGTTAAAAATCACCCTTAATAGTGGTTAATACATTAAATGAAAGTGACTCGGAATCATAGAACATTTGGACAGTGTTTACACATATTATGTTCATAAGGAAAACTACTAGTACGAATGCAAGACAAAATGAATAAAAAGCTTAATCGCAGTATCTTTTCAGTCGTCTCCAATGAAATTTGTATAAAAGAGGGATTGCTGACCAAATACACAATTATATGTAATTGGCGGTAAACTTGATAGTATCAGTCTGAAGGAATTGTCCAAGCGTTCGACAACGTCGAGAAATACTTGAAAGCCATACTATCGCTTGATCTAAACCCTTTGAATAGAATTATGCAGACGAAACAGTTCGGAAGCTATTTAGTACGAAGTTCAATTATAGATCACGCCAGATTTTGCGTTCAGTCTCCTAAATTGTACATAAAGTTCGCTGAGGTAGGTGTTCATTGATTGGCTCTGTAGGTGTTGAAAAACACAATCGTGCCTGAACAGGTGCCTGCAACAGGGCGTATCTTGTCGTCTTCTTAGGCTGTCTAATCTCCTGAGAGACTAATGTATGATTGGGAAGTTGCAACAATTCTCGTCAATAATGTTATTAATTTTTGATTTGCAGGAATCTTGGGATTTGTTGGTCGACAGATGACTCTCTTTGGAACCAGTAACCCGTGACACAGAATGAAATTAGCTTCTTTGATTCAATGTTGGAGTCAATTATTCTGTGTACTAAGTCACGTGAATCAAATTCTGGATTCTTTCGTTTGGAATAGTAAATAGTTATTTCTATGGTCAAACAAAACTCATGCTTACCTTCCGAGATTTCATTCAAACAAATCTAATCTATGTTAATCTGAAAGCAGAATACACAGAAACCTGTGATGTCTTTGCTTCTTATTGATAATGGCAAAACGTAGATTCGTATAGCACAAGGAGACACGTGAGGAAATCGAAGTCAATAGCCAATCGTACTATTCAACGAGATAAGCTCGTTAGCCATCATTCTGCAGCGAAACGCCTGAAGTTATTTAAAAAAACTTACCTAATAATTTGGCCTGTCGTAAGGGCGCTAGAATACACCAAACTCATCTCCTGTAGATAGGCAAACCTCCCCCAAAATGGGGGATCACATTACCAGCAAATATTTACTAGAGGATTCTAACGGTCTACTTCAGGAAGAGGAGGAAGTAATGGACACAATATTTGACACATTCAATATGCAAAGGCCTCAAGCAATTTCCGGACCGCGGAAATCAAACAGAAAAAGAAAATTTACAGAGGCTTTGATGATTAATCCGAAGAGGAAAACATATTAAAGACACCTGCGAGGTAAAAGTTTGAGAGGGGGGGTATGGGTCCTTACCTATAACTACAGAATGAACTCTTCCTAACACTAGGTATACTACGCCTCTCAAGAGAGAGAGAGAGAGAGAGAGAGAGAGAGAGAGAGAGAGAGAGAGAGAGAGAGACGAATCGAGTCGAGCCGATAGTAGTTCACTCCAAACCAGACTGACAGTCATACTAACACCTTCCACATCTTGTATTATTATTATTTTGTGTAATATATCTTCGTTATTTCTACTCTTATGTTCGTGTTGCTCCTCCTTGGTCCTAACTTGGAACATAACACTAATTCAGCCTTTTATATGATGTAACCTCAGTACGTAGCTGTTACAAGTATTTCCAAGACTATAAACCTTCCAGGAGCCGAGCTACAAGCTTAAACATGCTCTGTTTACTAGCTGCGGTGGGAGCCTTTCTGCTCTTGGGTAGTATATCATTGCCATACAAACAAAATCAGACGAGTGATTACTGTACGTGGCGCCGGTATGTGATTGTCGCATGGTGAATGTGTTGTTGCATGAGAATGACTTTCTTTTTTCTTAGACATTTCTTTCCAGTATTAGAATGAGTCTTCCAAGCCGCAGCATCTTGTAAGTCGGAAAATACGGTAATGTCCACTTAATGACTCACGTATAACGATGACAACGAAATATTAATTTCGACATTACAAAACCCAGTAAAGGTTGATTAAGACATAACACAGCCTATCATAACTTGTAATTTTGATCTGTACCAGAACTGAGCCTGACACAAGGTCATAAGCGTGGGTCTTGTACTAAATTAAGAATATTGTAATACAATAGTGTTAAATAAAGTTAAAGGAAGCGCTATTTGGGAAGCTTCATTCAGCTCGCGTAGGAGTGATATTTATTCATGTTATTGCAGAAAATATGGTACAAGGCCAAATGGAATGGGGAGGATATTTAGTTATATTTAGCTAGTCACAAGCACAGATCCAAACATACCATAATACTCCTCGCACTAAGACAACACATTCTTACCATTCATACAGTTACCATAAAACCTTCTAACTAGTCACATTATGCACAATTTGTCTGTAGGAGGTGGAGAATAAAAAATACAACTTTAAAAAAATGTAATCCAATTTACAATGTATAAAATTTATATACAAGAAACAAAAAATAGAATTAGTAATAAAAGTCCTCCACAATTCCTAATTGAGGCAAAAACATCAGTTAACTAGACGAAATTAATGCGTAACTAAATAATTTAAATAAGCATTCAACTAACCACTTACACACCCTCATCTAGACGCAACAAATATGAAATAAATGATTTCCTAAGCGTAGCTTAGAGATGTGACACAAAGTCGAAAGTATAGAGCACTCGGTGGGATTCTAACTCACTAATCAGTCGAAATTGATCAAGCAAGACAAGTTAGTTAACTATTACACCATGTCGAACTACTCCTGGTCGATTAGTAGTGCTAATATGACTCAGACTTAGGCCTTTTATAGGTTTTGAGACGTATCTATTTACTTCTGAAGAGTTACATAAGGGGAGATAATTAGATCAACCTTTTATTACCGCAAATGGCATTACAGTATTAATTTGATAACCAGTACTAAAGGTCATTACACCCAAATACTGCCTATACTCAACTTCGTTATTACGGAACTAGGGTAAAACAATAAAGCAACCAATGAAGACAGCCTTGACAACATGCATAATGAGCCTCGTTACTAACTAGTTCGCCATTATCACACAACGAGACATTAAACGAATATTCATATTCACTAAATTTGTATGACACAAGGTCACAGTGATAAAGCCCCCAGCGAAGTAAATTTAATTAAACGAATGTTTTCATTTATAATATAAGTATAATATCACATCACATCACAAATTTCAACCGCCTAATGAGGATCGAACTTATTATAGTACAAACGAAACTAGCTTGCTAAATGCTACTTCATAGCAAGATCCTATCGAAGTTTGTCGTGGTCTAATAGAAAACTGCAAGTGTAGGACATTACATAATAAGGACTTTCGAGAGTAGATTTGTTCAACGAAGAGGTGCCATGGCTTCTTTTTTTGTTACCGTAATCGTACTTGCCCCTAGTTTAACATTGCGCCAGAATGTATCTTACACACACGGCAAAGTTATTTTCAAAGAAATCAAGACAGTTCAAAAGATCACAAGTTACTTTCTTCTCTATGATTATTACCGATAATCTCTAGGGCTATTTCCTATCTATCTATCTATCTATCTATCTATCTATCTATCTATCTATCTATCTATCTATCTATCTATCTATCTATCTATCTATCTCGTTTTGTCCATATCTATCTATCTATCTATCTATCTATCTATCTATCTATCTATCTATCTATCTATCTATCTATCTGCATTCATAAATACTTGCAAATGGCTTTGAACATGAATAAAACCCATAAAAAGATGATCAGCTCAAACTAAGAAACCAATTGATTACTGGCAAAAACAAATAATGTTTTATTGTTGTTTCACGATGAAGAAGTAACGATCGCGAACCTTGCTTCCTTTGTGATTTCGTTCCAACGGGTCCTAAAGGCCTAATTTTGTGATATTTTTCTTCTTTGTCGTTGAGTTTACCAAAAAAAAAAAGAAAAAAAAGAAAAGAATACAAGACCAAATAAACAAACAAAAACAGTGTGTAAAATTCATCTTTACTTTTCATGACGTGGAACTTTCATTTACTCTCAAGAGATGAATAATATAAAAAAAAACATCATTGTTTTTATTACTGGTTTTCTCAACGACATGATAATAGATAAACTGTATACATCCTTCCTACAAAATAATATTAGAAAGCATTTATCGCTTAACTCTGTTGCTTTTAAAAAAGAGATTTCAACAAAGAAAACGCCAAAAAATGTAGAAATGATTTGGAAAAAGAACCCAATAAAATCATGAAGGGATTTCTCACTACCAAAGTAAATTCCAAAGTACAGCAAAAGCAACTGAAAATGTTGAAATAAGTCGAACCACTTTGAGCGTCTTTGGTAGAATATAAGCATTGTATAGAAAGTGCTTTAAATTTAACACGAAGTATTTTGTAAAAGAAAAATGATAAATACTCCGGATCTATTTTCAAAGATTTTAAATGCCCAAATTTGTTTTCTCAGGTCAGATATTTCGCCATATCAGTCGCTGATTTGGCGCGGTAATATTTTTAACGTGCGTCTTACATTCCATAAAATTACGTAATTATTGATTTAAAATTATATGATATAGCGATTTTTAAGCGTAGTTTAGATGTGGCCCCAAACCGAAAGTATTGGGCATCCAGGGAGGTTCGAACTCATTATTCAGTAGTAATTGTTCTAGCAAGACAAGCTTGCTAACATTTACACCGCCTCGAGGCACCCAAAAGTTGTATGATATATATTCCAGGCTCGCCTGAATAACGAGGAAGATATCTTTTCAAACATTTCAAATATTTGTTACCTTTTCTGTAATAAAGTGTTAAGCGTTGTTACCGTCAATATAAAATCATGCGAAACTGTAGGATAGTTCTGAAAATACTAGAATTCTTGTGAAAATGCATTGTTTGTAGACATTCTGTTAATATTTTCATGCAATTAATTCCTTAAGTTTCTTGATGCTAATTGGAAGAGAGATCCAAAGAACTACATTACTTATTCTTCCCGCAAAGACTTTATACCTCCATATAATTTCTTACAAAAATGTGAAACGCATAAAGAAATGTCTATTTTTTTAGTTAACTGTATATTATTCACGGGATAAGAATGGTTTGTACTATTTGTGTTATTTCGGGTGTAATAGCAAAATTGTCCAAATCGTGTAACAGCAAAATTGTTCAATTGTTAGATTAAGATTTGAACTGTTGTATAGTGGAAATGATTAAAGATATCTTACTGGAATTCTCCGAGGTTTTTATAACACCACTGTATTCAACTTTGGGCAATAAGAAGCTATAATTACTCTCCAAGTTTAACAGAAGAATTGTGATGAAATAGATCATAAACAAAAATGACATGTTCATTTATCATTAATTAATCATAGCTAAGGATCGGAAGCTAATGAAGGATTGAAATAAAGTTCATATATATATATATATATATATATATATATATATATATATATATATATATATATATATATATATATATATAATTCCTGGATCCTTTTTCAACTTCTCCGCCCTCTCTAACCTTCTAACTTTTTACATGAAGTACCAAGGTGCTTCACAGGTTTCACGTACGATTTCATTTTCAATTTTTTTTATTGTCATAGCTGGAATTCTCCTCTCAGAGCTCATACGTCTTATGGAATGAGCTGAATCTTTTCTAATTGATCTCTTTAGCTCTAAGTTGAAATGATGATCCCTCTTCCTGTTGTGACTGACTGATCCAGTTTTCCTCTTTACTGTTTCCTCTTTTTAAAACTTATTGACATTTCTCTTGATGGTTCTTCAACAGATTTTCAAGATTGAAGCCAGAGTATGAATGTTAGTACCATGACTGAGGGTCTGTATGATATTTCCTTTCACTATCGCTCAGTTGGGAAGACAGTGGGTCTGACACAAAACGATTTTATCGTGTTCTCTTCCTAGCTAAATAAATCAAAAGACTTTTCAGTGATTCTTACGACAAATGGTGCTAAGATGGCTAAACGTCTTATCTGAAAAAGGGAATTCAATTAGTTTAGTGGATTTAAGATATTGAACATTTTGTGAGATGGACAATTTTGCTATTATACCATTGGGATAATTTTGCAGTTACACCCGGTATATATATATATATATATATAATTAAGTAATTCATTGAGTCTGAAATAAACCTCAACAGAATGCAGAAAGCACTGGACGGCCGTTTCGTCCTATATTTGGGACTCATCAGCAGTGCGCATCCACTACCGAGAATTGAAACCCTGACAGTTAGGTCGTCAAGCAAACATCATACCAACTGTTCCAACGGGCCTTGGTGAAGAAGAGATAGCAAATCAGACTCAATATAGCGCCGCTCGCTCAAATATTCTGTGGTGGAACTAAACTGAAGTTCTCTGTCACCATAGGACTGTGACCCCGGAGCCACAACTACTATCACCAAGCCGCTCAACCTGAAGCATTAGAAGCCGGATCAAGCAATGGTATATATATGATAGAAATTCTAAGGATTCTGCATTCTGTTGAGGTTTCTTTCAGACTCAATGAATTACTTAATTATAATTATCAAATCCTCCTTATAATTTCTATCATATATATATATATATATATATATATATATATATATATATATATATATATATATATATATATATATATATATATATATATATATATATATATATATATATATATATATATATATAGTAATCATATCACCAAAAGCAAGATGATACTGCGTTTATGACGCAAGCATTTACTGGGTGTGAAATGGAATGAAAACACACGCACACATTCCAACGTAAACAAAGCAATTTCTAAAGAAGTGATGATTTTTTTAAATTCATTAATCCGATAGTTCTTATTACTTAAACACTATATTTTGAATAATGCTAGAGAAGGCATATTTTTCTAACGATGGTTTCCACTGTCAAGGAGGGCGAAGGTTCGAATCCTGCCGGGTAGCGCGTATTTTTTTCTTTAATGGGATTTATGGAATAGTCAGGCTAGTAGCCGAAAATAAAATAAATATATTGCATAATAAATAAAAGGAGCGTCTAGTCAGATATATATAGGCGAGGGGAAAGGAAGAAATAAATAAATTAAAAAGCTTAAAGGAAAGGAAGGAGAAGAGAAATAGTCAACAAGGTAACGTGACATCCATCAATGGAAAAACGAAAAATATCACACTCATGCCACAACATATATATATATATATATATATATATATATATATATATATATATATATATATATATATAAAATCGAGAAATATTTGCTAATCTTCGAAGATTGTGTGTTTTTAAAATCAGTAATTTAGAATTTGTTAAACAGACGCTTTTCTGTAGCTAAATAGTATGGCACGTCAGATCAATTAGTGGTTTCTGTATAGGAATACGGGATCGATTTCTATCGAAGTACGCGTTTTTTTTCTACGAAATTTCTCGAACATTCAGTCTGTTTAATTAAAAACTGAGCATTTACTTAAATAAATTGTAACTATAAAAATAACGTATAAGTAGAATAAATATATATATATATATATATATATATATATATATATATATATATGAAGAAATATAGTCTTAAAGTGTGCTATATTTATGGGATAAAGTGATCAATATTAGAGATAGAGCGAGTGTTGACTTCTATGTTCACTTATATATATATATATATATATATATATATATATATATATATATATATATATATATATATATATATATATATATATTAGAGTAATCAAAATAGGGTACATTTGTTTTCCCTGAAGAAATATTATGAAAAATAAAAAAAATAAATTTAGATGGGAAAATTGTTCCCTGAATTTAGTTTTTTACAGTGCGCACATATTTTTTTCTAATCGAGACGTTAATATTGTAAGGGGAATTATAGTTTTACACTGAACAGTTCCAAACAATAATTATTATTGTATAAATTAAATCAGTATAAACGGAAAATTGGAGAAAGCGCTTCTCTTACTCATAAGGAGAATTTAAACGGCATCATGTGTCTAATAATCAGGCGATGCTAATGTCTTGGTCCACATTATCGATCTGTGGACGCGTGAACAGGGAAATAGGGAATACGCGCTTGGAATTTCACCATGGTCGGTTAGTCAAGAAGATGAATTTTCGAAGTGCCTAAAAAACATATTATGGTTTGACCCATAACTAGTGAGCGAAATTGGTGAGAGTGTTGATTGTTGTCCTAATGGGCAGATAGAAGCTCTTTTGGCTCCATTGACAATCTATCAATCACTCGATAAATGCACCCATCTTCCAGTAGCCTGGACATCACGTGGAAATGTATCAGTCATAAAATTGCACAACGACTAAAATCCTTAAGTCGCACGAGTGGTACACTCTGCCAAAAGCGGAGATATTGTCTGTCCTCTCTCTCTCTCTCTGTATATATATATATATATATATATATATATATATATATATATATATAGCATAATGAGAAGCCACGTATACTTTCATAAACTAACCATACGTCAAAACAATCCTTATTCCCCCATAGCTGAACATTTTAATCAACCAGGACACTCATTAGAAATCTGTAAATGTGTATCGATAGATTCTGATTTCAGTTCCACATACACACGCAGAAAAAAAAAGAAAAATACTGGATTTTAAAATTAAATACATATAAACTAGGGTTAAATGAAGACTTGGGTATTTTAAATCTTTATAAATATTTCAATAGCTAAACAAAATTTTTTTTTTAGATATAGTTACAAATATTTTTAAACAACATCTAAAATATTATTACAGTTAGATTTACGTTAGAAATATTCGAACACAGTTGCATTCCATATCACGTGACGTCCGCGTCTCGCGACGAACGCTACTTGTAAACAAACTTCTGAAAACAGTTATTTCTGATGAAAGATCGGGGTCGATCTGAAATATCATATATATATATATATATATATATATATATATATATATATATATATATATATAAAAATATAAATAAATACTTTCACAAAAAAACATTCAATTTTTTTTAATTTGCAACTTTTCAGTTGTTGATAACACAAACGCGTTCCACACCACGTGTCGTCCGAGTCTAAAAACAAACACACAAACATAGTAATTTAAGTACAACACACATACGAAGAAAAAAAGAAAAATACGGAATTCTAAAATTAGACACATATAAACTAGGGGTAAACAAACACGTGGATATTTTAAATCTACATAGATATTTCAACATTTAAAAATATTTCTTAAAATATTTCTTGAGATATGGTCAAAAAACCTTTTAAACAACATTTAAGACACTATCATCAGTCTTCCGCCAAAAATTCAAACAAAGTCACATTCCACATCACGTGACATGCACGCTTCACGACAAACGCCGTAAACAAACACACAAACACAGTATCTCATTTGATTTCTGAGGAAAGACCGAGGTGGTCTGAAATATTAAATATATACAAAAACACAGAAATAAATACTTTCATAAAAAAAAACACCCAATTTTGTTTCATTTATTTTATCCAGATATTATATACATATCAAGAAAGTATACGTGGCCTCTCATTATTCTATATATATATATATATATATATATATATATATATATATATATATATATATATATGCATCGTTGTTATTTAATTTGAGGAGAAATAGTCTAATTAGGGAGTCTATAAGGTATTATTTTTTTTTTACAGGTTGATGAGGTTATGTTTGTGTTTTCTACTAGTATGTTGGAATCTACATCTATGTAGCCATAAAACTTCGAAGTTAGCACGAGATAAGTAAAAAAACATTGTCATATTAATTATATATATATATATATATATATATATATATATATATATATATATATACATTTAAAACAGCTAACCTTATCAACAAAAACAGCACACCCGCAACATCTAAATTACAGAGAACATATAAGTATTTATGAATTCACTTGCCCCTTAAGGAACTGCATTCTTGATCAAACCAAACTCATGAATAATTATATCGGTCATACAACTACATGCATATCTAGAAGACTCATGTTACACCTGCCTGACCATAGCTCAAATAGTACTCATTTAAATACACGCACATAAACCTACCATACTCTATCCGCAACATACTTGTAGAAAATAGAAATATAATAGCCTCATACACATGTAAAAATAAACTAAAATAATGGAAGAACTAATAATAAAAAAGAAAAAGCCAACACTCAATAACATCGACTATGAACACGAACATAATGTTCTGACGCTGTTTAGAAAATAAAACATTTCTATAACTCTAGGCACATACATAGAAACCCATACATCCAGTTAAAAATAAAAATCACCCTTGATAATGGTTAAAGGAATAGCCGAGAACGGTCGAATATGCAGAACATTTGAACAATTTTACTCACTTTCTGTCCGGAAAAGAAAACACTCAATATCTGTCTATATTTCTGAGATGAGGTATGATGTACATTATTTACATTATTCGGACTATTTTCATCATCTTTGTCGCCATATTTATTACAACGTTTCGGACGTTGTACGCTCCGGCATTCTTCAGGTGGTTGGAATGTCGAACTGAACCCTTTATTTCGCTCACTGGGGTAGACTGTTCTAATTCCACGTGCCATATTTAATGGATGTCAGTTATCAGTTATCTCCTGTTAATTTTCCCTCTGAAAGTTCTCCATTGTATTAACCGGGTATTGAACTCACACTCTTTGGGTCCTGTCACTGGATCTAACCAACGCCGTTATCCTTGAGGACATCTGTGTATGAATTTCTGAGTATTATAAAACTAATGTCTTCAGCAACCATTTTTACCAGTGCTAATATTGCAATTTTTGCTGTTATCATTGTAGTTTTTACCAGAGCTCATAAATCACCTTTACATCCGGTCACCTAACTCTCCAAACTGCAATTATTATGTGTAAGGCGCAGTTGAGCGAAAGTCCAACAATAATCCATGTAACACCAAAGACGAAGTGAACTCAATGATCATGGCAACTTAAACAAGGAGACCGTCCAGAAGTGTTTCAGGAGATTCCGAAGTCGTCTGGAGGCCAATGGCTATTTTATTGAATAAACTTACTCTTTAGTATTTAAAATATTTTTGTGTAATTTTGGTACATGTATCTGTCAAAATGAGATATCAGTGTTATTTATTTATTTATTTTTATTTATTTTTTTATTTTTTTATTTTTATTTTTTTTTTTTTTGCGTATTTTAGACGACAATTTACCCATCGCACCTTGTACAGCAAAAACCCCAACCGGATATGGAAGCAGTATTTAATACACGAGCGAATGGTAGATCTGTAATTGTGCAAGGTGGAATGTAACGAGAAAAGTTATCTGGTACGACAGAGTGACCTAACTTTTTTGCAGTAGATGCAGCTATTGATTCGATGTAGTCGCTCCACTTCAAGTCATTTGAAGACTTGAGGCCAAGTAGGCGTAGGGTGTTGCCCTCCAGTGTTCTAGCGTCAGCCATGCTGACGGCAACCAGACAAGATTCTCCATGGTGGTTAAATGAAAGCAGTTTTATTTAAGAGGCTTTTAAATTTCCAAGGAATTTCTTGTGCTAGTTATCCACTGAGTGGACATTTAAAGTATTCATTGTCAATACACTTAATAAAAGCCTTTCTCCATTAATGTGTCGAGCTATAGACTTACTGATCATCCTCGAGTACGTATACTTGTGTGTGTACGCGTCTGTGCATATGGGACACAAATAAAATCGCAGGTGATAAATAATATCTAATATTAGGGTGCAACCATGTTCAGTTACAATAATTTTGTGCTATTTTTTATTTAATGTGTTATGCGCCTTGCGTTCGAAGATCCCGCCTTAAACGACTCTTTTTTGTTTGAATACGAATTCTATTTTTGTAGTTATTTAATTTTCTCTGAATGTCTTGTCCGCGCAGTTATTTTTTTTTTCTTCTGTCTTCCGGGACGTGAAAAGAAAGATAACACGCAAATGGAGGTCGACTGCATTTGCACTGTTCACTTCACGTGCTGTAATCAACGCAAGAGGAACACGCTACAGAGCAATCGACTGATAACTTGCTCTTATCAGACGTCAGATTGCCATTCATTTCAGCAAATACGTCAACTTTTGCACCCGGTAACTAGATTAATAACAAGTTTTTACACAGTGCAAACAAATACGGTAATTTACCACGAATTGGTAAAGACGTTTTCTCCGCGATGGCCTCCGAGAAAAAAAGGGCCCACATTCGAACAACTCAGTTAATTAAATGACAAATTAAGTTTGCCATGTTTTATAAAAAGAATAGTTACAGTTAAAAGGAAATGATTTCTAAAAAATTCATTTTCTTGTGTTATTATCACAGGTAGGATTTATTATAAAAATAGGTCAAAATTTTCGTTCACTTTAAATTTCATTCACTCTATAACTAGACAGAAAACGTTCCTAATTGCGATGAAAATACATTATTATCGGATTGCATTGCGTAGACACGATTCTAAGATGGAAATGCATTGTAAATGATTTACTATAGAAATGCATAGAAAATGATTTTCCTATAGTAATTCATAGAAATGATTTTGCTACAGAAGTGCATTGTAAATAATTTTACTATAGAAATACACCGCATATTATTTTGTAGAATGTCCTTATCCTCAGATCATTCAGAATAGAATTTTCAATCAGACTCCTTCAGAGAAATCAGATGCAAAGCGGGGGGTCCGCGATTCATCCGATGTCAATGGGAAGTGTGTGTGTATAGGAGAAAACCCTTGGACATTATATAAATACTCACCCCAGTGAAGAGATAGGCACTCTATCAGACATCACATGGGAGAATGTATGGACCACAAGGGAATAAGGGCTCCGGGGCCTTACACATACACGCACGCGGGTGAACACATACAAAATTCGATGAAAATTGGCACAGGAGTTATGCAGCTGACACAGTGATGATGTCTGGCGCAGAAAGAAAACTACAGGATCCCCTAGACAAGCTAATAAAGGAAAACGAGAAGAAAGACCTAACCGTCAATTGTAAGAGGACCATATATGGTTGTTAGCAAGAGAACAAGGCCAAGATGCAAACGATAATTCAAATAGGTAGAGAAATTTAAATATCTGGAAATGTTTTAACAGATGACGGGAAATGTGGCACCGAAATCCAAAGGAGCATTGGAATACAGTAATATGCTTTCCAAAAGTTAAACAAACTATTAAGCAACAGGAAAACAGTTCTACAGAGGGATAATGAGAATATCATGACCGAACATGTGAATAACGACGACGTTTTATAGCAAATGCAAACAAAAATGAATAATATTCAAGAATTAAAAATAATATATATTCTTATATATTACTGAATATCACTTGAAAGTCACTGTTTCCATTTTGAATATTTAAAAAAACAACACATTATTGAATATTACTTGCTTATTTTTGTTTTACCAGACTTTGAATTATGGCACATTATGCCCTCCAAGTGATTTGACTGGCCTTTTCAACCACCTGATAAATATTCATGAACGTTCTCAAATTTAAAAGCCTTCAGAAACCAATGACACTCTTGCTCTTGTATATAAGCACGTGCAACAAAATAAATCCCAACATTTGCCTTGATAAGGTCCTTCGGAGGACGAAACGCGTCGGCTAAGAATAGTTTTTCCTCTTGTCTTTTTATCTATTTTATTCCTTTACAGATACAATCTATCGGAAAATAATTTGCACACACACACACACACACACACACACACACACACACACACATATATATATATATATATATATACTTGTAAAGCAAGAACTGGTGATTAACTGATAAAATAATGATCCAAATATGGTAATAAACAAACGAACAAAAATTATGTTAAACTCCGAACTGTCAAAGGAACATGCAATGAAGATACAGATGACAGGAAGGTGCGGAGAGTCATGATCGCGTACATCCTGAAAAGTCTTGATACCTGAATAGGAAAAGTTACGTTTTGGAATTTCTGTCCGCTGACTTCTCAAATTCCACATTTCTGTTGGTGAGAAAAAAAAGAAAATGATTATATTGATTGTTTTTTACGGCTTATCAACATTTTGCAGGTTATTTAAAGCCAGAAAATATTTTTTGATTATAAGGATATTTTGGGGCGGGGAGGGAGATGGCAATGGTTTACTGATACAAGTCAAACTACCGCGTTTGACGGCAAATAAGACGCACGGGTGTATAAGACCCACCCCAATTTCAGCAGGGCAAATTAAGAAAAAAATAGTAATTAGTAAAATTATTAGTAAATGTTACAGCCTAGGTTATATTTATGAGGTATTATTTTCGTTAAAGAAGGTTGCAAATTAAACGAAAAATAAGAGAAAAAAAAAGAAGACGAACCTATAAAAACTACATTGTATGATCTGTACAACCTGCGTCCTGTCAACGTCTTATTTAAATATTGATTTTCGAAGAATAGATTTGATGTGGCACAAGGCCAAAAGTAGGGAGGACCCAGTGAAAATCGAACTCACTACGCATTAATAATTGTTCTAGCGAGACAAACT
The DNA here is from genome assembly GCA_964036315.1 of Acanthosepion esculentum. Taxonomy (NCBI): domain Eukaryota; kingdom Metazoa; phylum Mollusca; class Cephalopoda; order Sepiida; family Sepiidae; genus Acanthosepion; species Acanthosepion esculentum. Next base: position 28,333,797 of record OZ038480.1, read on the forward strand.
TGCTAACCATTGCACCACCTCGAGATAGCCTATCTTCTTGCAATAATTACGATATAAAAATCTGATTGTATTTATACCAATGCAACCGAAAGTTATCACAAGAAATATATTAATGAAACAAATATATTTTACAAATATATAATTTAATTTGCTGCATATAATTTTAAGTAATAATAAACGTAATAAAATTAATATAATGAATATTATCAACGATAACACTTTTAATCTGAATAATAGCCTTTTAAATAATAACAATAGGTATATGAAAGTTACTTTAAAGTTTAAGCTAATAGGAGTTGCCAGGTAGCTAATTTCGGCCGACTATCGCGAATTTTAAACTTACATATGGCATTTAAGATTCAGGGGAATTTTAAAAGATATTTTAATAAAAAAAAGTTCGCCTTATATGCCATCAGATACGGTAATTAAACCATAGAGAGAAGAGATAGATCCATATCTTGCCGAATGGTATTTGAGCGTAAGTGAATCTAACGAACCCAAATAGAATTAGAACTTGGCTCTCTGACTTCCACTTCTGAGCTGTTATCTATTAAACCATCTCGTATTCTCAAGCAGTCGCTCATCTAGATACTGAGCGGGTGGACTTTTCTTAACTTCATTGATCGTATGAGAACCGCTGAATAATGATTAAGCATCACATGTTAGCTAAAATGCTGTGAGCAAGATTCATTTCATATGGTCTGTACCGAAGTTAGGGGAAAAACAATTGACATGAGTCAGGAATTAGACAGCGTGTATTACTGAAAAGAGAGGCTATGTTAAATAGTGTTAATGCATTTCTAATGATTTTACAAAAGAAAGTTATGGAAACTAAGTTTACTATTCAGAAATACATAAGAAAATCACCAAGAAAGGCATAGTCATTACGCAATAATTAAAAGAAGCTTCACTGGGCTTACGGCCATATCATGTTGAAATATTGGTTCCTCTACGATCACCGAAGTTAAGCAACGTCGAGCCTGGTCTGTATATAGATGGATGACCACTTGGGAATACCGGGTGCTTCACTGGGCTTACGGTCATATCATGTTGAAACATTGGTTCCAGTACGATCACCGAAGTTAAGCAACGTTAAGCCTGGTCAGTACATAGATGGGTGACCGCTTGGGAATAACAGGTGTTTCACTGGGCTTACAGTCATGTCATGTTGAAAAATTGGCTCACATACAATCACTGAAGTTAAGCAACCTCGATCCTGGTCAGTACATAGTTGGGTGACCGCTTGGGAATACCAGGTGCTTCACTGGGCTTACGGTCATATCATGTCGCAACACTTATTCCCGTACGATCACCGAAATTAAGCAACGTCGATCCTAGTCAGTACATAGATGGGTGACCGTTTGGGAATGCCAGGTGCTGTAAGCCTGGATGTGCGGGTGGTGTAATGTATAATATCTCAGAATTTTTAGTTAATCGGAGAGCCGAGTTTCAATCTCCGTTGGGTTCGTTATATTCAGTTATGCGCAAATAATGTTGGGGAATGTATGAATAAACTTCTTCTCCCAGCTATAGGTCAATTAACAAGACTTGTACCACTTAACTATTATTGTTAAAAAAATTCTCACAATGTAAAAATATATTCTGGCTTTAAATAACCTATACAAGTTTCAGCCACTGAAAATGAATCATTCAATGAAATACTGCTTAGCTACTCAGTTATGTCTTTTAGATTTATTTACATTCTCTGGAATATAAATGTATAGAAACTACCGTGGCTACAAAGTGAGGGATCAATTTATGTAGTCATTGTAATATAGAATTAATCCCCCACTTTATATCCACATAATTTCTTGTTTTATTTTTAAATCAAGTTCTGATTAGGCAGAAATCAACCTCTTCTCCTCCCAGCTATGGGTTAATTGGTGAGACTATCACTGAACCATTATTATCTAAAAAAAAACAAAAAGAAACTTACAATCTTAAAATATTTTCTGGCTTTAAATAACCTGCAAAGGGTTGATAAGCCCTAGAAAAGGAATCAATAAAGTATTACTGACACAATTAAACTATTATAGACATAATAAATATATTGAAGATTTTGTGAAAATTTTCTTTGTTTTTAATCCAAATCACACAAAAGTATATAACCAGTATCTCATTTCTTTTAGGACAAGGTTTTTTAAGGACAACGTTTTGAAGAATCTTTCATTGTCATAAAATATCTGTTTCTTTCAGGAGTGATATCGAATGACAGCTGGCATAAATCAATTGGGTTGTCTGATGCGGTACAAAGAAAATATCTGCCAGTCAACATTAAGACTTTGATCACGTTCAGAGATCTTTCATTTGAAGCGTAGAAAGATACGTGCAAATCAATAATCCCAATAGTGGTCAACCTGGTAAATTCTTCTGACAATAGTTGACGTTAAAGACACGAACAAACGGTCGCAAAGTAGCCACTTGATTCTTGGAGATTCTAGCTGACTTCGTTATTCACAGAGTGTGAAAGAGGTAGACTTCAATCATTTCTTCCGAAATTAAAACAGATACCTGTCCCTCAAAAGCTGTAAAAACAGTCCTTTAGTCGACAATGGGGACTTTCTTTAATACAGGTTATTCGTGTACAAAAGTTTCTAGGCAAAAATTAGATTTTTCTGATGTGTTATTCAGATTAAAGTTATAAAGTTATAAAATTCTAAGAATATATGCCCCCGATTATATATATATATATATATATATATATATATATATATATATATATATATATATATATATATATATAGTTTACGAAAAACTAGGTAATCCGTATGGGTAGATCCAAGGAGGATAAAATCCAGAGAGCTGAATGTAAATCAGAGCTAATAATTTAAATAAAAATAAAAACAGACCACTTTAAGGTTTCATATCATGGAACGTTAAAGTGGTCTGTTTTTATTTTTATTTAATATATATATATATATATATATATATATATATATATATATATATATATATATATATTGTGTGTATTTAGGCAGCATTTTTACATTGATGCATGTTTCATTAAATAATATTGATAAGTGTTGTCTATTTATTTTACGTAAATTCTTTTCATATTGTCCGATAAGCTTAATAACATTATCATTAAACGAAGAAAGAAAATCACAATATTGATACATATTTTTAATCCTATCTAAGTTTTCGGCTTACATAAGCCATTATCAAAGGTCTTATCTGAAAACCTGGAAAAAAGAAACTCAATAAGTTTAGTGTTTTTTAAGATATTAAAGATTTTATGGGATGGACAATTGAAAGATTTGGGCAATTTGTAGTTACTACCCCATATATATATATATATATATATATATATATATATATATATATATATATATATATATATATATATATATATATAAGTATAGTATTGGTATAGACGGAATAAAATATATATATCTTGCCCTTAGTCTGACTGAAATATTGGAATGGATAAATTCTCTATTAATTTTTCGACTGGTTGTTTTTTTATTTTATTTTAGCTTTCACAGTTAAATTTCTATTTCTGACACGAACTCAGTCCACACCGAGGTTGATAAGACAGACGACCGATATCTTCCTTTTCCGAAATAGACTATTTCCCACATGAAGTGATTTTGGATTTTATTATTTATTAAATATATAAATATGTATTTATTTATTTACTATTTAAAAAACTGTAATTATTATTTATTATTTTAATTTAATTTAATTTCATAAATTATTTATGTATGTATTTATAGTAAATAATAGAAGGTTTCTATTTTATTATTTTCATTTTTAAAAAAAATTTTATGGTCATGTATGTTAGCTTGCGAAACTAGTATATCTTTTTATATTTGAAAAAAATCTGGCGTGCAGATTTACATTTTAACAAGTTTCGATAGCGACAATCGCAAGAACTTTCCGTCTAAGTAAGTTACTTTCTCTATTAATAAGTTTGACACTCTTTAGATCAAAGATGTGACTGAATTTTATATATATGTATGACTAATGCGTCTGATAAATTGTTATGTATAAGACACTTTTGTGTTGATAGATACTTTTTAAAAAATTTCTGCAAGCATCCCCAATATATTCTGATGGTATATTATATATGTTCTGATGGTATATTATATATGTTCTGATGGTATATTATATATGTACCGGCTTCAGAATTATCATTATTATGAATATTTGGGGTTCTAATTATATCCATAATAGTTTTGGATGTAGTTGTAATTATTTTCATATCATAATTGGATAATTTGTTTTGTCTATTTTTATGTAGTTTATTGTGATTGATATTGTTGCTATTAATGTCATTGTCTTTTTTGTAGTTGTATAATTTTTATGCCATACTCTTAGTGATGAGGATAAAGTAATTAGTATATTGGCGTTTTTTTAAATGTGTTATATATATATATATATATATATATATATATATATATATATATATATATATATATATATATATATATGTATATGTGTCTTCTTCGGGTAATTATTGGGCGTTGTAGATTTTTAGTTCTCTTAAATAAAATAGTAGAATTATCACAGATTTCATTCCGTTGCAGTGGTGAGAATAAAAGTTTATGAGGTCATTCCTGTTTGGTAGATTTTTTTGTAAACTTTTAATTGGAGGTCATTATTGATTATTTGTAGTATTATATCTAGGAAGAGTAAAGGACTGTTAATTTCAGAATCCAAAGTAAAATCTAGTGTGGGTTCAGCGCTATTAAGCATCCTCCATAGTTTAAATCAACTTTCAATTACCCTAAAGAATAATTTTGTGCCTTCTTAAATTTAAAAGTTTTGAAAATCTAAAGATATCTTTACTTCTGTTTATAAATCAGTCAGTTAAATGTCATACGCGTACACCCTTAGACGATCATGTCTCTTTCGATTCGCGACTGACTAGGTAAAATATTTTCTCGCAGTTGGTTGCCGTACCTTTCTGTGGCAGACTGGTTGCTAACTAAGACTATAGGATTCAGCTTGCCTGGGAGGGTGAGAAGAGATGGATTCATACCCTTCCCAAGGGTATTTTCGCGTAAGTGAATGTAACGAACCCTACGGAAATTCGAACTCAGCTCTCAGATTTCTCATTTGGAGTCGTTACCCATTACATCACCACCCTTACGTTTGCCTTGATAAAGTCCATCAGAAAACGAAAGGCGCCGTTATTGAAAAGATTTCCTTTTGTCGTTATTCATATTTTCTTTTTTACAGATATATTTTTTTTATTCCTATCTGAATTTTTACGCATATATATATATATATATATATATATATGAGATAACGATATATATATATATATATATGTATATATATATATATATATATATATATATATATATATATATATATATATGTATATATATATATATATATATATATATATATATATATATTTATATATATATCCTTCATAACAAATTTAGTTCAATGAAGTTCGAAAGGATGAAATGCATAACAAGAAAACTTTTTCCACATTGTCATATATATATATATATATGACAAAGGGGAAAATGTTTTCTTGTTATGCATTTATATATATATATATATATATGAGATAACGATATATATATATATATATATATATATATTTTTTTTTTTTCTATGAAAATTTCTCGGACTTTCAGGCCCGTAAATGTTATTTAATACTGTTTATTATAAACAGAGCATTTGCTTAAATACTTGCATCTATAAAAAGAACGTTAAACATATAAGAAATGTCTTTAATAAATTGTCGGACTATGTCCAATTCAAAAATGTATATATATATGTATATAAGATAACGATATATATATACACACACACACACACACACACACACACACACACACACATATATATATATATATATATATATATATATATGAGATAACGTTATATATTTATATATATATATATATGAATGAGATAACGAAATATATTTTCATACATCATAATATTGGGCAAAAATGCATGACAAAGTGGAAAAGCTTTCTTTTGGCATAAAAAAGCTACTCTGATCAAAGGAGAAAACAATTCACTACGGCGAAAATGTCTAGAGAGTGCCGTGATTGCAAGGTCACCTACAGTAAATTTGAACCCTGGATCTTACAACATTTCCCTATTCATGGCAGAAGTTCTATTATCACAGTTTGTCATATCGAATAACAAAAGTGATGGCAAGAAAAAGAATCTAACTGAAATCCAGTATACGACATCCTTCTCTAGCTTGTCCTTGCTATAATTCATGATGTCTTGGAGATGTTTCCTCTGCAGATGTGACTTTTACTTGGTCTATTACCAATCAATTTCTGTACAGGAATCTACTGACTAACTTCTTTGAAACTTCAATTCCAAACTTCGTTAAATCATTCGTTAGTCTCTTGGCAGTTGTTTGTTCTAGGGTCTTTAGGAGCCTTTCTCACTAGATTTCTTTGAAATCATTCGCTTCCTACGATTGCCAGAACTTGTTCTCTAATGTGTGTTGCTTTTTGAACTTCTTGATAATACTTCTCTCTCCAGTTCTTGATACTTGGAAACACTTTCACAAACTTCTCTTGCTCTCAAGTCCAAATTAATTAATTTTGTTTTTGACAAGATGCTTTCACAAATGTCAGTTAAAGTCACTACTTAAGTAGTCATGCTGTGTGTATATTGCAAGATAAACCCCAGTGTTAACTTCAATTCATAAACTTAGAGAGTATTAGTATGCTAAATCAGATTAGTACATATCAGTAGGTTGTGCTATGGTTCAACAGGAAGGACTATTCTTAAAGAGAGAAACTAAGGATATTGTCATTTATGGTTTTGATTTGTCTGAAATAATTTTATTACTGAGTGTAAGTAAAAAGAAAATTAATCTTCATAAAAAAGGCTATTATGTTTTACAATGCTGTATCAAAATTTACAAAAAAAACACATGGGCAAAATTTGAAAAAAAGAATTCAGTTTTCCAAGAAGGAGGCAAATTTTGTTCTCAACTCTAGATACGTAGACAAGCCGATAGATAGATAGATAGATAGATAGATAGATAGATGGATAGATAGATAGATAGATAGATAAGGAAAAGACTGAGATAGAGAGATAGATAATGAAAAGACTGAGATTGATAGATAGATTGATAATGAAAAGACTGAGATAGATAGATAGATACATAGATAATGAAAAGACTTAGATAATGAAAAGGCTGAGATAGATAGATAGATAGATAACGAAAAGACTGAAATAGAGAGATAGATAATGAAAAGACTGAGATTGATAGATAGAAAGATAATGAAAAGACTGAGATTGATAGATAGATAGATTGAGTGATAGATAGATAGATAGATAGATAATGAAAAGACAATAATGAAAAGGCTGAGATAGACAGATAGATAATGAAAAGGCTGAGATAGATAGATAATGAAAAGACTGAGATAGATAGATAGATAGATAGATAGATAGATAGATAGATAGATAGATAGATATTAGGCATTCGTTTCGTATATACTGTATGTTTGTCTGCAGTTGGAGATTCGTCTCCAGCTGTGCTGGTCGAATTAAATTCACCCTTGTGTCACATCTGACCGCGTGGGGCGGTTGGTAGATATTCTGCAGTTAGAGATTCATTGTGGAATTCACTTAACTCACTTCTAGCAGTTAACTACTACTTCTACGCGCCACTGGCGAATCTTATATGTGTTGTTCTTATCCTAAGTATTATCGTTCATAACCAACCGTCGTTTGATTATTTTATTTAGTAACTTTCCCAAGGTTACAACTGTCTATAATGTACATATATAAACATTATATGCATTACGTGTTTAAAAGCTACCCCAAAATTAACTGTTTTTTTTAAATATACGAGGGAAAGTACAAAATATTCAGACACTTGTCTAAAAGATATGTTATGGCCAAAGTGCGGATAGTTTTTGACTTACTCTCGTATAAAATGCTAGCTGAAATAAACTCAGTATCTGTCTATATTTCTGAGATGAGGTATTATGTACACTATTTACATTATTCGGACTATTGTTCTCATCTTTGTCGCCATATTTATTACAACGTTTCGGCCGTTGTACGCTCCGGCCTTCTTCAGGTGGTTGGAATGTCGAACTGAACCCTTTATTTCGCTCACTGGGATAAACTGTTCTAGTTCCACATGCCATGTTTAATGGATGTCGGGTGTGTCCTTGAGGACACATGGCACTGTGGATAAAGATGTTAGTTAGATCCAGTGACAGGACCCAAAGAGTATGAATTCAATACCCGGTTATGGCAGTAGAGAACTTGGAGATGTGAATTAACAAGAGATAATTGACAACTGACATCCATTAAAAAAGATGGCACGTGGAACTAGAAGAGTCTACCCGAGTGAACGAAATAAAGGGTTCAGTTCGACATTCCAACCAACTGAAGAAGGCCGGAGCGTACAACACCCGAAACGTTGTAATAAATATGGCGACAAAGATGAGGACAATAGTCCGAATGATGTAAATAGTGTAAACAAAACTCCGAGAAAACAAAACAAATTAGTTATAAAGATAGATATATGATGTAGACTTATGTGTAGAAGGTAGGAATCGGTCAAATGCGACAGTATTTCAGTTGAGACTGTTTCCAGTAGCCTGATTATTAGACAAAGACTGCTTGATTTTCTTTCCCACTGTGCTCTGCACCATCGCTAGATGTCTTAAAAATGTAACAGAGCTGAGAATTGCTTTAACATATGTATTATTTTTTAAGCGTTTCACCCCAAGCAAGTCGGGAAACCACTAGCACGCAAGGGGTTACAGAGAGTTGGAGCGAGAGTAAATAGGAGTGATAGAGGAAAGGATGAAGAGAAGGATAGGGGATAGATCAAGGCATCTGGAGACGTCGATTGACATTACATTTGAATGGTTGGAGATTATAGCTATCAGGGAAACAGGAAAAGGGGTGGGAGTTCCACAGGTGAGAAGTGCGAGTCATGAAGCTACTGGAGTAGAAGAGACGGCTACATTTAACAGTTTCGACAGGGAAATGGTGAGAGCGTGATGCCAGCCTAGCTAAACGCTTAAATTCATGAAGTCCGGGAACCAGCGAAAGCAGCTCATCGGAGCAGTTACCGTGAAAGTATTTGTAAAAAAAGACAGAGGGGGGCGACGGCACGTCTGTGAGAGAGCAACTGCAGACGAGATGCCAGATCAGGGCCAATTACATTGCATATCCGTCTCTTGCGAATGTTTTTACCGTACAAATAAATTGTAAACGGATTTTTAATATAGATTCACAGTATATTTGATCTTATTAACACCTATGTTCTTAACCCTTTCACTGCTACTCATTTGCCCAGTGCAATTAGATACGAAACTACCATGACGTTGAGAAAAATCGAGGCTGACTAATAACTTGCATGATAGAACAGTTACAATTTCCCGTATTTTACGATAGATGGCGCAACAGGACGCTCATACCAGCAGTATGCAAAAAACGTAGGTTTCCGTACTTAGCCAGCTGGAGAGCAAGAGAAGAAAAACAAAGATCTCCGTAGTTAGCAGCGGAAGTGTTAAATAGCATCCCTAGATCTCGCATCAGATATGGCGTCTAACTCTTTCGGAAATGTCTAAAGTATCATTTGAACACAAACCAGATCAATGACTAAAATAGCTTCAAGCGAATGAATCCTCTAGTTTTTAAAGAAGACAGTCTTTTCTCAGACTCTATAGACTGGCGCCAAAGCATCGCAAAGAACTTTACCAAATAACAAAACCATATAACTTGAAGAATTCCAAAAGTAGCAACAAGAAAAATGTGTAGCTCATGTAACTAGAAGAAAAAATAAGAATATAATCAATATTTTTTAACCTTCACACAACCATGAACAAAAGCTTTGGGTATATTTCCCACCAAGATTAAAAAACAGCTATAACAGTGGACTTGAGAAGTCTAACTTCCCGAAAAACTAAAACTCAGTGGACAGTAACGCAACGTTTACGGTCTAAGAATGTAGAATGTTTCCTGTATGGAAACGGCTAATTCCATCATTACTGTTAACATTTATGCGACCAATGACGTCAGGAATAGAATTTATGAGACATATACACCCAAACGTTTGTTCACTTTAATGATTACAATTTATTTTGGAGTTAGAGAAGAAAGAAATGTTACAATAATCAATTGAAATTATTACAGTCATGTAAGTCTGAGTTATGTTGGGTCCACAAAAGTAATGTGAATGTGCCAATGTATCCCATAATTCTATAATTTGCATCATGAATGCTGGCTAAATGATCTAAGAAAGGAATTCCGTGATAGAATTTAAAAAAGAAATTATTCCCGGCAACGGTAAGAGCCACATTAAATGTCAAGCCTTCCTATAAAAGTGATGGAGAGTAATTTCTGAATAAGCACAATTAGTGACACCTTCAACAAAATTCATACTATTCGTCGAATACACTTTCAACATATCTTTGGCTATCATTGCATGTTCCTTTGATCATTGGCAGGATCACATGATTTATGTTAATTTTTATCGTATTTATATCATTATTTTATTAGTCGATCACTAGTTCATGCTTTATAAGGTTATACAGTGAGGTGAAACAAGTATTTGGACAGTAAAAAAAATGATTTAGAATCATATATTGAAAGAAAAGCATTGTGTAAAGCTCACAATATATTCGTAAAACAATTATAAATGCAAATAAACAGCAAAAATAAATTATTTGACACGTATGTATATTTTATATACAAATTATTAAAACAGGTAGTGAAAATGCTTTTCTTTCAATATATGATTCTAAATCCATTTTTTTTTATTGTCCAAATACTTGCTTCACCTCACTGTACATATGACATATATATATATATATATATATATATATATATATATATATATATATATATATATATATATGTACTGCGTTTAGTTTACACAAAGTTCATTTGAATCATACTAAGTCCAGCAGTTTGCGGCGGTAATAGCTTATTAATCCAAACTTCATTGTAAAGCTCGTCTTAGTTTCATTGATAATTTTTTCCTTCTTTGTACAAATATCCTTTCAAGACAAACGATCACAGCTCTCCCAAATTTTTTCTTTCTCCATCTAACATTCGACCCTTTACGCCTTTGTGCTTCTTCTGTCCTTCATTCACTCTAAATTGTTAAATAAATTACTCTGTTGATCCCATTACGTCTCTTGCCTTGTGCCTTACTATGTCCTGGGAGTATCGGATTTTCCAAGTTTTCTTTCCCCAATATATGTTTTGGAAATTTCAGCTGCCTTATATCAGAGTCCTTGCAATTCGTATTTTCTTGAAAACTCCCTAAAAACTCTTCTTCTCTTGTAAGGATGTTGTCGAATATTCAGCGCCAACAGGGGATTAGATATTATACAGCAAGTATAAGCTCAGTTGTGCCTAGTACAAAGCCACCCATATGAGTCACGTAGAAAGAAGAAGATTAAAGTCAGTAGCAATCCTTATGAAGATAATTTGCCAATAACTGTTCCACATCGAAGCACCCTAATTATTTACTAAGCCCAAGAGGTCAAAAGTAAAGCGCATCTAGTGAGACTGCAAGATTGACATGCTAATCACTCCTCCACAGCGAGGCATTCCTTTTAGTCTCGTCAAAAGCAATTAAATGTTAAATTTAGTCTGGTACAGAGCTACAATTGCTGAGTGCCTACTAATAATCGAATTCACTACTCAGTGGTTGCCTTGTATAGATAAGAGAAGCGAAAAAATTCTTTCTTTGCCTAGATAAAAAACACTTTTTTGATTCAAATGCGTCATTCAAACAAGCCATTTGTTCACGAGAGTGTTGTACTTTAATAACAGTAAATCATAACGAAAAAGAGGTCGTGTAGATTGAGATACTAAAATCTGTCCTTTGTCTGTCCGATGTTGCTAAGATCTTATTTCTTTGGGTTTTTCGTAATAAATACATTTCCTATTGCTGGTGATAATCTGGCTTCAAAATGACATTTTTCTGTATCGTGCAAGAGGAGGAAGACAAGTGTTAAAACGCTGATCGATATCCATTCGCTTAAGTTAATGCGTAATTCATTTTTATAGCTTCTGATTTTTTTTTCTACGACTAACTGTAGCAATAAAACGCTGAAAAAATGTCAAGGAGACTTTAAAGTTTTCCTTAAATGTGGCAAAAACTCATCGAATTGCGTGCGTATTGGCAGATGGAAAAGAAAAGAAAAGGAAAGAAAAGAAAAGGAAAGAAAAGAAAGAATAACAACAGCAAAAAAAAAAACCCCAAAAAAAACCCCAAACCAAAACAGGCAGAAATGAGACGCCAGTTTTGAAACCTTTTACATCCGGGCTTCTGCTGGCAGTGTTTACATCCGGGCCTCTGTCGGCAGTGTTTTCACCCGGGCTTGTGTTTGCAGTGTTTTCATCCGGTCCTTTGCCCCATCTCGCTCCTCACTATAAACGTGCACAGTCAGGCAGATGACAGGGTATAGGCGACGTTGTTATTTACGTTCCCAGCGAGAGTTTGTCCCGGGTTTCGGTCGTTTCTGTTTGGCGAAAGTGTAACCTAGAATTTTATTACCTTGTGTTCGCTACAAGATTGCAGGTGTGCACTGAAGAATTGGTCGACACAAAAAACAAACACTACACTAACACAAATGTTGTTTGGAAGCCCCCTTCGATTTTCGAGTGTCGAAAACACTGCGAGCACAGAGCATCAGGTGCTATAACCAGAAACGAAATAGTTTTTTTTTTCTTATAACACCTAATAAACCGTCTCTTCTGTTTCTGGTTTTTGTTTCACCTGATATGGATTATACAAATTTCTCTAGAATTGCATAGTATAACCTACTAATTTCCGACGCATATCATCATGAAGTGGTATTTATTCCTAGCACCATTATGAGATTGTTTTAGTTACCATGGACGTAGTCGATTATAGCTCTTTACAGATTCATTTTCTTTATCCGTGGATTGTCATGAATTCTTGGGAAAGATTGTGGGCATGATTCTCGTTGGTTTGTTCATGTATTTGAATTCAGAGTTGTCCTGTTTCTAGACTGATTGGAGGCTAAAAGATGCAATCTCTCTTGCTATTTAATCTATAGCTGGCGGAAAACGAAGTGCTGATGCCTTTAACAAGGCTGACGATGCAAAGTGAACATTGCAAAAGATACAGTCAAAAATAAATAAATAAATAAAAACTAACTCAACTACCCACGTGTGAATCTACGACAACATTGAAGTGATTCTGAAGAACATAATGAGGCAGCTGATGATGATCCTGAAAGGAAACCTTTCAAACAGCTTTGAATGGATGCTGGGATAAATATTTGAGGTTTCAGAGAGGCCTTAGTTGTCATTGCTCTAGATCGGCTACCTTTTCGTTATAAGTAAATAACTGGATGGGTACGATACTCAATATGTTTTGTAAGATTAAATATTGTACTTAAGATTTATAATTCGAATCAGTTACAATGAATAATTTGCCTGTTTCACGGCGCCAGACTTAATATTAATATTAAAGAGATGTGCACATTTTGTAGCACGTGTTGAAACTTGGCCACATTGACTCCCACGCTGACAGTAACATTAATGACGCATGAAATAAAGATACAATTTCTCGACGTTCACAAAAGTCTCAGCTTTCCGAAATAGCGAAATGGAAATCATTTGCAAAGATGAAGAAAGCAGTCGACGACCCGTAGCTGTTACAAATGATCAATTGAAAGTGATAGAGGAAGAGAATCCTCACCGTGCGTTCCAGTAATGGGCCCCCAAAATTGAAAGTTTAAATTTCCAAAAGAAAACTGATATCAAGCAGAAAAGATAAAGCAACTTGACAAGCGGGAATAAAATGAACTCAGTGAAAATCAGAAATCTCTGTTTCAAAATTTGATCCGTGCTTATGTTCCGGAACAAAATTTATTCATTTCTCTTTTGAATCTGCGAGTAAACACAAAAGCATTTTCTAAGATTTATTATTTTTGGTTTCGAATCTTCCCATAATTTAATATTCTAGGTTTGAAACTTTTCAAAATGTATTATTCTAATTGCGAGACTTTCCAAAAAATACGAAACGTTCCAAAACAATATTCTAGGATCGAAACTTTTCAAATAAATATTCTACGCTCTAAAAATCTCCACCAAATACTAGATTAGAAACAAAACATTATTATAGTTTCGAAACTTCCGAAAACTTAATATTCTAGGTTTGTAATTTTCAAAAACAATATTATAGGTTGGAAAATTTACCAAACAATATTCAATCAATATCTGTCTATATTTCTGAGATGAGGTATTATATACACTATTTACATTATTCGGACTACTGTCCTCATCTTTGTCGCCATATTTATTACAATGTTTCAGCCGTTGTACACTCCGACCTTCTTCAGGTGGTTGGAATGTCTAACTGAACCATTTATTTCGCTCACTGGGGTAAACTGTTTTAGTTCCTCAAGAACACATGGCACAGTGGATAAAGGCGTTGGTTAGATCCAGTGACAGGACCCAAAGAGTGTGAGTTAAATACCCGGTTATGGCAGTGGAGAACTTTCAGAGAGGAATTAACAGGAGATAAATGATAACTGACATCCATTAAACATAGCACAGTCTACCCGAGTGAGCGAAATAAAAGGTTCAATTCGACATTTCAGCCACCTGAACAAGGCCGGAGTGTACAACGCCCGAAACGTTGTAATAAATATGGCGACAATGATGAGGACAATAGTCCGAATGATGTAAATAGTGTAAACCATATTCTATGTTCGCGATTTTGCAAAACGATATTTTATGAACGAAACGTTCCACTACTTCCTGTTCTAGCTTCGAAACTTTCCAAAACAATATTATAAGTTAAAAAATTTCGAAAACAATATTCTCGGTGCGAAACTTCTCAAAATCATATTCTATGTTCAAAACTTTTCCAACGCAATATTATAGGTTCAAAAATTTGCAAAAGATATTCTAGCTTATAAATTTTGCAAAACAGAAATCGAGATTGAAAATTTGCAAAACAATATTGGTGGTTCGAAACATTCAAACAATTAACATTCTAGATTCGAAAATTTCCAAAACAATATATTGACGTTGAAACTTCCGAACACTTAATAAAGTGTTGGCTTCGACACTGGAGTTTGAACGCAGATCACCATAGAGCAAACACAGGCTAGCCCATTTAAAAAAAGTAGATTACGCGATGTTAAAAGAAATGTATATGTGAGAATTAGCGTGGCGTCTACGGGATCACTACCCGGATTACTTCGGTAGTGTGCTTGTCAAACTCTCTGCCTCTGCGTAGAGAGGAACCCAGACGAGGCTATGCCAAACGGCAGAGTCTCGTCTGGGGTGGTAGACAGTTATCCCAACCCCGTTTTTACGGGGTCTACGGGGAATTTTTGCCCGAGTCTACGGGCTCCGGTACCCCACAATAAACTCAGCCTTGTGCCACATCCGACCGCGTGGGGCGGTTATTGAATATCATCATTATACGGATTGCTATTAAGATCACTATACGGTGGTTACTTTTCGAGCGAGTATTATCAAGCAAGTACTATTAGTGCGAGTGTTATTCGAAGGCGCCTAACACCAGTAATGTTCAACGGCGTTACTATACTTGTACCTGAGATTACAAAGTCTCTACTACAACGGGCATTACGAAAGTGACAACGAGTATTCGTTGACATCACAAAATTATTCTAGGTTCGATATTTTCTAAAACAAGATTCTAGGTTCGAAATTTTGCAAAACAACATTCTGGGTTCGGAATGATCTAACACTTGATATTCTAGGTGTTAACTTGTAAAAAAACCCATAATATTATAGGTTCGAAATTTTGAATAACACATTCTAGGTTCGAAAGTTTTCAATGGAATATTCTATTTTCGAAATTTTGTAGAACAATATTCTAGTTTCCACCGCTTAAAATTATAGATTCGAAATTTTGTAAAATATATTTCAGGTTGAAAGCGTTCAAATACTTAGTATTCTAGGTTAGAAATTTACCAACAATTTTCTAGATTCGAACCTTTACAAAACAATATTCGAGGTTCCAAACATTCCAACTCTTAATAATATGTGTTCCAAACTTTTCAAAACAATATTCTGGCTTCGAAACATTCGAGAACTTCACATTCTATGTTCGAAAATTTTCAAAACAATATTCTATATTCGATATTTTGCAAAACCATATTCTAGGTACAAAACGTTCCAATACTTCGTATTATAAGTTCGAAACTTTACAAAACGATATTCGATGTTCAAATGTTTGCAAAACAATAGCCTAGCTTTGAAGATTACAAAATTAATATCATAGGCTCGAAAACTTCAAAAATCATATTCTAGGTACGAACCTTTCCAAAACTTAATATTATAGGTCCTAAACTTTGCAAAATATATTCTAAGTTTGAAATGTCCCAAAATAATATTCTAGATTCGAAATTTTATAAAACAATATTCTAGGTTCAAAACGTCTTAACATTTAATATTCTCGGCTGGAATGCTTCGAACATTTAACATTATAGATTCGAAACTTAGCAAAAATATTCTTGATGCGAAACATTTCAAAACAATATGCGTGGTTCGAAACATTCTAAGTCTTAAGATTCTACGTTCCGAATTTTACGAAAGAATATTCTGTCTTCGAAAGCTTTATATCATAGTTTCAAAAATTTAAAAAAACATTATAGTTTCGAAAATTTAAAAACAATATTATAGTTTCGAAAATTTTAAAAAACATTATAGTTTCGAAAATTTAAAAAAATATTATAGTTTCGAAAATTTAAAAAAACAATATTATAGTTTCGAAAATTTAAAAGACAATATTATAGTTTCAAAAATTTTCAATACTTCATAGTATAGGTTAAAAATTTTCCAGAAACTAGTGAAATAGCCTCGAAAATATCAAAACCCATATACTAGCTTCGAAACTTTCCAGTATTGTAAGTTCGAAAATTTCCAAAACAATATTTTAAGTTCAAAACTTAACAAAATAACACTTTAGGCTCGAAATTCCAACACTTAATCGTAGAGATTTGTATAATTACAAAAAAAAAAAAAATATTGTAATGGCGAAAATTTCCAAAACAATAGTTTAGGTTCGAATCGTTCCAACATTTAATACTAAAGGTTAGCAAATTTCCTAAGCAATATTGTAAATTGAAAAATTTCTAAAAAATATATCGAGTAGAGTTTCGAAAATTAAAAAAAAAACAATAATAGAGTTTCGAAAATTAAAGAAAACAATAATAGAGTTTCGAAAATTAAAAAAAAACAATAATAGAGTTTCGAAAATTAAAGAAAAACAATAATAGAATTTCGAAAATTAAAGAAAAACAATAATAGAATTTCGAAAATTAAAAAGAAAACAATAATAGAGTTTCGAAAATTAAAAAAAAACAATAATAGAGTTTCGAAAATTAAAGAAAACAATAATAGAGTTTCGAAAATTAAAAAAAAACAATAATAGAGTTTCGAAAATTAAAAAAAACAATAATAGAGTTTCGAAAATTAAAAAAAAACAATAATAGAGTTTCGAAAATTAAAAAAAAACAATAATAGAGTTTCGAAAATTAAAGAAAAACAATAATAGAATTTCGAAAATTAAAAAAAAACAATAATAGAATTTCGAAAATTAAAAAAAACAATAATAGAGTTTCGAAAATTAAAAAAAACAATAATAGAGTTTCGAAAATTAAAAAAAAACAATAATAGAGTTTCGAAAATTAAAAAAAATCAATAATAGAGTTTCGAAAATTTACAAAACAATATTCTAGGTTACAAATTTTGCAAAGCAATATTCTTGGTTCTAAACTTTCGCTAATTTAATATTCTAGATTCGAAACAAACAATTTAAACAAATATTCCATTTTCGAAATTTTGAAACGCATAATATTGTAGGTTAGAAATTTTCCCAAACCATATTCTATGTATGAATGCTTGCATAACAATATTCTATATCCGAAACATTTCACCACTTAATATTATTGGTTCAAAAATTTGAAAAACAATTCAGTAGGTTTGAAATTATGACAAATAATATTCTGGCTTCGAAACTTCATATTCTAGGTTCTAAATATTACAAAACCATATTATAGTATCGAAAATTTTCAATACTTCCTATTCAAGCTTCGAAATTTCCAAAATTTAATATAAGTTCGGAAATTTCCTAAACAGTATACCATGTACCAAAACTTTCCAAAACAATAATGTAATTTCGAAACGTTCCGGCACTTAATATACTATGTTCGAAACTTTCATGAACTTAGTATTATAGTTTCGAAAGATTGAACATGTATTCTTGGTTTGAACCTTGCCAAAACTGTATTCTACGTTTGTAAAACATGATTCTAGCTTCTAAAGTTTTCAAAGCAATATTCAGGATTCGACACTTTCCAAAACAATATTCTCGGTCCGAAACTTTCCTACAATTAATATTATAGGCTCGAATGTTTTCGAAATAATATTCTGGCGTTGAAACTTTCGAAATCTTCATATTTTAGGTTCGAAACTTTCCAAAACAATATTATATGTTCGACATTTTGCAAAATATAATATTCTTCATTCGAAATATTTAAAAAAAAATATCCTATTTATGAAACGTTTCAAAACAATATTCTAATTGCTAAACGTTCAAACACATAATATTCTAGGTTCGAAATTTTCAAAACTATATTTTAAGTTCAAAATTTTGCAGAATAATATTCTAGGTACGAAATGTTCCACTACTTAATATTATAGGTTCGAAATTTGCAAAATATATATTAGATTCGAAACATTCCAAAACACTATTGTATGTTCGAAACTTTGCTAAGCAATATTCAAAACAATATTTTAATGTGCAAGCTTGCAGAAAAATATTATAGGTTCGAAAGGTTCCACCACTTTATATTGCAGTTTCGAAAATTTAAAAAACAATATTGTATGTGCGAATTTCTGCGAAATGATATTCTGGCTTCGAAACTTTCGAAAATTCATATTCTATGTTCGAAAGTTTCCAAAAATGATTATAGGTTCGAAAATTTCCCAAGCAATATTTTAGATTCGAAGTATTGTAAAATGTTTCAACACTTCATAGTCTAGGTTAAAAAATGTAATATATGTTCGAAAATTTTGAATTACATTTTCTCGTCCCGAAAAATTCCAGAACGATATTCGATATTCGAAAGTTTGCAAAACTTGATATTATTTTAAGACCTTCGATAAGTTCTCGCTGTTTTCCAACAGATAGCGTTCCCAGAACTGCGTGCGTGTAGTTTTAGATGGTGACGCATCTATAAGGAAGTGCTATAAGCAAGCTTGAAATTCAGTGTATCTCATTTCACCGAAGTGTAATCTTTGTTTTTCATAGCGTTAAACATGACGGATTTCGTGCCAAAGAAAGTGTATTTGCAGGGAATTTTACTGCATTACGTTATTCAAAAGAAAGCACTCATAATTCTTGTTGAGACTTACGGCGGTCATGCTCTGTCGGAAACAAAATGCAGAGATTGGTTTAGACGCTTCAAAAATAATGATTTTGATGTTGAAGTTGAGTACTCTGGCGCACCGAAAAAAATTGAAGACGAAGAATTGGAGGCATTACTTCATGAAGAGTCATGCCAGGCACTATCTGAACTAGCAGATGCATTAGGAGTTGATCACACAACAGTTTCGAAACGTTTGAAAGAATTAGAAATGATTCAAAAACAAGGACATTGGGTGCCGTACGAGTTGAAAACGAACAGAAAAGGAAAGATTTTTGCATCGTATCGTGACCGACGATGAAAAGTGGATACACTACGATATCCTTAAGCGTGGGGGAAGTCCGGCCATGCATTAAAATCGGCAGGAAAAGCCGAATATCCAGGGTTCGAAGATTCTGCCCTGCATTTGGTCGGATTAGCTGGGTGTAGTTTATTATGAGCTGCTCAAACCGACAGAAACCATCACGAGAGATCGCTATCAATTACAATTGATGCGTTTGAGCCGAGCATTAAAGAAAAAAGGCCGCTATAGGAGCAGAGATAGGACAAAGTGATTTTGCAACATGAAAACGCTAATTCACATGTTGCAAAACGGGTGAAAACCTACATGGAAACGCTTCAATGGGAAATTCTACCTCACTCGCCGTAGTCACCGGACATTGCCCCGTCCGATTATCATTTGTTCTGATCAATGACATATGGCCTGGCTGAGCGGCACTTCCATTCTTATGAAGATGCAAAAAAATTGGTCGACTCGTGGTTAACCTCAAAAGACGTGGAATTCAAACGCTGTCAGAAAGATGGGGAAAAGTAGTAGCTAGCGATGGACAATACTTTCAGTGATATGTTACTTAGATTTTTTTATAAATAAAACATTACTTTTCATGGAAAATCAGGGACAAATTATTCAAGGTTCATAGGTGCGGAATGTTTCAAAAGAATATTCTATTTTCGAAACTTTTCAAAACAATATTGTAGATTGGAAACTTTACAACACTTAATATTCTACCGAACAAAACTATATTCAAACAAGTTCGAAACTTTCCAAAATAAAATTATAGTTTCGAAAATTTTGAAAAAATTTATATTCTATTTTCATGAAGATTTTCGAGGCTATGTTTCACGAATCGTACTTGAAAGTCATGAGAATTTCCTTTTTATTTGGCAAAAATTTATCATTAAATTTAAATTTAAATAAATTTGATAAATATCTATGCTTATACTTCCATTCGGCTAATATTTTCCGAACAAACAGTATTTATTATAAAACTTGGAAACTGTTATAAAAGTTTGCATCAAGAAGCTTTGGTAATAGTCCAAATTGTCCTCCAATAAGTCTCCATGCATTGGTCGACCTGTAGATTTGCAGAGATGTTATACTTCAGAATCGACTTATACACGGCATCATCTGTTAACTAAGATTTAATTCCTACAAACCTAGAGAAGAGGAACGTTTTGTTGAAAGATTATGTCAATTTGCCATATCCTTAAGAGCCCAGTCTTACCCCTGCCAAATGTGTTAAAAATATCTGCGAAGGTTATATGCAAAGTGGAGGCGTGTTGGTAAGCTAATGTTTACCTAGACGTTGTAGTCTTGTGCCAAAAATACACAGAAATAAAACACAATCTGTAGCCATACATACATATATATATATATATATATGTATATATATATATATATATACAAAAATAAATATATATATATACAAAAATAAATAAATATATATATATATATATATATACAAAAATAAATAAATATATATATATATATATATATACAAAAATAAATAAATATATATATATATATATATATATATATATATATATGTATATATATACACGTGTTTGTGTGTCTGTGTATGTGTTTTTTTACAAAGTCACCCTTTACTAGGCACGAGGGCCACTCGAAGTAGAGGGTTACGTCAGCAGGCCATTTGTATGTAAGATTGAAGTCATCGCGGAAACATGCTGTTGGTAGTCGATTCCACAGGACAGTGGTTCACGGGAAGAAGCTCTCGAGTGGAACTTATTTCTCACTGAGAGGATATGGAAGGAATGTGGGTGGTTTGCTACAGTGTAAGTGGCATGGCACGTTCTTGTCATGAAGGTTTGCCATGAAAGGACCAAGGAATGTTGTTCGTCCGAGCACTTTCCATGGTATTAGCTGTAGAGCAGAGAGAGGCCTGTCACATGCCGCCAGTGGGAGAGGGATTTAAGGGTGGAGAATAATTCGTCGCCCACAGGGGATCGGAGACGTTTTTGAACTCAATCAAGATCGGGGAGTGAGTTCTTGGTAGCTCTTTCCCAGATATGACAACAGTACTCCATTTTTGGCCTGATCTGGTTCTTGTAAAGCAGAAGATAACAGGAGGAGTCTGGTACATACTGGAGCGGTACTGGCAGCCGACCATTTTACCTGCATCCTTAGCAACGGTTCATATGTATGATTTTCACTTGAGTTCGATGGGTGATTTTGAGGCCCAACAGTCTTTAAAGGCACGATGCTTCCCCGAGAGGAACTTGTGTGTGTGTGTGTGTTGTGTGTGTGTGTGTGTGTGTGTGTGTGTGTGTGAGAGAGAGAGAGAGAGCAGACTGTGTCGTGGGTCAAACCCCTTTTACACAAGATTCACTCGTCCAAAGTATACTTATACTGACAGAGAGAATACCTGCAGGTTTGAGATACGTTGAATCAGGGTGAGAGATACGGAGACAGTACACTTGATGTTCACAGAGAGTTATACGAGAGTCCATCGAGAGAGATAATTACGTCTTCACTTTTAGAGACTTGTACATATACTTTCTACTAACCCGCATTCCTGGACTACTAATCTTCACTTCAAGTCTGTATTCTTACGTTTAATACACTTATATTTCTATCTCAGTTACTGGCGTTGTTTATTTATTTGTGCAGGATTCCATTCCCGGAATCCAAAACACTGAACTTTGAATACGATATTATTTATTATATTACTATATACGTTTATTGTTTTCTTATACAGAAATTAGTCAAAACAGATAAGAAATATCGCTAACTTTTGACAGCAATCTATTGAGACAGCGTCGAAGTGAGTTATTTTTTTCGTGCAAAACAAAAATACCTTTGCGAATAGCAACAACAACAAAAAGAAACACAACGGAGAAGGGAAAATTAAGTATTTTCACGTGCACCTGTGCTTTCTTTTAAGAAATAACAGCTTCGCAACGAAAGAGGAATCCCAGCAGAAGTGGAAATAGAGTTATTATCTGGCTTATTGAAGAGTATGATTCTTGTACGTTTGCATATAAAAAAGGATTGTTTTAAGCGTAACGATTTGCCATCCCAATATTTTCTGAAGAACCGAAGGAAATAAGTCTTTTTTTTCTTTTACAAATAAATACAAATAAAAACAACGATGTCCGAACCCTCAAATTGACAATGATAAAATAACACAATAAATTCACTATAACAGTTTTCTGTCTTGATATATTACAACACACACATTGAAATATATAACCTTTATTATGATACCTGCATATTTAGATACAGTATTTGAACTAGTTTATCTACAACACACTTGTATATCGTTATAATGAGGCCTCACACCAGTGAGGGAGGCCGGTGTGCAAGTGAAACCGTTGAGATGAAGGCCCCGAAACGGTACACATTCTCTCCTGATGACCCCAGTTTAAATATAAATTCGAGAGGAACACATCAAAAGAAATTCAGTGAAGTCATATGCCGTAGAGAAGCTCGGTGGAGATGTCATTAGCATGAGGAGCATTACACATCCAGCTCGTTTCAGGTGAGTTTCAATTAATTTCCAGTAATTTCCTTCTACTAATATATCATAAGGTGTTTCCATTATATATTATTATCTTTTCATGATATATATATATATATATATATATATATATATATATATATATATATGGATACATAGGAATTTTACCCCATGCAAGGCGGGAGTGCCACTAGCATGCAAAGGGTTACAGAGAATGAAAAAAAGCGTAAAGAGGGGGTGTTTGAGGGAAAGATAAAGAGAAGGATGGGGATCAAGGTCAAGGCAACAAAAGATGCCGATTGACATTACATTTACATTTTTTGAAGATTATAGTTATTAGTGAAGCAAGTAAGAGGAAGGGAGTTCCAATGTCGGGAAGTACGAGAGAAGAAGCTCCTAGTGTAGAAGGGGCGGTTACATTTAGCTGTTTCGACAGCGAAAGAGTGGGATTAAGATGCGACCGTGTTATCACGCTTAAATTCATGCAGTTAGGGCACTAGTGAAAATAGCTCGACAGAGCAGTTGACATGAAAATATCTTTAGAAAAAACACAGGGAAGCCGCAGCACGTCTGTCAGAAAGTGACTGGAGTCGACATGCCAGGTCAGTACCTATCACATTGCATATCCATCTTTGGATTTAGTCGAGAACCTAGAGATGAACATCGGGGGCACCAGATCATATATGGCAACAGTATTCAAAGCAAGGACGAATGGTAGATTTGTAGACTTGAAGGATGGACTCAGACAAGAAAACCCTTCTGGCGCGACACAGAGGACAAACCTTCCTTGCGGTAGATGTAGCTATTGATTCCATGTAGTTGTTCCACCTCAGGTCAGAGGAAAATGTGAGACCAAGAAGGCGCCGATAGATGCTCTGGTGAAGGTGAGCATCAGCCATGCTGATAGGAGGCAGGGAGGTTACTCTATGGCGGGTAAATGAGAGCAGTTTCGTTTTTTACAAACCATTTCCGTCCCCAGTCAACCACAGATGGGAGGTCCTTTTCAACACCAACGGCAGGTTGATTTTTATCAGCAATGCCGGATTTACTATTGAGGCAGGAGTAAATGGTAGTGTCGTCTGCGTAGATGTGTACTTGGGAACTGATGACATCAGGAAGATCGTTGATGAAGATCAGAAACAGCGTAGGACCCAGGAAAGAGCCTTGGGAAACACCAGCGTTCGTATGAAAAGAACTGGAGGAGAACTCGTTTTGGACGAACTTCATTACACGGTTTGACAGGAATGATTGGATTAAATCAAATAATCGACCTATGTAATACCGTATCCCCGAAGCTTACGAAGAAGGCCGGTATCAAACGCCTGAGAGATATCTAGAGCCACAGCACGAGCTTTACCGTTATTATCAAGAGCTTGGTATACAAATTCAGTTATGGCCGTAAGCACATCAGCGATAGACTGGGAAAAGCGAAAACCATATTGTTTGTCAGAAAGTAGATCATGAGATGTAAGATATTTAACCACCTCGGCGTTGATTAAAGCCTCGTAGATTTTGCGGAGAGTGGCAGGAATCTGATAGGACAGTAGTTAGATAGGTCAGAAGGGCCACCAGAGTTATTAAAAACAAGGACGATGAGAACTTCCAACAGGCTGGATAACAAGAGTCAGGAGGCAATAATTGGCAATGGAGTGAACTGGAGCCAGCTCAGGAGCACATTTCTTTAGGACTACGGTTGGGACCCCATCACCATCACTTGCTTTATGAAAGTCTAAAATAGATATGATGTCCAATACCATCGGTAGGATTATGCTCATCTCACTCAATAGACCCTTAGTTCTAGGGGGAAAATCAGGTGTGGGTACTCCGGACGAGATGAGTGTTGAGTTGGATGAGCAAATCATTCAGCCTTATCAGCTGTGGAAATTAAGACTTCGAATTGATTGAATAGAAGAGGTATTGTGGATTTGCTGTTGTCTCGCACACTCTTGCAGAGTCGCCAATAGTCTTTAGAACCAAACTTGCGAGAATCAATACGTTGTTTCATTCTTTCAGCAAATAGTATCTTTGCTTCACTGAGGACACGCTGGCACTCATTACAACCAGAGACAAAGAGACGTCGGTTGCAATCAGACATGTCGCTTCGGTACAGACGGAAGGGGTGATTCCTATGGGCTATAGCAGCTGAGCAAGTAGCTGAGAACCAAGGAGATGTGCCCGATTGAGCTTTATATTTACTTGCTGGGATAAAAGCCTCGATGCCTGCTTTTACCCAGGAGGAAAACTGAGACGCACATTTTTGAATGGTGTGATTAACCACATTCCAGGGGACGTCGCGAAGGAAATCACGGAACGAGTTCCAGTCTGCACGTTGATATGAGAAAGATGTTCAGTTAGTAGGAGGTTCTTAGTTGGGGTCGGGAGTAGAAAGAGATGTTAATAGATATTACGGCATGATCAGAGTTGTCAAGAGGGCAGAGCTACATCGCGCGACAAGAGTGAGGGATGGAAGTAAAACAGAGATCGAGAACGGTAA
>OZ038480.1:28364412-28371912 GCA_964036315.1 Acanthosepion esculentum
CATTCGTTCGTGCTGTCCACCGACGGCTTAGTGGTAGAATCTCCGACTGACGCCAATTCAGTCGGGTTTCAATCTTAGCTAGAGTCAACCGGACGTCTAGCCACACTGAAGAGCTGCGAAATGATCTGTATGTGGATGAAATTATATATGTTTGACTTTGTTAGATGCAACTGTAAGTTCTTTGTTAACAGTTTCTTTTCTCGCACTTATCGTCTGTGGAACTCTATTTCAGCTTCTTGTTTGCCAACTAATTTTGATCTAAAAAATTCAAACGTAATGTCAATCGTTATCTTCTTTCTTATTGATTCATCTTCCTTTATTGTACTCTCTCCTCAATAATGTTTTACTTTTTCTTATTCTTTCACACTCAGTAACTCGTTGTGTTTTAATGGCTCTATAGCCTAGTTTGGGGTGAAATGAATAAAACATGTATGTGAAATATTTCTATCGTAGAATTAACTGCTTGTAGTATTGGAGAAAAAAACTAAATAAATTTAGTTATATATTTATCGATATTAAAATCCATAATTAAAATACTTAGTATTGACACGAAATACATTGACACGAAATACAAAATCAACTCGTTGCGGGATGGAGGAATATAATTTACAAATTCTTTCATCGGGAATGTTCTTTTATTCCACTTGGCAGGAAACCCAAAACTCTTGGAATCTCTTTGACTTTCTGCTATGCATCTGGGCTTTCAACTCTCCCCACATAGGTTCAATGAGGTTAAGGACAGAGCTCTGGGCAAGCCAAAGTAATGTCTTTAGAAGTGAGAAACCTCTCAATTGCACGCGATGTATGACAAGGTGATTCATCATGTTGGATATCATTACTTTCTGCGATATCTGTCAATAGGGGGGACTTTAGGAAAGTAATATATTTTTCGATGTTCAGAGTTCCATTGATTTTTATCAACTTTCTTGTACCATTGCTTTTAATGTAGCCCCAAACCATTAAACACCTATCACTGGATTTTACTGTTTTTGTATGTTTCGGGTTGCTTCTTGTTACGATTGGTCTTCGGATGTGCGCTCTTGCATAAGGATTTAATTCTTTTTATCCATTGTTACTATACATTACGGCTTGGGCACATCGACATCGGTTAGCACGCTTATTTCACTAGATCAATTACGAGTGAATAGTGAGTTAGATTCTCGCTGGGTTCACTATACATTCTGCCACATCTAATCTACATTTAAAAAATAAGTATACATAAGGGCTTACAGCGATCAACGAAGTTAAGTAAGGCCGATCCGGGTCAGTACCTAGATGGGTGACCGCTTCAGAATAATCATGTGATGTAAGGTTGGATGTGCGGGTTGTATAATGGGTAATGGCTCAGAATTGTTAATCGGGGAGTCGAGTTCCAATTCCCGTTGGGTTCGTTATATTCATATACGCACAAATATCATTGAAAACAGTATGAATCAGCCTCTTCTCCCCCTAGTTATGGGTTAATTAGTAAACTTCTATCACTAAATTATTATCATCTCCTCCACATCAAAAAATCTTACAATTAAAAAAATCTGGCTTTAAATAATCTATATCAGATATCAGTTCGCCCTTTGTCTTCGTCTTATTCGATATTTTTTTAAGTTAATAGTAGCCTTTCTGATACAAGACATCCATTTAGATGACGTTCAAGTATAATTATTCTCCCTGTATCAATTGACAATTTAGTAGTTTTAGTCTCCATCTATTAGTTAAAGAGTTATTGGTTCGGATATTGGTAACCTTTCTTTTATTTCCTTTGACTAATTTCGAACATTTTCCAGCCGTTTTCATAACCAAATCGCTCCCAACATCAGCCTACGATTCTTGAGTTACTTGGATAAAACGTCTTGATATTCAAGTCACTCCATCACAATTTTGTGTGACTAATTTCGTTAATTGCGATATTTCGATTATTTTCATCCGCCTTTCCAAGCTCACTTTTCTTCTCATTTTAAAACTTAAAGCCACTCTACTAAAAAAAATAACAAACTTTGAAGACTGCAGACTTTAAGCCCTTCCCCGGTTTAGACGTGTATATGCGCTTTTACCGAAAGAACCTTTTTTTGACACGGACAATTAAACACGCCCAAAGCATAACGTACAGACATGTTTATACGTCGATGTTGATTCTTTTTATGCCCTTTTGAGCTGGAAACAAGTCCAATTGTCAACTGATACGTCTCGTAGAGTTGTTAGCCACGGCTCGGGTACTTCAAGGTGCCTCAGTTTCTTAGTTACTATATTAAAAACAAATAAAAATAATCGTCTGAAAATGAAAAAATTTCCAAAAATAATCTTCGTTTGATCCTTTGGCATGAGAAATTTACATGCGTATTACAATCCCGGATGATGCTAATTTTGAGAGATATCAAGGGGTTCAACGTTTCTGCATTCCTTATTTCCAGTATTATATTTTATTCAGGTTTGTATCACCCCCATGGAATGCGTTCATGTGAGGACGCCAACTTGCATTACGCTCCTGAATTACCACATTACCCAGAATGCACATTACCCAGAATGCACATTACCCAATAATTATTACTTAGTAAATATTAAGCAAATTTTTTTTCTCTTGTTACTGTATAGTGGCACAGCAAATGTTATAGTTTTCTGCTCTAGAAATGCATGGTAAATAGCTTTACTCTAAGTAATATTGGGTTGGGACAAGGCCTTTTTCAATAGGTGATGTTTGATTGTGAATTTGTAAAGTTTCTACCTTAAAAGTGAAAATGGAGGAAAATTAGATGCATTTTCGTCATTTAATACGCTGTTATTTCCGGAAATTAAAAAAAAAATAATATAAAAACAGCAAAAAAGATATGTGCCGCTTATGGAGATGATGCCGTAGCTTATAATAGAATTCGCTAGTTGTTCTCTAGGAACTAGAAGTGGAAATTTTGATCTGGAATATCGAGAACGTTTCCGTTAGCCTACAGTAGTTGATGGTTACCAAATCGAAATGCTGATTAAAAATAATCCAAATCACAAGACACGGGACATCGAAGAGATATTTCCCAAATTTCATATTAGCGTTGTAAAGCATTTAAAAACGCTTGAATATGAATTGCTACGATGTTTTTTTGCCTTACGATTCAGCGGAAGAATTTAATGAACTACATTTGAATCTGTGACTCTCCGCTTAAACGTCACAGAAAACGACCCATTAAAAGAAAAACGATCACAGTCGATGAAAAATCGATTGTTTAAAACAATCCGGAGCGAAAAATGTCATGGGAAAAATGAAATGTCACACGAATAAACACTCAAAAATCTAGTCTGCATCCAAAGCAGACGATTCTATGTATCTAGTGAGATTGGAATGATATTACGAGCTCTATCTACAAAATCAGACGTTGAATTCAGAAAATTACGTTTTCCAATCCGAGTGATTAAAGGCACTGGATGAATTAGTCTGAAATCTTTATTGAGTTTATCTAGTATTCTTACAATTTTCCGTTTGGTGGGTACAAGGGAGTGTAAAAATTGTCCGTAGTATCTATTTTCCCTGTCGCTTTCGTAGCACTTCTTTAGCGATTTTCAATATTTACAATCTCCTATTTCCACCAAAAGAGGGCATTTAATATTAGAAAAACACAATAAAAAAATAATTTATCGAACTTTCTTTGTCCGAAATTGTTAATTGATTCAACGATATATATATATATATATATATATATATATATATATATATATATATATTATTTATTTATTATAATTTTATCATATAGACAAAACCATTTTACTCACAACAAAGATGCAACTTGGTTTCAGTGCATTTTAACTGCACATCTACGGGTGAGGGTCGGAAATGGTTATAATGATAATAAATAAATAATTATCGCTCTACTACCTGTATCGAGGTCTTTTTTGAATGAATGCTGCGAACGTTAGAATTTATATATTTTATATATTACTTTCGTTCTCATCGCATCGGATATATATATATATATATATATATATATATATATATATATATATATATATATATATATATATATATATATATCCGATGTGCAGTTAAAATGCACTGAAACCAAGTTGCATCTTTGTTGTGAGTAAAATGGTTTTGTCTATATGATAAAATTATAATAAATATATATATATATATATTGTTGTGGGGCAGACCCTTTTACACAAGATGGACTCGTCCAAAGTATACTTATACTGACAGAGAGAATACCTGCGAGTTGAGATACGTTGAATCAGGGTGAGATATACGGAGACAGTACACAGGGTGTTCACAGAGAGTTATACGAGAGTCTAGCGGGAGAGATAATTACGGCTTCACTTACAGAGACTTGTACGTATACTTTCTACTAACCCGCATTCCTGGACTACTAATCTTCACTTCAAGTCTGTATTCTTACGTTTAATACACTTATTTTTCTATCTTAATTACTGGCGTTTTTTATTTATTTGTGCAGGATTCCATTCCCGGAATCCACAACATATATATATATATATATATATATATATATATATATATTGTCTTCCACAGACAGACTCTTTCGCCGTATCACAGCTCGTCAGTGTGGCTAGACGTCCGGTTGCCTCTAGCTAGGATCGAAACCCGGCTGAATTGGCGCACGCCAGGGATGAAGGTTAAGTCTTGCTATAATAGCCGTAAAAATCACTGTTTGCAAACCCACATTTCCTCCCTCAGAGAGCTCAACCGAAATTAATTTTTTCAGGAGCCTATATATTGCCATCCACAGACAGACTGTTTCGCTGTATCACAGCTCTTTAGTGTGGTTGCCTCTAGAAAAAAATTCAATAGAAAAAAAGACTAAAATCACCCGTACTGCTCGAAAAAGACTACCAGCGCCGCAATGTCTAGCCAAAAGAAAAAAACACCGATGGAGTATCAAGTTGAACGTAATACATTAAGTAGAACAAAATTAAAATACCTAAAGAGCCAGAACCTATCTACGTAGGTTTCACCTACCGAATCATCAGGATAATTCTGGCTTATCCTGATGATCTAGTAGGTGAAACCTAGATAGATAGATTCTGGCTCTTTTGGTATTATATAATATTTTTCGCACAAACCCATAAATTATGATATTAAAAACCATTTGATTTTTTTAAGTACATTAGTTTTAGACCTTAGCTGAATTGAATTTATTCGAAGGTTAGGTATAAATGCTACTTTATATTTTAATGTTATGTATAAGGAAATATTTCCGTTTTGGATAAGCAAATTTAAATCTTTTCCAAATGAATCCTTGATCAAGTGAAGGATTCTTTTTCTGTTTATAGATTAGTAGATATGAAATATGTTTCACTTTTTAAATATATTGTTTTTTTTTGTTATATTTGTATTATCGTAGTATTTATTTTACTTTCTTGGTCGGTTTTCCGTAAGAATATTTACAGTTTATATTAATGATAAACATAAAACAATTATATAATAAAATTTTTGGATTCTCGGTTTTATATATAAAAATGTAGGTGTTTCTTTACATTAGGGGTTGGTAAGTTTTTGAAGAGAGCGAGTTAGACAACTTATGCTGTGTCTTGGAAGCGGGCCATGAAATCAAATGTACTATTAGGTTGGTGCAAAAATAATGTCGTTTTTTGACGTTCAACTTCAAAAGATTATAACTCCTTTCATAATAAACTTTATTAATCGAAATAAGAACCATTAGAATCGACACAGTTTTGCCAACGAGAAACAAGTTTATTTATCCCATTAGCATAGAAATCCGGAGTTCTGGAAGCGATGAAGTCATTGAAGGCCGATTCGGCATCATCTCGGCTTTTGAAGCATTTTTCGCGCAGGAAGTTGTCCAGATGCTTGAAAAAGTGATAATCGGTGGGCGAGAGGTCCGGTGAATATGGCGGATGAGGCAGAGTCTCGTAGCCCAATTCGTTCAGCTTCTGCAGGGTCAGTTGAGCAACATGCGGGCGAGCGTTGTCATGGAGGAGAATGGGTCCCTTCATATTGACCAATCTCGGCCGCATACGTTGGAGCTTCTGGTGCATTTCGTCAATTTGTCGGCAGTACTTCTCCGCCGTAATCGTTTCGCCCGGATTCAAGAAGCTGTGATGGATGAGACCGGCCGCAGACCACCAAACAGTCACCATAACCTTTTTTTGGTGCAATTTCGGTTTCGGGAAGTGTTGTGGAGCTTCTCCGGCATCCAACCACTGTGCCGAACGTCGCAGGTTGTCGTAGAGGATCCACTTCACATCACACGTCACAATCCGCTCGAGAAATGGGTCGTTTTTGTTGCGCAGAAGGAGCGTAGAAGACACCTCAAAACGACGATTTTTTTGATTATCCTTCAATTCATGCGGCACCCATTTATCCAACTTTTTTGACTTCCCTATTTGCTTTAAATGGCGAATGACTGTTGAGTGGTCGACCTCGAGTTCAACAGCAACTTCTCGTGTGGTTTTGCGAGGATCGGCTTCAATTAAGGCTTTCAAATGTTCGTTATCAACCGCAGTCGGCCGGCCGCGACCGTCTTCATCTTCGAGGCTCTCGTCACCATTGCGAAATTTCTTGAACCACCGTTGTGCCACACGTTCGTTAGTGGTTCGTGGGCCAAACGCATCATTGATATCACGAGCTGTCTCGGCAGCTTTTCGGCCTAGTTTGAACTGGAACAAGAAAATCGTGCTGATTTGAATTTTGTCCATGCTGTCGAAAAGCCTGCAAAAAATGAATGAAGAGATTGAGAACGGTAACGAATAACACGATTCGATTGAGCGAAAAACGCACTTCAAAATGATATATAACATGGCTATATATATCAATGAATTAATTCATAAATCATATATAAAAGTAACATATGTGAGAAAACGACATTATTTTTGCACCAACCTAATATAATAAATTGTCTCGACCTCAGACCGCGCTGTCAAGAAGGCTGCCTTGGTCTAGAGGTTGAAAGATAAAACAACGAAATTAATGTTTTATTAATTAAACAAGGTTCTTTATTTTACTGCAGGAATAACAGCATAACAACTAACGCAATCAACAAAATATGCAAATTCCTTACTACGGTTAATTTGGCAGGCCGGACAAAAATTATTCGCGGGCCAGATATGGTTTGCATGTCTGCATTTGCCAACGAATTCATTTCTTTTCTAATATTTAATCTTAATTTTTAAAGCCGATTATTTAAAAATTTTCTTCCACGCACAATCGGTACTTCTTGCTAGCATTGCAAGAATTCAAACAATCTATGCCCTATCATTGATTTCTCTTTCTCTACATATACAGGGCGATACAAAAGCAGTAGCCAGATTCTGGGAAGTCCTGCAGTTAACTTTTAGCACATTGCATTATTAATATTACTTCCCTTTACACTTCATTCTTTTTTAAGGCTTCTTAATTGCAGTAACCTTATTGTTAATTTCACTCCAAGGTGTTTTCTGTTGTCATAGAAGGATATGACAACACAACTATGAAATTCAAACAAATTCAAATTCATAGCTCACCTTCAGTGGCAGCATAATCTTATTTTACAAAAGTGATAAAGGTTGATATTT
>OZ038480.1:28376912-28446912 GCA_964036315.1 Acanthosepion esculentum
TTGAAATTACGCATATATATATATATATATATATATATATATATATATATATATATATATATATATAAAATATATATATATATATATATATATATATATATATTATGTCATTCACAGACAGTACTGTTTCGCTGTATCACAGCTCCTCAGTGCGACTAGACTTCCGAATGCCTCAAGCCAG
Source organism: Acanthosepion esculentum (assembly GCA_964036315.1). Classification (NCBI taxonomy): domain Eukaryota; kingdom Metazoa; phylum Mollusca; class Cephalopoda; order Sepiida; family Sepiidae; genus Acanthosepion; species Acanthosepion esculentum. The sequence goes on from OZ038480.1 coordinate 28,377,094, forward strand.
GATTGAAACACAAATAATTTGGTGTCAGTCAGAGCTATCTTCACTCGGTAGAGTTACACAACTAAATCTAGCGTATTGTTTTTACAAATGTAAACAAATGCCCATCAGCCAAAGTGCTCCATTCATTTTACTGAAGAGCTTTGCATTAGTGCAGGTGGCTATTGTTTATAGAATTAGCTTATCACTCAACAGTGCTCAATTGAAATGTATTTTCAAGAGCTAAATTATGTCATTCACAGACAGTACTGTTTCGCTGTATCACAGCTCCTCAGTGCGACTAGACTTCCGAATGCCTCAAGTCAGGATTGAAACACAACTAATTTGGTGTCAGTATATATATATATATATATATATATATATATATATATATATATATATATATATTATTCCAGGATCATTTTCCAACTTATTCATGATGATCCTCGCCCTCTCTAACCTTTTAACTTTCTGTCCCGGTGTAACAAGTTGCTTCACAGGTTTCATGTACGATTTCATTTTCAAGTCTTCTTTCACTGCTCTTTGGACTGTCATAGCTGAAACTCCCCCCCACGTGTCGAATGTCTTATGGATTGAGTTGGATCTTTTCGAAATTGATTTCTTTAGCTCTTAATTGAAATGATGATCCATTTTCCTGTTGTGACCTCCTGATCCAGTTTTCCTCTCTACTGTTTCCTCTTTTTGAAAACCTATTGACCATTCTCTTGGTGGTTGTTGAATGGAATCTGAAGATAGAATCCAGAGTATGAATGTTGGTATTCAAGGCTTGAATAATCTTTTTCCTTTCACCATTGCTTAGTTGGTAAGACAGTGGGGCTGACACAAAATAATTTGAAGCTGTTCTTTTTTTAGCTGAATAACTGAAACGGTTTTCAGTGATTTTTGGAGTCACGATGTCTAAACGACGTATTTGAAAAAATGGAAAAAAGAAACTCAATTAGTTTAGTGTTTTTTTTTTAGATATTAAACATTTTTTGGGATGGACAATTATCCAATGCTGTCACACTATTTGGACAATTTTGCTGTTATACACAGTATATATATATATATATATATATATATATATATATATATATATATATATATATATATATATATATGTAAAATACAGTAGGAAAACTGTAATATTAGCCGACGCGTTTCGTCCAATGTGGACTTTTCCAAGGCAAAAACGAATTGAATTTATTAAAACAAATTCATTTCGTTTTTGCCTTTAAAACGTCCACATTGGACGAAACGCGTCGGCTAATATTAGTTTTCCTATTTTCTTTTACATTTATAAATATTGTCTTTTTCTACAGGTTATGTCTGAGAAATCTTTCATATATATATATATATATATATATATATATATATATATATATATATATATATGATGAAAATCATATATGCTTGACAAACGTACCGATAAGCCATAGTTTTAAATAAGTCCCCCCCACCTTCCACTTAGGATACAATCTTTTCCCTGTGAGCAGGTTTTCATAGCGCCGCCCACGCGACGCCAGCGTATCCGTCTCCAAGAAAGAATACTCTGACTTTAGAATTTCAGTTTTTCTGTTTCTGACCAGTCCTGTATATATCGTCTCTTCATCTAACTTAAATCTAATATAAATATGTCTCCATTAACCATGTCCTGAAGAAGGTCTATTTGACCGAAACGTCTGACGTCGACAGAATAACAAAAACAAAAACAAAATAAAAACAGTAAACTCACATATTCGGATTTTGCTTTGTCTTTTCCACATTTTCATCATACCGTCGGATCTACATCCACACATTTGATTTCATATATATATATATATATATATATATATATATGTATAAAGAGATATGTATCTGTGTGTGTGTACGTGTGCCTATTTGTTGTAACCTAGGAAAGGTTACTGAATAGAATAATCAAACGAATGTTGGTAATGAACGATAATACTTAGGACACGAAAAATACATATAATATTTGTCCTCGGCGCGTAGAAGTAGCCATCTGCTAGAAGTGAATCAGGTGAATTCAACAATGAATCTCCTACCGCCCCACACAGTCAGATGTGGCACAATGCCCAATTTAATATTGGGTATCCGAGCCCGTAGTCTCGGCCAGAAATTCCCTGTAGACCCTAGTTTAAAACGGGGCTGGTAGCTTTTTCCCGAGATGAGACTCTGCGCTTCGACATAGCCTCGTCTGAGGATCGTCTCTGCCCGGAGACAGAGAGTTTGATCAGCACAGCTGGAGACGAATCTTCAACTTCAGACCAACATACAGTATTTACTACTGTATTTATGTGAATGGGGACATGCTCTTTATCGTCCGTAGGTATGCTACACCAGCACCCCTTTTTGGGTTGACTTGGATCCTTTCTGCATCTCTTCTTTTTCTTTTACTCCGTCTCTTTCGAACTTCTATCTCCGGAGATTTCTGAAGGATGGGTACATCGAATGTATCAAGAAGAACCTCCATAAGTTCAACCTCGCCTAGAGTAGTGCTTCCTTCGGTTGAATACTTACCTTTAATTTGATTATAGTGCCTCTTGTGCACTATTTCCGGACTTTTTTCTGGATACACCATCCTGCCAATTCTTCGGACGGCAGTTCCAACTTCCCAATATGTTTTATTTCCCTGGTAGACACAAAAAACATTTTGACTAATTTTATAATTTTTTTTCAGGTCTTTGCACCGCATGATGATGTTTTTTTCTTATTGGATATAAGCTTGACAAAAACTGATCGTATTTTTTGCTCAAGCATAATTTCTGCCAAAGTCGTGGCCGAAGGCGCATTTCTATTCAGTGTAAGCCTATACACCTATAAAAATTGCTGTAATGCGGCATCTGTGGATTCACCGTTGGCTTTTTAGAGCCCTTTTGAAGGTATCCACAAAACGCTCTGCCTGGCCATTACTTCTAGGATTGTAAGGACAATTGTTATGTGCTGTACCACAAACATTTTGTAAAATTCCTTTAATTCTTTCGGTGTCAACTGATTGCCGTTATCTGATACAATCGAATCTGGTACTCCGAACCTCGTGAACAGTTCGTGTAGAAACTGAATTACTACTTGCGTGGTTGATTTCTTACATCTGAAATCTCTGGCCTCTTTGAAGAACTGTCTACGACAATTAGATAATAGTCCCATTAAGTGGACCAGCAAAGTCAACATGCAGACGTGACCATGGGCGGTCAATTTCAGGCCATGCATTGAACTTAATTGGTGGTGCTTTAGCCGCCAAAGCACAGCCTTTGCATGATTTCACCAGACATCCAATACCTCTGTCCAATGCTACGCCAGTTCATATAACTTCTCATCAAGCTTTTCATTCTGGATATACCAGGATGTCCAGATACTTACCTGATGTGGGGACCCGTCTCCGTGCTGGTGGTATCATGGCTACGACTAGCTTGGACCGGCTCTGACCAGTTTGGACCAGCTATGACAAGCCAAGACCAGCTATGACTAGCTTAGACCAGCTTGGACAAGCTATGACTAGCTAAGACCAACTTAGACCAACGGCGCGAGTGAAAACACTCGGGTCCCCACGTTAAAAACTGACTTTGTGTCACAACCTGACTCAGTAGGGGGTGGGGGTCAAGTAAATATCTATACCAGGATGTCCTGCATGAAATTCTTTCAAGATTCTCTTTTGTAGTGCCAAAGGTACCACTACTCTTTTGCTGTACATGAGGACGTCATCACACATTGAGTATACACCCGAATCTGCTTTAGTCCTGTCTTTAAGTTTTTTTCTTCATTTCAGTAATAAATTTGTCCTCCAACGCTTTACTTTTTATATCTTCCAGCGTCACAGGCATCACCCGCACAGTATTGCATAGTACGTTTTTTTTTTTATCTCGACTTCCGATTGTAGAGAAGCAATGACCGTGTCTTCTAAAGGTTCATTATTCTTTGGAATAAGTCAGGACAATCCGTACGCATGACTTAATTTACATGATGGTAAGAATTCCATTTTAAAGTCGTAATTTAGTAAAATGATTCCCCATCGTTGTAACCTATTCGCCTTATGGGTCGGTAATCCTTTTTTGGACACAAAAATAGCTATCAACGGTTTGTGATCTGTTTGTAGAACATATCTTCCCCATGAATCTAATAATTTTTTTCAGAGCAAAGATAATCCCTAAATTTTCCTTTTCAATCACGGAGTAATTTTTCTCAGCTCAAAGAAGCGTCCTGGATGCGTGTGCAATCGGTTTAATCTCTTCGATGTTATGCATAATGCAGGTTCCTATACCGTACACACTAGCGTCACTTGCTACGATTCTTTCTTTTCTTTTCTTGAATCGTAGTGTGTCAAGAACAAGTCTGACGTTAGTATTTTTTAAAATTTTCTCAAATGCTTCCTGGCATTCTGTCGTCCAAGACCATTTAGTGTCTTCAAAAGGTCATTCAACGGAGCTCGCAAGCAATGCATATTTGGTACAAATACATTATAGTAACTTGATAACCCCAGAGGAAACTTTGCAGGGTACTGACATTTATAGGATCAGCCATGTCCTTTATATCACTGGCATGTGCCAGATCATGTCTCTTGCCCTTCTTGTCACTTATCTGACCTAAATATTTAATTTTGTCCATAAAGAATTCACATTTTTCGTCCTTCAGTTTGAGTCCAGAGTCCTGAATTCTTCTGAAAAAACTTCGAAAATATTTTTCTTGTGTTCTTCAGGGTTTTCACTTTTCAGCAAAATATCGTCAAGATACGCAACTGCAAAGTCCAGTCCACCCATTGTATCCATTAGTTGCTGAAAAATCGCTGGAGCGACCTTTATGCCGTCAGGCAAACGATTAAATTTGTACATCCCACGATGTGTATTTATGGTATGGTCAACAATCTTGAACATTCGTCGTCTACTGGAATCTGAAGATAAACGTCACTTAGGTCGATTTTGGAAAATTTCCGACCCTCACTCAGCTGCGCAAAAAACTCTTCCGGTCCCGGAAGTGGGTAAGGATAACTTTTGAGAGCATCGTTCAAGCCCGTGGAAAGTTCCGCGCAAACACGTATCTCTTTCGACTTTCTCATTATATAAACGGTTGGCGAAGCCCAATCGCTATATTATTCCACCTTCGATAAATCACCCGTTTTTTCGAGTCTATCAAGCTCGTCATCAATTTGTTTTAATGAAGCAAATGGTGCATTTCTTTTCTTTTTGACAATGGTTTGTACGTTTTCTTTTAGCTTGAATTTACCTTTCATTTTCTTGCACCTGCCTAACCCATCAGAAAATACGTTTGGGAATTTATTTTTAATTCTTCTTTTAGACTTTCTGCCTCGTTAGTAAAACCTTTCACTATTTGGCAAAACGAATTGATCGGACTGTCCCATAAATTGAACTATTCCATCCAATCAGTTCCAAACAGTTTATTCGTGTGTTTTCATGACAAAATGTCTTAACTTCAAGGTTTTATCTATTAACGATACATTCGTCAAAAATTGCCCAACAAATTTTATTTTCTGTCCTGTAACAACCCGAGCCATTATTTTTTGGTAACCATTAACATTGGTTTACCCAATTTTCTCCATGTATAAATATTTATTATGCTCAAATCAGAACCACTGTAGAGTTGCTGTCTGATGTTTTTGTTCATGATTTTTACCTGTACAAATTTTCTCATAGGAGATTTATCCACATTAGTGATTTTAATGTAATTACTAACTCGATTTTAAAATTTTGCCTTACAGTGAGTTTTTTTTATTTCTTTTTTTCAACACCGAAAACATTGTTTCGTTTTGTAAGGACAATCCTTATACCAATGCAATTCTCCACAAGCGTACAGGGGTTAGTTTATTTAGCAACTGCCCCACGCATTCACATGTGGCACAAGGCCTAATTTAATGTGGGGTTCCTGAGCCCGTAGTCTGGGGACAAAAAATCCCCGTAGAACCCACATAAACGGTAGTGGGTTCGTCTACCTTCCCGAACGAGACTCTGCCCTTCAGCATAGCTTCGTCCGGGTTCCTCTCTACCCAAATGCAGGGAGTTCGACCGTATAGCTGAACAACTTTCAGCTAGTGCGAACAGGGGTTATGAGTGAGGTTTTTTTTTTATTTTTCATTTTATATTTTTGACGCACTTTTTTAATGTGCGAGACGCCGCCTATCTCAATATCTTTGGCATCTCGACAAACATTTATAAATTTCTGACAATCTTCTATGTTTTGCAACGTTAAATTGGATTCGTTTTCCAATTTATTTAAAATCCTTCTTCAGATTTCAGCGTCTTTTGTTGATAACAAACCTTGCACAGATATCAAGCATTTAAAATTGTCACGGCTTAATTCCGCTAATTTGAACTTTTCACAATTTTCGTTCACAATGCTCACAAACTTTGTGAAGTCGTCATCATTTTTAACTAAATTCATACATTTCCATCTTTGATGGAATAAAGACGTTTTCGGGCTGAAAACTTCCGAAAGCAAAGTAACCGTTTGTTTAAATGTTAGGTCACTAGTCTTCTTTGGTAATATATTGTTTACGAACTTAGTGTGTTTGACAGCGCCTAGAGTCCTTACCAAAAGTCCCACCTTTTTATCGTTGGACCAGTTTGTACAGTCTTATACAAATCTTCGTATCTACGGAAGTACAACGAAAAAGTTAACTCTTTTTTAGTAGATAGTGAAATTCCGCAATCGTATTTACGATAGCGTCTTCGGAATATCCATTCTTATTATTCGTGAACAGTTTCTGTTGTCCTAACAATATTTCCACGAGTTTTTCGAATTTTTGTTCGTACCGTTTTTGCTGTTCGTCTTGCCGTTTGACCATTTCAAGTTGTATCGTTTTAAAGTCTTCCATTTTGAGTTTTTCCTCATGAAGGCTTGATGAATTTCAACGTGTGATTTTGGCGATATCTTTATTCGGCAAAGTTGTACTGGTGAACGTTTCCTTGATTTGCGGTCAAATTCTTGACACCAAAATATCGCACTAGTTATGTTTTCAGATTTGGGTAAATCCTCGTCACTAAAATGTTGTATTTTTGCCAGTTCTTGTCAAAATGTTGTATTTTGGCTAATCCTCGTCGCCAAAATGATGTAACCTAGGGAATGTTACTGAATAGAATAATCAAACGAAGGTTGGCAATGAACGATAATACTTAGCACACGAACAACACATATAAGAATCACCAGTGACTCATAGAAGTAGTAGTCAACTGCTAGAAGTGAGTCAAACTGAATTCCACAATGAATCTTCAACTACAGGATATCTACCAACTGCCCCATGCGGTTAAAAATATAGAAGGATGCTATCCAAGAACATAAAAACATTGAAAATACACATATTATACATCCATGTTATTTTAGCTTTGTACACTGTTGTAACCTAGGGAATGTTACTGAATAGAATAATCATACAAAGGGTGGTAATGAATGATAATACTTAGGAGAAGAACAACACATATAAGATTCGCCAGCGGCGCGTAGAAGTAGTCAACTGCTAGAGTCAAATGAATTCCACAGTGAATCTCCAACTGCAATATTTATTTGTAAAAAAGTACAAAAGGCCTAAAAAGGGTGGTGGAGTGGGGGAAAAGGAAGGTCTTCATCTGCCTTAATTTTAAACTTAGCTAGCCACAAACACTGACCCAGGCATACAAACAATAATCCTAACATCAAAACAACGCATTCTTACTTACCTTTCTTACTATATCTGAGACTAACTGCGATCTCGGCCTTCACTTGTACCTCCGACCAATTCATATCCAGCTGGATATCAGGACCGAACCAGACGCCGAGTATCTTGACCGGCCCATCCATCCAGAGGAAAGTTCCGGGAAGAGAAACTCCGTTCCATGCACCCAACCGCAAGCCAACAAACTTATCCCGGTTGATCTTGGCCCCTGTCACGATCTCATAACCACTGATTTCTTTGCTGACTTCGTCAATCTCGGCTCTGCTCGATACAAGAACCGAAACGTCATCAGCATAGGCAGAATACCTGGTTGTGGTGGTAGCACCAGGCAGGAAAATTCTGCGTAGGACCGGATTCGTGTTTAACCTGCGAAGGAAAGGTTCCAATGCAAGAACGTGAAACAAAGGCGAAACCGGACAACCTTGATGAATGGAGCGAGATCGTACCCCATTCACCTCCACCAGCGCAACGGGAGACAGAAGTCGGATCCAGGTGCAAAAGTCCGGCCCGAAACCGGCCACCGAAAGGTCAGCCTCCAGGAATGGATGGTCAACTCTATCGAAGGCCTTGGACTAATCTAAATTGATCAGCGCGGCTCCACTGTCGACTTGTTCTAAGATCAAGCGTACGATATGCAGGTTGTCCTGAATAGTCCTGCCCTTCACAGCACAGGTTTGTTCGGAGCCAATCAGACTATACAGAAAAAGCTGCAAAAGGTTGGCTAAGACCTTCCCCAAAATCTTTAACTCTGTATTTAACATGGTTAATGGGCGAAAGTTATCTAACCCATCCCCAACGTTCTTGTCCTTTCGTAGTAACTTGATCACACCCCTGGTGAAGCGTTGAGGTATAGACCCCTGCTTCATCCAGTTGTTGTAAATCAGTTCCAGCAAAAGAACAAAAATGGGCTACTGCCTTAAGTAAACTTCGTAAGGAAGACCATCTAGACCAGGAGATATATCCAGACCAACCTGTTTCAGCGTTTCCCAGCTTTCCAACTGTGATGGGAACCTTCGCGCCCAGCCGCTTCAGTTGCCTCAAGGCAGTGTAAGTCGGTTAATAGGCGTCGAACTGAGCAGGGCTCAGAACGGTCTCCCTGGTGAAAAGATCCTGAAAGTAATCCCGAAAAACCTCGCATATGCCCGCGATTGTAGTTACGGTCCGCTTATCCAGCAATGTGATGCACGCGATATGTCGCCGAGACGCGCTATGATTTTCCTCTGTGTGCAATTCAGCGGACATATTCATCGCCTCAGAGGACATTCTTTTTAACCTAGCCCTAGCTACCAGAGCTTGATCCTTCTTGATAAGCAAGGACAACTCTGCCTTAGGTAAGGTTATTTCCCCACTATCCTGGGATTTAACTGCCCGATCGCCTTTTTGCTCACAAGCCGCTAATCTATCTAGATTGAGTCGACGATTAAAATCAGCAGCAAACGTTCTAATTTTTTATTTTAATTTGTCCCACCAGGCATTCCCAACCACAGCCCCCGTCAATTCTCTCTGTATCATTAGTAGCAGCTGGTCCCGGAAATACTGTTCACCAAATCATGAGCAGTTTAATTTCCAGTAGCCAGCCAACCTAACCTTAGGATTATCTAAGTTTACACGAACCCGGACAAGCCTATGATAAGAATAAACTATATAATGAAAACTTGGACACCCTAAGAGATCTACATCGACTCTCCTAACTAAGACTCGGTCGAGGTAGCTAGAAAGCATCACTGCAACCGAGTCGCTAATATTTGTCCAAGTCCAAACTACCTACCGAGGGTGCTCATAATTTAGCCCACTACGATCTATGTCGGGGTCAAGGATGGCATTCCAACCCCCCGCTAAAACTACTCGACGAGATGTCGTCAAAAACGGCTCGATCTGCCGAAACAAAGCAGGCCGCTCAGAATGGTTATTGGGCGCATAAACCCCAATGAAACGGAGAGCCTTATCCTTGATGGTAACATCCAGCACAAGACAATAGTACACGCAGCCTTCAAAGGCTTGCTCACTAGCCAAGAAACACCTCTCGAGCGACCATCAAAACATGCTGAATGGAGGGAGAGCCCTCTAGACAGAATGCTCTTATGGTCATGAGTAGAAAACCCGGGTCTCCTGCACACAACAAACATTCACCCCGAGGCGCTGAAGGATACTCAGTGCTTCCTCTGACGATTTAACCGGGGGATGGACCTTTGAAATTATGATAAACCAGAAAGCCTTCATCTCCATCACCAACTGTCTGGATGTAGAAAATGTCAATTATAGTCACCGGGCGTAGACCAACTTGCTGGAAGTGTGTGCAGACTGGTCACCTGTCCTCTTCCTGCACAGAGAAGAAGGCCTCTGAGATTCTGGTTCCTGTCGACCCAAATCCCCCCTGCGACCGAGTCTGTTACATCCGTCTCGCCTGTAATGGGCATGCCTGCGATCGGGACCGGTGTGGTTAAAACACCGGTTGGGTCTGTCTCTGTAACCGTAAATTCTATGCAAATGGTTTCTTCTCTCGCACTTCTCATTTGTGGAACTCTCTTCCGGTTTATTGTTTTCCTGTTAACTACTCTTCAAAAATGTAAATGAAATGTCAATCGTCTCCTTCGGTCTCCTTGAATATTGTTCTTTTATTGTCTTCTTTGTTTCTTACACTTTCAGTAACTCTTTGAATCGTAATATTTCTTCTGAGTATCTGACTAAATTGGCACAGATAAGCGGCCAACTGCTCCCCGACGATCTGAGGAGGAACTTACAATACTGATACGTTGGTCTTCTGCCTGTCTTCATATTCTCTACGCAGAATATGGTCTTTAGTTATGAGATCGCGACTCGAAGCGGCTTCACAGTCGGTAGGCGTGGGTAAAAATATCCCTTTCCTTTGATCCCCAGAGAAATTAGTGATTTAATAACGGTATTAACACAATTCTTTTCTTAACTCTCTTTAAGTCTTCGAGATTGACCAAAAGCCCATCTGCTGTCACTAGATGTGCGTAACTTTTGGCTTTCTCGAGGAACTCCGTGATGTTGATTGAACACTTAGGTTGGAATATCCAGCAGGAGGGCGTCTCTCCTACCACTACATTTTCGTCTTTAGTTTTTTCATCTTCAGCTACTTTTGTCTCTTTTGGTGAATTTTGGCCACTTTTCGCCTCCATAGATTCGTCAGATCTCGTCAGGTTTTCAGTATTTTGGGACTTTCCAGCTACCATACTTTCACTGGAAATATCGGCAACAACCTCATACTGTTGGATCTTTTCGTCGTTGATTGATTTCTCCATAACATCCTCCTGTTTATTCTCCTGTTCCTTATCGGGAGGATCTTTCTTTCTCCATTTGGTCCCGAAATGATTTTTACGGGCCATTTTGAAAAGTGGGTTAGGGGGTCTTTTTTTATATTTAAACGCAACCCTAGAAAACAATAAAAATTTTGAGACAAATTATGGTCTTTACAAGAAAAACGTGAACAATGCGTCACAAACAAACAAAAATGAAAAAATAAATATACACAAAATTAGTACGGAAAACAAAAGTTCAAACGAAAAATACCAAAAACAACAGTTATGTGAACGAAGACCCGAAAAAATTACCCAAATTAGGGTAAACTATAAAGAAAACACTTTAAACAACAATAAACCTTTTTAAAACTAAATGTAAAAATAAAAAACAATCTACAAACACGAATACCAAACAAACAGTAGGTATAAACGAAACAAAAAAAAAATTCAATGTGGCTGACGTAAATAAAAAAAAAGGTTCGCCGATGAACGAAATACAAAAATACAATTAAAAAACGGACAGATTAAATAAATAAACACAAAAATTAGAACAAATAAGAACACGGAAGAATTAAACAAATAAAACACAGAACACTTAACGGATATTTAAAAGGAAAAAAAAAACAAAGAACGAAGTAACAGGTAATAAATAACACGTAATAAAGAAACAAAGAAAAATAAAGTCGGACGACAATAAAAAAATAGCACGTAGAAAAAAATAAACAGAGAAAGTCTGGGAGGGGGGATGTAGGAAATCAAAAGAAACGGAAAAAATAACTTTAAAAGGAGACTTAACAGTAAAATCAAAAATTAATAATAGAAGAATAAATACAAAATTAAAGGAAAAATAAAAATGGGAATGTAATAAATTGAAAAAGAAAAAAATCAAAAAACTTTTTCAAATAAGAGTCAGAAAAAGAGAACGTAAAAAAGTAAAATAAATCAGAACTTAACTAAAACGGAGTTTGTAGAATCAAAAAACGAATTTCCTAGCCTGGCAGAAAAACGGTCGTACCAGGTCTAGTAAGGACTTTAACGCTGGCTGAATCTCCAACTGTAGACCAACATACAGTATTTACTACTGTATTTATGTGAATGGGGACATAACCATAATCGTCCTTAGGTATGCTACAACACTATGTATCTGTGTGTGTGTGTGTGTGTGTGTGTGTGTGTGTGTGTGTGTGTGTGTGTGTGTGGATGTGCGCGTAAAGTGGGACCAGCATGCTCAGTTCAAATTCCGGTTGAGTTTGTTGGATTTATGTCGGTATGAATAAACATGAGAAATGCATGAATAATTTTTTCTCCCCATCCAGGCTATGGGTTAAATTGTAGGAAGACTAAGTTCTCTAGACTTTTTTAGCAATCTGTCAATGAGAATGAAAAAAAAACCCCCAAAAACACTCCTAATTTCGACATTGGGGAGGGCCGTCTGGAGAGTACGTGGAACTCTTGCCACTATTTCTCTGTGATCAGAACTTACGAAAAAGTGTGGAAGATTCTATACAAGACTTCATTACTATAATCAAATCATATGCTAATTGTCCGGTGGTGATAGATAATTTTTTGCCTGTTTGGACATCCGTATTATGGAACAGGGAAATATTATCTTCATCTGTCATCACCTCCCACTTGTCAAAAAATCCGTGTCAATGTCAAGCAATTTAGAATAGTATCAGTTATTTTTTGTATTCTTTTCCTGTCTTGTATTTCGACAGCTAATAGAGAATCGATAATCAAAAACATTGAATTAGCGGATGACAAAACAATTTGGGAGAGGGGCGGTGGTGGAGGGGTAATGATAGCATGTAGATGAGACTGAAAATATTCATTTGTGGCAAACTACAAGAACACAATTGTTGTCTACTTACTATTTAGAGGTTCAAAATATTGTTTTTCTTTTAACATTTCAACCCAAATAAATGTCACTACGATTCAAAGGGTTACTGAAAGTGTAAGAAACAAAGAAGACAATAAAAGAACAATATTCAAGGAGAGAGAAGGTGACGATTGACATTGCATTTAAATTTTTGAAGATAGTAGTTAACAGGAAAGCAATAAGCCGGAAGAGAGTTCCACAAATGAGAAGTGCGAGAGAAGAAATCATTTGAATAGAACTTACGGTTGCAACTCTTAATTTCAACACTAGAATTAGGAGACTGTTGTGGCCTTTTTGGGGCCAGAATAAATACACGAGAGTGGATTTGAGTTAACAAATATATTAACGAAAATCGGTAATACAGTAATATACAAACGGGCAAGAATGTTACGTCCGAACTGTCAGAGCTGACTGTTGAGAAAAACTCTCTACTGACGAAGGCAGTACCTACTTTTATTTGTAACTTGGAAGAGTCCATCTGTGTATGGGTAATTTACCATAACACTTAGCTGTCAATCAAGTACAACGCTTAGATTCGTGAAGGCGGTCCTACAAAGAGGAAAACTCACTAGAACCTGTAAATATTTAAGGAAAAAGATTCAAGGAACCTATGTTACGGCTGTGGTAAAAGCAACTGAAGTCGAGATGCCAGGTCAGGATCGATAACGTTGCAGATTCTTTTGTGGCTTTTGTCAAGAGTCTTAGAAGTATCAGACAAGGTGTGGCAGCAATATTCGATGGACGGACGAATAGTAGGCCAGATAAATTCCGCCGAGAAAGATTGTCTAGCACGACATAGGGAACCGATTTTGCAAGCAGCAGACTTACCAATTGATTCAATACAATTCTTCTACTTCATGTCAGTAGAAACGGTAAGACTCGTTGCAAATTACCGGTGTTTGAATCCAATGATTAAAGTAATTCATATACGTTTTTGTTCGAGTCCATTCGAAAATTGGACAAGAACATCACGATAAATTCAATTGGGTTCGCTTGAATTAGTACCTTTCAGTCTGGCTCTATATGCGTGGTTACAAATCCACTTAAAAGGATTCATAAGTCGAGACACGTCCGTTTCGGAGCGAATTAAAGTCTTGTCCATCTGTGGATAAGGAAGCTCACTCTAGCTAATTAATCGGAATTGGTTACATTCTTAATGAGGGAGATGAAGTTCTATGACATAATTAGTTTCATTATCTCTTATTCTAAGAAAAACCAAGAGTATATCTTATACAAGACACAAGCTTCTGATAATAAGCAGGCCGTACTTACTGCTGAGACGTTATAAGGCGCCGTGTGCAAAAAGTTGTTGAGTTCTTACCAAATTAGCAGATAATGGAACCTTTCCAAAACGGTCTTAGAATGTGCCTAACCAGTTTAAAATAAATTAGTCTGTTAGGTTTATTTCAAAGTGTCTTTAAGAATTACGTCTTTATACTAGCATCGCTCATGAATCATTCAAAAAAAAAAAAGAAAAGTAAAAGAGTCTGGCACTTCTAATACTTTGTTTCATGGCTCTTCTTTTCCTTTGGTAAAGAAAAAAGAATTCGGATGTTTTAATTATAATTTTACAAGTGACTTTAAAAAAATCCTGCTGTTATTGTGTATTGACGCTCCATGAGTAGAATGGTCTAGAAAACGTAGCATAAATTGAATACAAAAAGAGATCAATAAAAAAAGTTGACAGATACGATCAGAGCAAAAGTATACCTGTCAAAAAGTTGACAGATACGATCAGAGCAAAAGTATACCTGTCAAAAAGTTGACAGATACGATCAGAGCAAAAGTATACCTGTCAAAAAGTTGACAGATACGATTAGAGCAAAAGTATACCTGTCAAAAAGTTGACAGATACGATCAGAGCAAAAGTATACCTGTCAAAAAGTTGACAGATACGATCAGAGCAAAAGTATACCTGTCAAAAAGTTGACAGATACGATTAGAGCAAAATATACCTGTCAAAAAGTTGACAGATACGATCAGCGCAAAAATATCTGTCAAAAAGTTGAAAGATAAGAACAGAGCAAAAAATACCTATCAAAATTTGACAAATACGACCAGGGCAAAAAAAAAATTTCTGTCAAAAAAATGCCATATACGATCGGAGCAATAAATATCCGTCAAAAAAGGTTGACAGATACGTTCAGAGCAAAAAATATCTGTAAAAAATGGACATATATATATATATATATATATATATATATATATATATATATATATATATATATATATATATATATATATATATATATGTATGGTTAGAACGTTCACTTTCTGACCATGAGATCCGGGTTCGAATCTCACCACAGTTGATTTGTCCAGAGACTTTCTGATGTTACTGGTCTGGAGGGGGGCGATCCCAGCGTGCGGCACTTTTGGAAAGTGGTTGAAAACCATACCACGGGTTGACCCAAGCCTTGTGAGTGAAATTGGATAGACGGAATACGTGGGGGACGTCGATAGCACGAAGTCACAAGTCATCTTGAACGAGTGTTTGAGTGTGCTAGCCTTGTTCATAGTGTTGATCACACGCTCTCTCAAAGAAACTGTAACTAAGGTCTGCTCAGCATAGTTGCAGTATAAATCACAGGTGGGTTTTGTGGGTGTTGAACAAACACAAATGTACCTGAGCGAGCGTCTGCAATAGAGTTTGATTATCCGCCCTAATAGACGGGTGTTCTCGAATACGAATGGCCACCTATTATATATATATATATATATTATAATTTATATGTTATTTACCAGTATCTATCTATATTTCTGAGATGAGGTATTATGTACATTATTTACATTACTCGGACTATTGTCCTCATCTTTGTCTCCATATTTATTACAACGTTTCGGCCGTTGTATGCTCCAGACTTCTTCAGGTGGTTGAATGTCGAACTGAACCCTTTATTTGGCTCACTCGAGCAGACTGTTCTAGTTCTACGTGCCATGTTTAATGGATGTCAGTTATCTCTTGTTAATTTCCCTCTGAAAGTTCTCCACTGTCTTAACCGGGTATTGAATTTACACTCTTTGGATCCTGTCACTGGATCTAACTAACGCCTTTATCCACTGTGCCATGTTTCCTTGTGATAATCGGTATTATCTGTTATCGGCTCTGGCAAGATCACTTGGCTATAACACCTGATACATTAACGCCCCTATGTAAATTGTCCACCTTTCTTTTTTTATTATTATATAAGTGCAACCAATATTATTTTAACACTGTTTATCTAACCAGTGCTATAATTTTAACTCTGTAGGCTCCCTGTATAGGGTCGCAGCATCACCACGCTATTGCCACATCAGGTACTTTCTTCGCAAATGTATTTTTTCGCGGTGGATTTGCTCGATCTACGCTCATAGGATGTTTCAGAGTTGTTGTTGTTCTGGACTGGTAACCACTCAAAGCTAGATAGCTAATTTTGACCTGCTGCTAACCCCTAGCTGGTGGGAGAGGGAAATACGGATTTATGCCTTTCCAAGGATATATGTGCAAAAACGAATATACCGGCTTTAGAATTTGAACTCGACACTGATGTTAAGCATAAGTGTTCTTTTTGTTTCCAATTTCTTTAAAACTTCAGTCAATGGCATTCTCAGCATCTCCCTGTAGAACCATAATTGCTCAAAGTCTCTCCTTCATCTGTGAGAAGAACTGCTTTTTGAGGTACTGAATGTTTCCAGCCCGATATTCCCTCTTGAAATTTTTAATTATTTTTACTCTTAGCTGGAGAACCATAGTTCTATTGCTTCAAGTCTCTCCTTCATCTGTGTGAAGATCTGCTTTTTGACGTACTGAATGTTTCAAGCCCGATATTCGCTCTTGAACTTTTTAATTATTTTTACTCTTAGCTGTAGAACCATAGTTATATTGCTTCAAGTCTCTCCTTCATCTGTGTGAAGATCTGCTATTTGAGGTACTGAATGTTTCAAGCCCGATATTCGCTCTTGAACTTTTTAATTATTTTTACTCTTAGCTGTAGAACCATAGTTCTATTGCTTCAAGTCTCTCCTTCACCAGTGTGAAGATATGCTTTTTGAGGTACTGAATGTTTCCAGCCCGATATTCCCTCTTGAAATTTTTAATTATTTTTACTCTTAGCTGGAGAACCATAGTTCTATTGCTTCAAGTCTCTCCTTCATCTGTGTGAAGATCTGCTTTTTGACGTACTGAATGTTTCAAGCCCGATATTCGCTCTTGAACTTTTTAATTATTTTTACTCTTAGCTGTAGAACCATAGTTATATTGCTTCAAGTCTCTCCTTCATCTGTGTGAAGATCTGCTATTTGAGGTACTGAATGTTTCAAGCCCGATATTCGCTCTTGAACTTTTTAATTATTTTTACTCTTAGCTGTAGAACCATAGTTCTATTGCTTCAAGTCTCTCCTTCATCTGTGTGAAGATCTGCTTTTTGAGGTACTGAATGTTTCCAGCCCGATATTCCCTCTTGAAATTTTTAATTATTTTTACTCTTAGCTGTAGAACCATAGTTCTATTGCTTCAAGTCTCTCCTTCATCTGTGTGAAGATCTGCTTTTTGACGTACTGAATGTTTCCAGCCCGATATTCCCTCTTGAAATTTTTAATTATTTTTACTCTTAGCTGTAGAACACTAGTTCTATTGCTTCAAGTCTCTCCTTCATCTGTGTGAAGATCTGCTTTTTGGGGTACTGAATGTTTCAAGCCCGATATTCCCTCTTGAACTTTTTAATTATTTTTACTCTTAGCTGTAGAACCATAGTTCTATTGCTTCAAGTCTCTCCTTCATCTGTGTGAAGATCTGCTTTTTGAGGTACTGAATGTTTCAAGCCCGATATTCCCTCTTGAACTTTTAATTATTTTTACTCTTAGCTGTAGAACCATAGTTCTATTGCTTCAAGTCTCTCCTTCATCTGTGTGAAGATCTGCTTTTTGAGGTACTGAATGTTTCCAGCCCGATATTCCCTCTTGAAATTTTTAATTATTTTTACTATTAGCTTTAGAACCATAGTTCTATTGCTTCAAGTCTTCCTTCATCTGTGAGAAGATCTGCTTTTTGGAGTACTGAATGTTTCCAACCCGATATTCCCTCTTGAACTTTTTAATTATTTTTACTCTTAGCTGTAGAACCATAGTTCTATTGCTTCAAGTCTCTCCTTCATCTGTGTGAAGATCTGCCTTTTGAGGTACTGAATGTTTCCAGCCCGATATTCCCTCTTGAACTTTTTAATTATTTTTAATCTTAGCTGTAGAACCATAGTTCTATTGCTTCAAGTCTCTCCTTCATCTGTGTGAAGATCTGCCTTTTGAGGTACTGAATGTTTCAAGCCCGATATTACCTCTTGAACTTTTTAATTATTTTTAATCTTAGCTGTAGAACCATAGTTCTATTGCTTCAAGTCTCTCCTTCATCTGTGTGAAGATCTGCTTTTTGAGGTACTGAATGTTTCCAGCCCGATATCCCCTCTTGAACTTTTTAATTATTTTTAATCTTAGCTGTAGAACCATAGTTCTATTGCTTCAAGTCTCTCCTTCATCTGTGTGAAGATCTGCCTTTTGAGGTACTGAATGTTTCAAGCCCGATATTACCTCTTGAACTTTTTAATTATTTTTAATCTTAGTTGTAGAACCATAGTTCTATTGCTTCAAGTCTCTCCTTCATCTGTGTGAAGATCTGCTTTTTGAGGTACTGAATGTTTCCAGCCCGATATCCCCTCTTGAACTTTTTAATTATTTTTAATCTTAGCTGTAGAACCATAGTTCTATTGCTTCAAGTCTCTCCTTCATCAGTGTGAAGATCTGCCTTTTGAGGTACTGAATGTTTCAAGCCCGATATTCCCTCTTGAACGTTTTAATTATTTTTAATCTTAGCTGTAGAACCATAGTTCTATTGCTTCAAGTCTCTCCTTCATCAGTGTGAAGATCTGCCTTTTGAGGTACTGAATGTTTCCAGCCCGATATTCCCTCTTGAACTTTTTAATTATTTTTAATCTTAGCTGTAGAACCATAGTTCTATTGCTTCAAGTCTCTCCTTCATCTGTGTGAAGATCTGCCTTTTGAGGTACTGAATGTTTCAAGCCCGATATTCCCTCTTGAAATTTTTAATTATTTTTACTATTAGCTGTAGAACCATAGTTCTATTGCTTCAAGTCTCTCCTTCATCTGTGTGAAGATCTGCTTTTTGGAGTACTGAATGTTTCCAGCCCGATATTCCCTCTTGAACTTTTTAATTATTTTTAATCTTAGCTGTAGAACCATAGTTCTATTGCTTCAAGTCTCTCCTTCATCAGTGTGAAGATCTGCCTTTTTGAGGTACTGAATGTTTCAAGCCCGATATCCCCCCTTGAAATTTTTAATTATTTTTACTCTTAGCTTTGGTCGTTTTCTGCGAGATCAAATTAATAGACAATATAATCAAGCTCTACTCCCCACCCTAAAAAAAAATTCTTAAAATTAAAAAAAATCTGTAAAACCTTGGTAAGCCCTAGAAAACGAATCAAACAAAACCAAAAGAAAAAAATCCCTAACCCCTGTCCTTTTCAATCCAAATGAATCATATATAACACAAATAAATGATTTATTTATTTACTAATTTTTACGGCTTATCAACCTTTTGGAGGTTATTTAAATCCAGAACATATTTTTAGATTGCCAGAATATTTGAGATTATCATGACTTACTGATGCAAATTCTACTAATTAACCCATAGCTGTGGGACAAGAAGTAGATTCATACTTTTTCCAAGGTTATTTTTGCTTAGATTAATATAACAAATCCGATTGAAATGGAGACTTGTCTCTCTGATTTCCAATTCATTACACCACTAGCACTTGCAAGCTTACAACACCTGACATTCCCAAGCGGTCACTCATCTAGGTACCGACCAGGCTAGACATTACTTATCTCCGGTGTTCATACGAGAACCGGTATTTCAACGTGATACTGCCGTAAGCCAAACCCAAGAGAAAATAAACTCGATATATGAAAGAGTAAAAACTTTCCAATCTGTTATTGACACGTATAACAAGTTTTAATTGGCATAATAAAATATTCACGAGTTGTTTCGATCGCTGAATGAAGACTTGTTTGAAAATAGACGCACATCTCTGTAGATGGGGACACTGTTCTTTTAGCATCTGTGATAAACTTCGCGTGTCTTTGTGCGCCTATCCTGAAATTTTGCAATGCAAAAGGTTCTAATGAAGAAGACTGTTGACAGTAAAAATACAACAACATTAATAAAAATTCCGAACTGGTAATTTAGTCGGTCATTTGTAGCTTCTATGCAGTGAATTAACAAGAAGTTGTCATTCGATACAATTTGAATCACGTTATTACTAAAGGCTATTTAAAAGAGAATATTGCTTGGATTTTAAATAATCGATCTTTTGGGACTTAAACACTCAGTTCTAGCCTTTATGTCTGAATTAGTTTTTAAAATATTCGCAATGCGCAGAAATTGTTATAAGAAGTTAATATTATTAGCTGTTTCCTTATAAGGAAACAGTTGGCATTCTCTGACAGTGCTACTCCGGTTACGTTTTTTTGTTCACTCGCTGGCCTTAAAGGCTGGAATCAAAGTGTAGTATCTGCTTTCGGCGGGACAGACTACATTTAATTTCTCAATTGCGTTTCCGTCTTTTGTGTCTTTTTCTTTGAGCAGATTGAAACTGAAAAGAATATTGAGAAGTGCCTGGTTCCAGGAAACAGCTGCCCATGCCAGTACCTTGCTCGCTGCACTAAAGAGAGGGGATCGGTAGTAATACTGATGCCAATGAAACCGGCGGTTGCGAGACCAGGGCGTTTTTTCCGACCTGGCCCGGGTGGACGCGCTCGGGCTCCTCACATTAAACTGCTCGTGTGTCACATTCTGTCAGCTATTTTTGGCTTTGGCTCATGTGCATACGCTTGGGCTCCCCATCTTAAACCGTCCTTGTGTCATATCCCATTACCGTGTGTGAGTGGTTGGGGGATGACGAATAATTACTTAGGGCAATATCTGCCTTCGGACGCACAAACTACATTTTATCTGTCAATCGTGTTTACGTCTCTGGACAGAACAGAGAAAATAAATGTGGGATGCCTGGTCCTGGAGATTCCAACCCTAAGGCAGTACCTCCTCATAGTACCAAAGAAGTATTTTGGGTGGAAGATCAATGCCAGTGCGACGTTGGTTGCGGAGACTGGGCAATTTTTGGCCTTGGACCATGTGCAGCCACTTGTGCTCCCCACTTTAAACCGACCTTGTGCCATATTCCGTCACCATGGCGGGTGGGGATTTTCTGAAGTCCAGAATTTTTTAATGCATTTTCTATTATTTACATGTTCTTTTTTCCTAATCTATTCTTGAAGTAGTGTGGAACGTCAATATGCTATCTTGACATGACATTATTTTCTGTTCGGTTTACATGTGCGAGTTATTTTATTTGTTGCTGTTGTTGAAAGTCCTCAAGTTATGAGGTTTCTGATATTTGCCATAGTTCTTTATTTGAAATTCTTTAGCGCCAGTCCAAGATGTTCGAAGAAAGATGGTCCACGATACGACTTATAGGCTTCATTCTCTCGCAGCCACTTTAAACCACTGATTTGATAACGTGGTTGAGATTGTTTTATTATTAAATGTATCAAATATTTCACATGCCACACTTATTTCGTATACCATCATGCTTTATTTATATAATAAACTAGTAGGCTTCGCCTGCTTTGCTATCTGATAATTTTTCGAGGAAAATTAGCTGTTTTTCTGTTGGATTAATTTTCACTATGTTGATGGCGTTGTGGATGTTCAATATATTTGTTCAAAGAATAAGACTGTAAATACAAAAGAAATTTGGTCAGGTTATAATTTATTTAGTGAACTTCAAACGTCCATCTCTTCGGACCAGTTTTACATAAATAAATGGATTTCCATTTATTCAGACAAAAGAAAAAAGAAAAGAAGGAAAATGAAAGAAGAAGAAAAAGAGTAAAGGAAAAAGTCATAATATTAGAAGGGGAAAGAAAAGAAGGGGTTTGTAGAGATGGACATTTGAGGTCCACGAAATAAATTATAACCTATCCAAATGGATTTTTAAGGATTTTGTATTCATTTTTAATATATATATATATATATATATATATATATATATATATATATATATATATATATTATCCGCAGACAGACTGTTTCGCAGCTCGTCACTGTGGCTAGACGTCCGGTTGCCTTTAGCTAGGATCGAAACCTGACTGAATTGGCGTCAGTCGGAAATTCTACCACTAAGCCGTCGGCGCACGGGAGGGAGGGAGGAAGGTGAATTTTAGCGTATTTATTTTTAGATAAACACACAGTGAATGACAGGACTCAATTCGATTTTGCCGAAGAGTCACGCTATATCAGCTTTAATAGTCACTGTTTACAAACCCACACCCCAGAGAGCTCAACCGAAATTATTTTTTTCAGGAGCCTATATATATATATATATATTTATATATATATATATAGGGAGCCTATATATATATATATATATATATATATATATATATATATATATTCAGGAGCCTATATATATATATATATATATATTCAGGAGCCTATATATATATATGTATGTATATATATATATATATATATATATATATATATATATATATATATAGGGAGAGAGTGAGAGAGAGAGTGTGTGTGTGTGTGTTCCAAATTGTACGCACTCTTTAAATGACAATACATACAGTCTTTATTGACTTGCAAACAGGATTACTGGTAAAAATTAAGAGACACTAATATTTATTGACGTACAAAGATGGACCCTTTAATTTAAATACATGTTTAAAATATTCAAAATAACGACCACCATTTGACGTACATATTTTTGCGATCGGATGAGGGTTTTCATCAATTGTTCTTCATTTGCGAGGCCGATAGAGGACCGTCTTCTTCCTGTGTGTTGCTTATGAACATCAGGAAGAGTTCCGTCAGTTTCAAATCTATCTTTGATGCAGGCAATGGTGCGTCGCGTTGGTGTATCTTCTAAATTGTCTTTGTAATTCTTTGATGTCTTCCCGCTTCCAGTAACATATGACAAATTTTCTTTCTTCAAAACTTAGTCGCACCCCTTTCTTATTAGCGTGCATTGGGCCTGAAAAAAGAAAAACGGATTTAAGAAGTTATAGGAAGTCAAAATATGAGCACTTTTTGAACACCCTCTATATTATGGATTAAATCCGTCAAATATTTTAATATATTTTTTGTTTATACGTTATTTTTATGGATACAAATTATTTGAATAAATGCTCTGTTTTTAATTAAACAGTATTTACCGGCCTGAATATTCTCATAGAAAAAAATGCGTCCTCCGACAAGAATTGAACCTTGTATGGAAGCAAGAAATTTGGAGATATTCTAGGTTTACTGCCGAGAAGATACATCGGTTACAGTACTTTGTGTTTCATTGGAAATTTCTGTTCGAAATTGGAAGGAGGAAGCGTGTTCACTGTCATAGAGAGTGCCTTTGTAGATATAGGCAGTGGGTATGGAAATCTACACTGCATGGTGAAAGTAGGCATTTAGTGTTAAATTTTACTCATATATATTTTTTTATTACATATATATTTACTTATATATATGAATATGGACATATATATATATATATATATATATATATATATATATATATATATATATATATATGTGTGTGTGTGTGTGTGTGTGTGTGTGTGTGTGCGTGTGTATGTATGGGAAAAGGATATATAATTTTTTATATATCAAGAAAAGTTTTAGGAAGATCTTGAGAAAGTGTAACGCGATTAGTACAACACCTAAACATCACTTTAGTCTTAAATGACGAAAAAACGTCCAGAAACGTACACACATATGCTCCGTAGACACACACACACACACACACACACACACACACATATATATATATATATATATATATATATATATATATATATATATATATATATATGTCCATATTCATATATATAAGTAAATATATATATAATAAAAAAAATATATATAAGTAAAATTTAACACTAAATGCTAACTTTAACCATGCAGTGTGGATTTCCATACCCACTGCCTATATCTACAAAGTAGTATACTATACTGGTATATCCGTCTCTCCCTTCTACCATACTGGTGATTGGGTTAACTTAATATCTGTGCTTTCATAAGCGGCATTCCACTTCTTTTCTTTTTCCTTTTTGTTTTTTTTTTTTTTTTTAATGTTTTATTTTTAAGTTTCTGACTTTATATCTACGCACTAAGCCGAAATAGGCCAACGTAGTAACGTTTTGATGAAATAGCTATTCTTATGAAGTAATTTTGGATTTCGCTATTATGTAACTATATGCGTGTCTGTGTGTGTTTACAGAGTATAAATATATAACTTTGTCGTGTGAGAAAATATTTTTCTCTCCAGAATCTATTTTACATATATATAAGCCTACCATTCGACCATGCTTAGAATATTGCTGCCACATATGGTCTAGTGCCGCTGTTATTAACCTTGAGCTCATTGATAAGATGCAAAGAAGAATCAGCAATATCTGATCTGTACGCTTGACTCCAGTCACTATTCCACCACCATTGTTAGTTTTTTGTGTACCGTTATGTACTAGTGAGCCAACCAAAATGAGCTGACTCATTTTATAGTCTACCAATAGAAGATTGACCAATCAGAAGACTTGAAATATTCAATCCGATGTGTATAAAGGCGGCCATTTTGTTTTGTTTTTCTTGTCGGAATATTCACTGCTAACCTCTCAGCTGAAAGACCTGAAGAACTACGCTTTCCTACTCTCTCCGAATATTCACTGCCAACCTCTGATATGGAAGCCCTTAAGAATTATTGAACAGCTGCTACTAGATATTGGTGTTGTTTCATTGAACAAATTACTTACATTGATTTTCTACATTCAGACTACGGTGAACATGTATAACAACCGTAAGGTTGGTTTCCTCTCTGTGCCTTTTCTATAAATATATCCATGGAAATTGTTCGGGTGAACTCTTCGCTATAGCACCTAGACTTCATGTATTTAAGCGCAGTACTAGACTGCGGTTGAGATGTTATCAATTGACAGTTGACCTGGCTAGAGGTACCGTAAATTCAATGTTAACACTATCTTTTCTCGCACTTTTCGGCTCAATGATTTTCATCCAACTATAATTTGCAAAAATATAAATGCAATGTCAATCACAATCTACTGCCCCCAGATTACTCTTTTCTCTTTCCATACATTATCACTGTTCCTGTTCCTAATTTATCCACACCTTGTAACCCCTTGCGTTTCAGTAGCTTTACTACTGCTTTCCATGGGATAACACCGATTAAAATAATATATATATATATATATATATGTGTGTGTGTGTGTGTGTGTGTGCGGAGTATAAATCACTAAAACTCAATATATAATGTATTGGCTAAGATAGTGAGGTGCTTTTCTATTGTATTCATCACAATTTTGGAATTCAGTATCTTTCTTTTACTAGACTGCCTCTGACAAGGCTATAGACCAAAGTCTTCCCTGCGATTTGATCTATAACTAATAGGTGATGCATTTTATTTTTTTCCCAACGATACAGAGGCCAAAGTGATCACAACGGAGTAGCCCAATGAATATAAAACTAATTACAAATTAGCATGATGTATCTGTATAATTTAAAATAAATATTTTATACAATATCATTTTATTATAGTATAGAGGTTTATGTCGCTTATTTTCGTTATCGTCCTTTTTATCGCAGTCTTTTGGCTGCATATTTTTTTCTCTGGAATGTGATATCTTACTCGGAGTAGACATCACGTTCCAGAGAAAAAAAACGCAGCCGTCGAATTTCTATAACTTCGCGTTGTTGCTGTTCCTTGCGGTGAAACGAGTAAACTTTCAATGAGTCCGCGAAATGCTCCTCCTTATTCATGCCTGCTATTACATTGATTTTCATTGAAAACTGTTTTCAGATCGACATTTTCCATCCGTTAGTTGCGCGGTGGAAAATAAAGAATAAGCTCCCAGCAAGAATCGAACTCACATCCATTTCTCATCCGAATTCTTACACATTGCTTTAGATTGAAAGCCTGAAGAACATGATGAAAAGTAATAGAAATGAAGAAGAAAGAATTATTTCTGTAAAAATAAACACTAATTTTTCAGCCATTTGTAAAATCTTGTGACTTTGTATTAAGAGGTTTCTTTTTAATTGATGCTGCTGGTAAAACTAATTTATTGCTTCTAGCGTTCGACTCTGATAATCGAATGCTTCATTACAATAAATTCTTATAATCATAAAATCTCTTAATCATCAAAACAACTAATCGATTTGTACTTTCTACTTTCGATACTTGTCTGCTTTACTCAATAGGAAAACAAAAGCGATGACTATTTTCGATGTTATCGCAGATAAAATAATAATCAGTGACTAATTCCACATTTTGATACTGTATACTTCTTTATTGATTGTTAGAATTTTAGGAATTGTAAACTTTCCATTTAAAATGTCAAGAAAAAGGGTTAGGACACAATTCCTAAGAAATTCTATTTTTTTTTACTGATTGTAATCAAAATGGCGTAAAATTGCGCTCTTTTTCCAGAGTGCCGTGTGTGAATGGAAAGATTGGGTTTATTTCATCCTAAGGCGAATTGTGTCGAGCTTTCCTCGGGGAAATAATCCAATTATCACGCGATAAGAAGCAAGATTTATGGATAAAGATGAAGCCAGCTGAAGCAAATAAGCATGCAGTGTCAGGTAAATTGGCAGGAAGGATTGGCTTTTTGAGAATTAAATCAAATTATCTGATTTTGCATATAACTAACCAATTCTGAATCCAATCGATTTTTGCAACGCGTTCCTTTTCAAAGTATACGGCGGAAATTGATAGGAAAATGGAATTTTATCATGGATAAGCTTTGGCACAAAGATGAATGTCGTTTGGGCATTTATAATTTTTCTTTTAATTGCATTGATGAATTTTAGGTTTTTATGCAATGTGCTGTTGGGCATGTTTTGTTCTATCAAAATTATTCAACTTGTTTTTATCACCATTTATGGTTTAATATCTGAATATATACCGTATATTTCTGCGTATAAGGCGACTTTTAGATAAGACGAGGTAAAAGAATATAGCAAATTTTCATGAATTTATCCTATAACTGTAGTATGAAACGATTGCAAATATTGTTACCTTTCCTTAGAACCTAATCTGTACTGCTATTTACCCATAGCTGCTTGAAGAAGAGATAGATTGACACATTTTCCTAAGGTATTTGCGCATAATAGAATGTAATGAATTAGATTGGAATTTGAACTCGGCTCTCCAATTCCTCAATCTGACCTTCATGCCATCACTCCACCGTGCTGCAATGACAATGAAATATCTACTGTAAAAATATTTAGAATATTCATTCACAAACCAATTTAATTTCCAAGTTTCTGTTGATTAAATATGGATACATAATTGAGAAAATGCATTGTTTTAGGCAATGACAGACATTGGGCAATGGCAGACATTGGGCAATGGCAGACAGAACTATGAAGGGTAGGGAATTGTGGAAAGCCATTATTGCCCACATCCAGAATAGACACGACAGATGTAATATTAAACTTTGAAAAAGAAATTGGCTCGAATCAAAAAAATCTTTAAAAGAGACTGAGTTAAGCACTTTTTCTCAGAAGCTTTGTCAAATTATTTAATTCTTCATTTGATATTAAAGCTTTTTATTAGTTGAACTCTCAGAAAGAATGACTTTGTCTATGAAAATTGAACCCTACAGCTTTTTGTAAAATTAAAGGATTAATTGTGATTTATTTTGATAAACATCGTATTGTTATGGCTAAAGTAATAAACATGGCATCCATATTTGGAAAGATAATAATTTCTACCATTGTGACCTTCAAAATCAACGAAATAACAAAACCGATTCTATATCATGTTTTTCCTACACACGACCCCTAAAAGGGAAACCATTGTTTTGTTCACGTTTCATTATGTGATCACTTTCGAATACTGAGTTTTCTTCTTCTTCCTATTTTTCCCTATATCTAAACAATTACAAGCAGCCTGGTGTACTAATGAACATTTACTTATACTTCAACGACAATCACAAAATACCGCTGATAAATAGTACGATAATGTACATAATAGTATATTCTATTGCTGTGAACGCAATCATAACTCGATGTTTACGAAGTTGACCCAAGCCTTTTGAGTGAAACTGGGTGCCGTCTATAGCTGTGCTAGCACGAAGTCACAAGTCATCGTGGTCGAGTGCTTGAGCGTGCTGGCCTTGTTCAAACTGATGATCACACTAGTTGACACGTTCTTTACCAGAAACTGTAACTAAGGCCTGCTCAGCATAATTGCAATAGGTGGGCCTTATGAGTGTTGAATAAACACAAATGCGCCTGAGCAAGCGTCTGCAATAGGGATTGGCTAGCCACCCTATTAGACGGGTAACCTCGAATACGAGTGGCCAGCTATATAATACTATACTCCTGCTATGGACTTACATTCTTGCACACAGATGTGGCGATGTTGTATACTTTTTGCAGACATATATACACATACATATTAACACGCACAATATTACACACATATGTACATACATGTAGACGCAAACATGCATATACACGTATATTTTTGTACACACATATTCTTACATTTTCTCAGCTGAGCTTGCATGGATACAAGTTGATTTCATTGATATGGAATTATTGTTCGAATCGACAAGTTTTTATGAAGTTATGCTAGTAATATATAAGGTAGAAATGGTTTTATTACTTTTACTATCAGTTTATTTGATAAGGTAAATCTTTTCATGTACGTTATTGGTTATCGAAGCGTGGCCGAGGTTAGACTACCGACAAACAAAACTCAGAATTTATTTTTTTAGATTGTAGTATAAGAGACACCCGATTTTTAAGGGGGATTTTTCAGATTTTAATGGTTTTTTACGTGGAAATAAACGGGATATAAATTCATATGATAGGGCTTTTTTTTTCTAAAAAATAGGTTTATTATTATTATTAAACAACATCTCTAAACCGATGGATATGAATTTACCGTGAAACTTATCAACGCGGAACGAGAGTTTAGGGATGACATTCCAACCGAGGCTGTTGCGTCCATTTGCGCACAAGTACACTTGGAAAAGGCATGTATTCCTCCTTCCAGCAATGTGTCAAATTGCAGGACAGAAAAGGCTTTCTCGTCTTTATTAGAAACCAGTATCGAAGATGGTCAACAGGGAGTCAAGTTTGGATCGTTGTGGGCCTAAAAAACACTACCCCATAAAAGCTAGTATCTGTGGCCTTTGATCTGTAGGGAAGATTAGGGACAGTGATTCTCAATCGTCGTGCCGCGGCACACTAGTGTGCCACACAATTCTCTTTAGTGTGCCGCGAAATATTATCATGGCATACATATATATATATATATATATATATATATATATATATATATACGTGTGTGTGTGTGTGTGTGTGTGTATACGGAAGTAGGAATATATATATATATATATATATATATATATATATGTATATATATATATATATATATGTATATATATATATATATATGTATATATGTATATTTATATATATGTATATATATATATATGTATGTGTGCGTGTGTGTATGGAAGTAGGAATATATATATATATATATATATATATATATATATATATATATATATATATATATATATGTGTGTGTGTGTGTACGGAAGTAGGAAAATATATATATGTGTGTGTGTGTGTACGGAAGTAGGAATATATATATATATATATATATATATATATATATATATATATATATATATGTGTGTGTGCGTGTGTGTGTATGGAAGTAGGAATATATATATATATATATGTGTGTGTGTGTAAGGAAGTAGGAATGATACGGCGTTAATATTTGAATAAATGAATAAGTAGTAATTTTTTTTTTCAAATAATTCTTTTCACTATTCTTCGATTGTCTTATTTTAAATACTTTGTTTTAATATTCATTTTTAAAAAAAAGTATTTTTATTCTTTAAGAGCTCAAAACAAAACATTCGACGGTACCCATTGATACAGTTTTGATTTCCATACAAAAAGAATATCCCACATTAGCTAAAAAAGCTTTATCACTTTTATTGCAGTGTTCAACTTCTTATTTATGTGATTTAGGCTTCTCAACCCTAGATAACATGAAAAATAAGAATCTAGAAAGACTACGTTCAACTGAAGAAGAAATGAGTGTCTGCTTATCGCACATTCGACCGAACAATGAAGAAATCGCGCGCAAAAAAAAAACAGGCAAAATTTCACACTAAATAAGCTGCCCAAACTGTTGAACAGGAACATTGAAATAAAGTAAGTTCATATTTGTGTGTGTATTTTTTACTCTATGGTTTTATTTCATAACATCTAAATGCATACCCTTTAAAATTGCCGTTGCTTAAAAATGTTGAGAAACACAGGCTTAGGAGAAGAATATTAAATATAACATACAGAGTGCGATGGGTAAATTGTCACCATTTTATATTTTCAATTTCATGCATGGGCTTTGTTTTCGATGTTTTCGACTGCACGGTATCATAAGGTCAGTTGAGAAAAAGAGCACAATGACGCAATTCACTCCTCCAGAAATTTGGAAACGGCATGCTCTACTGCTTGGCATTCGCGCCAGAAGCTCCAATACGAACATGTCAGAGTGTTTGGGTGTCAATCTGAGGACAGTGCAGAGGATTTGGAAAGAGCTGGATGAGTCTAATAGGGATTATGAACGTGTTTGGAGTTATCACCAGTGAGGCCTCTATTCATCTTCCCACGGGTCCTCAGACTCAACAAAGTGGCCTACATCAAGTGCCTTGGGGAAGTAGTGCTACCTTGAATCAAGAGGTTGGCTACTGGAAGACGTTATGTTTGGCAACAGGACTCTGCACAATGTCACACAAGCAGGGGAATCCAGTAATGACAGTCAGACAATATCTGCGGCCACATCTTTCCTTACATCTTGCCACCTTACTCCCCAGACAGCAACCGTCTTGACTAGTATGTGTGGGGCTTAGTTAAGCGAGATACTAACAAAACTTGTAGCACTAAAGATGAACTGAAGCCAAGGTTTAGGGCAGCATTCACCAACTTAAACAAGGAGTCCAGAAAAGTTGCAGGAGATACCGAAGTCGTCTCGAGGTCTTGCTTGAAGCCAATGGCGATTTTAGTAAATAAATTTACTCTTTAGTATTTCAAGATATTTTTGTGTAATTTTGGTAAATATATCTGTTAAAATGAGATGTCAGTGTTATTTTGATTTTTGCGTAATTTAGACGACAATTTATTTACCGCACTTTGTATAAGAATGCGTTCTGGGAAGGATTCAAATGAAGCTTTATGTACAAAGGTTGATTTGAAAAATTGTTTTTTCACTTTTGAATAAAATTCAAGAACCATGGAGGCTGTTTAAAATCAAATGCGGTTGACAATGTTCAAAGACAGGGGAGATAACCCAATATTACTATAACGGAGACAATGGAAAGGAAACAAAATTGTTTGAGAAATGTTCTGATTCATCGATAAGAGCCAATTATGAAAAGAGTTTTGTGCCGTTCGCCAGCGCTCCGTTGCTGATTCTGTTTTGACATATTTCTAACAAATTATAAGAGAGACATTTGGAGGATCAGTAGGCAATTTTGTCACCGTGACACATGAAGTTTACACATCGCTCCCAGTGATATCATAGTCCATGGTGATGATCTTGATTGCCGAGGGATTTTTATCGCTGGTCCTATGTGCGTTCTGATGTGTTCTTGTTGTTGTAAGGAAAATAAAATGATTCAAAGGAAAAATCAACATGTAGAATGAAATGACGACATAGATAATTAAGATTTTTTTTCGAAAGCATATTGCTGATTCAGATGCGAGTTTGATGACCGTCTCCTTGGTTTTTAGACATTTATCATTCTGGAAGACATAGTTGGTCGAATTGATATGATTAACTCTCTTTATCTCCTCTTCTTTTTCCATTACATTTTTTACAACAATCTCCATTATTTACTTTCATCTCTTTCTCTTTTCAAATCTTTCTCTTTGCTTTACTATTTCTTTGCATACTTTGCACTTTTCTTCATTTTCTCTTTTCCGTACTTTCTCTTTGCTTAACGTTCTCTTTGCTTAACGTTCTCTTTGCTTAACGTTCTCTTTATTTTTAACTTTTTCTTATCTTACTTTCACTTTTCTTCCCTTTCTCATCACTTTCTCTTTGCTTCACTTTTTTTTTACTTTCTCTTTTCTCCGCGTTCTCATTCATTCGCTTTCTCTTTACCTTACGTTCTTTTTTCTTCGTTTTCTCTTTGCTTCACTTTTTCATTTCCTTGCTTTCACAATTTTTTACTTTCTCTTTTGTTTTACTTTCTCTTCGCTTTCTGCTAGCTTCACATTCTCTTTTCTTTACATTTTCTTTGCTTCACTTTCTCTTTTATTTTACTTTCTCTTTTCTTTACTCTTTTCTTCGCCTTCACTTCTTCACTTTCTCTTTGCTTCACTTTCTCTTCTTCATTTTCTCTTTTCTTCACTTTCTCTTCTTCACTTTCTCTTTGCTTCACTTTCTCTTTTCTTCACTTTCTCTTCTTCATTTTCTCTTTTCTTCATTTTTTCTTCTTTACTTTCTCTTTTCTTTACTCTTTTCTTCGCCTTCACTTCTTCACTTTCTCTTTGCTTCACTTTCTCTTCTTCATTTTCTCTTTTCTTCACTTTCTCTTCTTCACTTTCTCTTTGCTTCACTTTCTCTTTTCTTCACTTTCTCTTCTTCATTTTCTCTTTTCTTCATTTTTTCTTCTTTACTTTCTCTTTTCTTTACTCTTTTCTTCGCCTTCACTTCTTCACTTTCTCTTTGCTTCACTTTCTCTTCTTCATTTTCTCTTTTCTTCACTTTCTCTTCTTCACTTTCTCTTTGCTTCACTTTCTCTTTTCTTCACTTTCTCTTCTTCATTTTCTCTTTTCTTCATTTTTTCTTCTTTACTTTCTCTTTTCTTTACTCTTTTCTTCGCCTTCACTTCTTCACTTTCTCTTTGCTTCACTTTCTCTTCTTCATTTTCTCTTTTCTTCACTTTCTCTTCTTCACTTTCTCTTTGCTTCACTTTCTCTTTTCTTCACTTTCTCTTCTTCATTTTCTCTTTTCTTCATTTTTTCTTCTTTACTTTCTCTTTTCTTTACTCTTTTCTTCGCCTTCACTTCTTCACTTTCTCTTTGCTTCACTTTCTCTTCTTCATTTTCTCTTTTCTTCACTTTCTCTTCTTCACTTTCTCTTTGCTTCACTTTCTCTTTTCTTCACTTTCTCTTCTTCATTTTCTCTTTTCTTCATTTTTTCTTCTTTACTTTCTCTTTTCTTTACTCTTTTCTTCGCCTTCACTTCTTCACTTTCTCTTTGCTTCACTTTCTCTTCTTCATTTTCTCTTTTCTTCACTTTCTCTTCTTCACTTTCTCTTTGCTTCACTTTCTCTTTTCTTCACTTTCTCTTCTTCATTTTCTCTTTTCTTCATTTTTTCTTCTTTACTTTCTCTTTTCTTTACTCTTTTCTTCGCCTTCACTTCTTCACTTTCTCTTTGCTTCACTTTCTCTTCTTCATTTTCTCTTTTCTTCACTTTCTCTTCTTCACTTTCTCTTTGCTTCACTTTCTCTTTTCTTCACTTTCTCTTCTTCATTTTCTCTTTTCTTCATTTTTCTTCTTTACTTTCTCTTTTCTTTACTCTTTTCTTCGCCTTCACTTCTTCACTTTCTCTTTGCTTCACTTTCTCTTCTTCATTTTCTCTTTTCTTCACTTTCTCTTCTTCACTTTCTCTTTGCTTCACATTCTCTTTTCTTCACTTTCTCTTCTTCATTTTCTCTTTTCTTCATTTTTTCTTCTTTACTTTCTCTTTTCTTTACTCTTTTCTTCGCCTTCACTTCTTCACTTTCTCTTTGCTTCACTTTCTCTTCTTCATTTTCTCTTTTCTTCACTTTCTCTTCTTCACTTTCTCTTTGCTTCACTTTCTCTTTTCTTCACTTTCTCTTCTTCATTTTCTCTTTTCTTCATTTTTTCTTCTTTACTTTCTCTTTTCTTTACTCTTTTCTTCGCCTTCACTTCTTCACTTTCTCTTTGCTTCACTTTCTCTTCTTCATTTTCTCTTTTCTTCACTTTCTCTTCTTCACTTTCTCTTTGCTTCACTTTCTCTTTTCTTCACTTTCTCTTCTTCATTTTCTCTTTTCTTCATTTTTTCTTCTTTACTTTCTCTTTTCTTTACTCTTTTCTTCGCCTTCACTTCTTCACTTTCTCTTTGCTTCACTTTCTCTTCTTCATTTTCTCTTTTCTTCACTTTCTCTTCTTCACTTTCTCTTTGCTTCACTTTCTCTTTTCTTCACTTTCTCTTCTTCATTTTCTCTTTTCTTCATTTTTTCTTCTTTACTTTCTCTTTTCTTTACTCTTTTCTTCGCCTTCACTTCTTCACTTTCTCTTTGCTTCACTTTCTCTTCTTCATTTTCTCTTTTCTTCACTTTCTCTTCTTCACTTTCTCTTTGCTTCACTTTCTCTTTTCTTCACTTTCTCTTCTTCATTTTCTCTTTTCTTCATTTTTTCTTCTTTACTTTCTCTTTTCTTCACTTCACGTTCTCTTTGATTCACTTGCTTTTTGCTTTACTTTCTTTTTACATTTTCTTTTCTTCACTTTCTCTTTTCTTCACTTTTTCTTTTCCTTACTTTCTCTTTTCTTCCCTTTCTATTCATTTTCTCTTACCCTCACTTTCTTTTTCTTTAGATTCCCTTTCCTTCACTTTCACTTTTGTTTTACTTTCTCTTTTCCTTACTTTCTCTTTTCTTCACTTTCATTTTGCTCCACTCCCTTTTCTTTACTTTTTTTTTCACTTTCTCTTTGCTTCACTTCCTCTTCTTCACTTTCTCTTCTTCAATTTCTTTTTGCCTCATTTTCTCTTTTTTAAATTTTTTCCTTTTCTTCAATTTCGGTCGACTTTCTGGAACGGATTATGGCCGATAACCAATATTCGACTGTACATGATTCTTCTGGAAGAGAAATATCACAAAAAGGACACCAAGCCAAATTCTAAAATCAGTTAAATAAATGGTGAACGTATATGTTATTTTAGGGCAATAAAAGCCTTCATTTTTATTGAAAATGTTAAATTTCGGTACTATCAAAAGAATGTTTGATTCATCAGTACAAACGTAAACAACAGTTACATTCAAAATATTAGCTTGGAACAAAACTTCATGAATTTTGAACACGTTATTTCGTTCCACATGTGACTGAAATTTATGCGATATATACATATTACGAAAGGTTTAATACCAGTGAGTCTTTCTATATAATTCGCGTGTTGAGTTTAAATTTTACAAGTTTTTTATGTTAAAAGGGAAAACGGAGGAAAAGGATCTGCATTTTCGTCATTTGAGATTCTTTCACGCCCAGAAAAAATAATTTGAAACAGAAAAAAAGTATGATCCATTTACGGATAATGTGCAATGGCTGCGAATACTAGGTTCGGAAGTGATTCACTAGGTTCGGATGCGGAAATTATACTCTGGAGGACTGAGAACAAATTTCGGCAGACTCGTACTCGTTGATGATAATCAAATCAAAAAGATCACAAGCGATGAATAATGGATTGTTTACAAAACTGTGGAGCGAAAAGGGTCTTGAGGAAAACGAAATACGCCACCGTTAGCCACTACAAAATTCGGTCTGCATCCGAAATATGTGATGCTATACAGCTTCGGACCAAACTATGGGACAGGTGTATAAAAGAAATATAATTGAAACTCGATTATTTTATCATTTAAACAAGAAGAACAAAGCTTTTAAAGTAAATTTAAACCTATATTTAATACTTAGTGTAAGCTCCATTTGCTTTTATAACTGCCTTTATGTGCTTTTGTATACTGGAAATCAGCTTAGCACAAGTAGTTGGTTCGATTTTCTGCCATTCTTCATGAAGTTTGGCTTCTAATTCCGATCTTGAAGAATATTTGTGTACCCCCACTCTTGCACCTAAGCATGACCACAGATGTTCAATGGGATTCAGGTCAGGGGATTGAGGCGGCCACTTCATTATCCACACTTCTTTTCAAACCAAACTTTCGAAACTCTCGATGTGTGACATGGTGCGTTGTATTGGAAGATTACTTCATCTGGTATGTTATTGTTGAAACTTTTCTCTGATGAAGGTCGCTAATGTGCTTGTGTAAGTGTTGGAATTCATTCTACCCTCACATGTGAATGACATTTCTGTCAAAGGAAGACGACATACAGCCCCAAAACATTATGGTCCCACCTCTAAATATTACAGTTAGGGCAATACATTGAGCCTCATATGCTTCCCCAAATCTTCGACGAACATAAACAACTCCAAAACTTTGATAAAAAAAAAATTTTAGAGATAATTTTCTATTCAATAAAAATACAGTATTAATAGGCATAATAAAATCTCCTCCGCTCCATAAATTAGTTTCAACTAATAAAGGAATTTGCTTCAAAGTTGCGTTCATCAGACCAGATAACATTGACCCAATCCTCAACCGTCCAATTTTCATGCTCTTTTACAAAAGAAAATCTCTTTTTTTATTAACCTCGGACATAAAAAAACTACATTTACATCCTTTGAGGCCATCTTCTACTAACCATCAGTCGATATCACTTTGTTACTTCTTGAAATTGGAATTTAGTTAAAAACACCACGAAGTTTTATTCCAACACAATATGTACATTAATAATTTTATATTTTTATTCAAATGTTACCAAAAATTGTAAATTTTCCTCAGGAAAAATCCAGAAATACTGTTTTATTTTACCAAAAATTTTGAAAGAGAAAAAAATTACCTCATTCTTCTAAGAAGCCGTCATTGTCCTTAGAGCAGCAGAATAATGTGTCTGTTTTGAATAGAAAGTCAAAATCTATGACTCTCAGCTAAGGAAGTGGAAACAATGGGTATTTCCCGGTCGTTGTCGAGAGTAGCATTGCAATTCACTCACATTCTGAAAGCATTTTTTTTCTTTAATTTCTTATTAAAACAAAATACCATCAATAATACTTGACATGATTTGGATGAGGATTGTTGCCAGTATTATTATTATTATCAGGGTAAAACAAGTGAAGTCAGAAAAGCTTGAATATTTTATCCTGGGGTGTCAATTTTATACATAATTTTGTCCTTTTCTTTTTAAACCACAGAGATGAATTAGAGAAATATTTGTCGGTATATGTAACATCGCCATGCGAACGTCGGAGGTTACAAAAATCTAAGATTTTACCCAATCTACAAGATGTCCATAAATTATCTGTCCACTCTGGACAGTATACATATTGCACTTTCTCTTGCCCTGTTGTCATTTTCATTAACAGTCACGGATCAATAATAATCACTTTTAACATCTACACGAAAAGACAAACGGAAGTGAATTAAAAAAAAGAACAAATTGTATAAATTAATCTTTTAACAATGTTTCATTAACAGGCAAAGTAGCTTATTGATTGATCTTAACTCTTATCTTGGATATAGTGAACTGGGGAATTTGCACAAATACTTTATAAACTCCCTGTGCAATAAGGGTCCTCTTTTGCATGATAGTTACTGTGTAAATCAAATCTTAACTTTTGATCCAATTCACTAACTTCCGCCATATTTTTTTATATTTTCATTAATTTCCTTTTCTGTATTTTTCTCAATTTCTGTATCTTTCAATCTTTTTGTTAATTTCTTTTTCTATATTTCTCTTCATTTCCTTTTCTCTTTTTCTTCATGTCTTTCTTTTTCTATATTTCTCTTCATTTCCTTTTCTCTTTTTCTTCATGTCTTTCTTTTTCTATATTTCTCTTCATTTCCTTTTCTCTTTTTCTTCATGTCTTTCTTTTTCTATATTTCTCTTCATTTCCTTTTCTCTTTTTCTTCATGTCTTTCTTTTTCTATATTTCTCTTCATTTCCTTTTCTCTTTTTCTTCATGTCTTTCTTTTTCTATATTTCTCTTCATTTCCTTTTCTCTTTTTCTTCATGTCTTTCTTTTTCTATATTTCTCTTCATTTCCTTTTCTCTTTTTCTTCATGTCTTTCTTTTTCTATATTTCTCTTCATTTCCTTTTCTCTTTTTCTTCATGTCTTTCTTTTTCTATATTTCTCTTCATTTCCTTTTCTCTTTTTCTTCATGTCTTTCTTTTTCTATATTTCTCTTCATTTCCTTTTCCCTTTTTCTTCATGTCTTTCTTTTTCTATATTTTCTTCATTTCTATACTTTTTCTTTTTTCTTCAGTTCTATATCATATCTCATTTTCTTTATTTCCTTTTCATTTTCTATCCTTTTATTCGTTTCGTTCTTTCATATATCTTTCGTCATTTTTATTTACTATCTTCTTCTTCATTCCTTTTTCTAGTTTTCTTCATTTCTTTATGTTTTTTTTCATATTTCTTCATTTCTATACCTTTCAATCTTTTTCTACGTTTCAATGTTTTTCAATATTGTCCTTCATTTCTATACTTTCCTATTTTTTCCTTTTATTTCTATATTTTTGTCTCTTAGACTCTTTTTTCTTTTCTTTTTTCTTTTAGTTTATGTTTTTTTCTTCATTTCTATATCTTTATCTATTATTCTTCACTTCTTTTTATATTTTTAGGAATTTCTAACTTTTCTTCATTTCTACATTCTCCCTTCATTTTGATTTCTGTCGTTAAAAATCTTTGCACGTCCTTTTATAAATGAAAATATCCTCTTTCATGTTTCGCGAAAAAAAAATTATCAAAAATACCGGAAACCCGACAATTTAAAACTTTTCTTTTGCATCCGACAGAGATTTTTTTTCTCCTTTCACCCTGGTTTATTACGACTTACTACAGTTTAAGATAGATAACGAAATAATAAAAAAGGCATGCATTTTCGCACGCGAACGAGCGCACACATACACACTCGTTTATGTTTTTATATTTGCTAACCTTAATTAAAGCTTTAGCACACTGCATCGACAATAGTCGCCGTAGAATTATCTCCCTTTGCTACTCTAGCAGCTACTATCATCCATGCCTGACTAATTTTATGGATGCTACTGGAAACCATCGATATAACTTTTAGACTGTCTGAACTTGAATTATTTTGTCTATTTATCAACAACGTAATAGTATCTTTATTCGTCAACAAGAAAAATAAATAGTAGTCAAGTGAAAGAAAAACTAAACAAACGCTCGTGTCTTCTCGTATGTAAACGAGAATTTGACGAAATGAAAGCCTTCTTAGCGATTTTATTTCTTATTGCACCCCCAGAACTCCCCAAGAAGTAATAAAAGTTTAATTTCCGTTGAATTATTTATGTATTTTTTAAATATATTTGTTTTCTATTTCGCGTTTTGCATTTCGCATTTCAATTTTTTTCAACGTCAAAACATGCATGCAAAACGTAATGCATTACTGTTGAGTCTTGACTCAATGTTGAATCTCGCCTATTGCATGGAATAATAATGCAACACAAAATGTACTTAGAACAAGAATGTATTATAACAAGAAAGTGTACACAATAAGTACATATAGTATTTCTGTATATTTCTGGGAAGACGTTCCTGGAGAATGTGTTGACTAGTCGCAGTCGATCAGAGTCTCTAGTTGGATCTCGTGATTCCCTTCCTCTCCGTCTTCCGGTATCAACCATTATTTATCTAGTTGGTAGTCACCTATGCAGATTAGGTGGATCCCACCACAACAATTACCTAATGTACTACATCAAAATATTTACTCATTCATTCTTTTATTAGTGTACAAAGACTAGCATGCATGCGCTCAATACAAATAAAGTTATAACAATTAGGTGCTCATAATTGTGCACCCTCAAAAATAAAAAAAAACAGTGGGAACAATTCTAAAAAGAAATTAGCGTATCAAAGATTAAGCATAATACCAGACAGGAGCAAACATTGTATTACGGTAAGCTTTTAACATCCCGATACCACTTTCTTATCAATGTTGAATTTTGTTCAAATCTGTGCAAAAAGTGGATCAAGGAGCTTACCCAGCTTCATACATATTTTCAGGAAATCTCAGCTTCTAATTGGTCAATAAACACACAAGTGGGGGTTGCAATCCACCCACGTAGAGGTCTTTTTCAAGTTTTCCCGCTCTTTTTCCAGGAGCCTGTCACATGATTAAATTAATTATAAAAACCAGACACAAGTTCGTTCTCTCTCTCTCTCTCTCTCGCTCTCTCTTCCTTGATTTCTCTCGCTACAAAATGTAGTTGCAAAAAAGGATTCGCGTCTTGACCATGTGCGGTCAGACGCTTATGGAAACATATTCACACACGCACACATGCACGTAAGTACGAAATTTTCCAAACTACTTTACAAACATACGAAACATTTCCATACCAGCAACAAGAAATTTTCTCTTTAAAATACTCTGATCAAGCTTATGCAGACATTTTTACCAAACAAGATTGTAATATTCTACATAGGAAAATCTATTTGTTGTACCAAACATATCCTTTTTGTCGTAACTGAATATCGTTAT
The DNA here is from genome assembly GCA_964036315.1 of Acanthosepion esculentum. Taxonomy (NCBI): domain Eukaryota; kingdom Metazoa; phylum Mollusca; class Cephalopoda; order Sepiida; family Sepiidae; genus Acanthosepion; species Acanthosepion esculentum. Next base: position 28,417,331 of record OZ038480.1, read on the forward strand.
CGTTTGATTTTTTATTTAAATTTATGTTTGTGGATGTAGCATGTTTCATTTTCAGCAAAACATGAAAAATATTAACGCAGCCATCTTAGATCCACAATAAGCCTTTGAGTAAGAAGGATGTTAGCATTTTGAAAATTAGCTCACAGGTTTCTAGTCTTTTTGGCATAATGTATTAACACCAGAGTCCTGTAAGAAAACGAGATTAACATGATTAATCTCGCCACGAAATGTACTCTGAATCGTTCTCTTAAGCCATCGTCTTTTTCGATTCGCTCCAAAGACTTCTGCTCTTGAAAGCACATTACACTTCTACCTATTGTATATTTATTTACTAAACTTATACCTATTCCTTATTTATTTACTTGTACCTATTTTATATTTATTTATTATACTTGTACCTGTTCTATAATTATTTGATGAACTTATACCTATTCTGATCTGTCTATATTTCTGAGATGAAGTGTTATGTACACTATTTACATTATTCAGGCTCTTGTCCCCATCTTTGTTGCCATATTTATCACAACGTTTAGGCCACATGGCACAGTGAATAAAGGCGTTGGTTAGATTCAGTGACAGGACCCAAAGAAATGTGAATTCAATACCTGGTTAAGGCAGTGGAGAACTTGGAGAGGTGAATTAACAGGAGATAACTGACATCCATCAGACGTGGAACTGGAACAGTCTACCTCAGCGAGCGAAATGAAGGGTTCAGTTCGACATTCCAACCACTTGTAGAAGGCCGGAGCGTACAACGACCGAAACGTTGTGTTAAATATGTCAATAAAGATGAGGACAATAGTCTGAATAATGTAAATAGTTATACCTATTCTATATTTATTTATTTGTACCTATTTAATTTATTTACTGTATTTTTTAAGCATTCCACCCCAAGCAAGGCGGGAAGCCACTAGCACGCAAGGGGTTACAGAGAGTATGAGTGAGAGCAAGGAGGGGTGATAGAGAAAAGGATGAAGAGAATGTTAGGGGATAGATCAGGGTATCAGGAGACGTCGGTTGACGTTACATTTGAATAGTTGGAGATTATAGCTATCAGGAAAACATGAAATGGGTAGGGAGTTCCACAGGCGAGAAGTGCGAGACATGAAGCTATTGGAGTAGAAGAGACGGATACATTTAACAGTTTCAACAGTGGGATAACAGCCTAGTTGAACGCTTAAATTCATGAAGTCTGGGAACCAGCGAAAGCAACTCATCGGAGCAGTTACCGTGGAAGTATTTGTAAAAAAGACAGAAGGAGGCAACGGCACGTCAGTGAGAGAGCGGCTGCAGTCGAGATGCCAGATCAGGGCCAATTACATTGCATACCCGTCTTTGGATTTTATCAAGGACCTTGAGACAAACTGAAGGGGCTCCAGACCATATATGGCAGTAATACTCCATGCAAGGGCGAATGGGTGATTTGTAGATTTGAAGGATTGATTCCGCCGAGAAAAAATTCCTGGCGCGGCACAGGGAGCCGACTTTCCTTGCGGTGGACGAAGCAATTGACTCAATGTATTTGTTCCATCTCAGGTCAGCAGACAATGTCAGACCGAGCAGTCGCAAAGAGGTGCTCTCGCGGCATTGAGCGTCAGACATTCTAATTGGGGAGGGCATGGATGGTTCTCTGCGGTGAGTAACAGAGAGCAGTTTTATTGTTGAGGCATTAAAGTTAACCAGCCAATTCCTGTCCCAGTCCACATCCGATTGGAGACAAACGGCCAGGTTAGTTTTGTCGGCGATACTATATTTGTTTTTGAGGCAGGATTAAATAGTAGTATCGTCCGTATAGATGTCCACTGTGACATCAGGAAGATCGTTAATGAAGATAAGGAACAGAGTAGTGCCCAGGACGGAGCCTTGGGGAACACCTGCTTTCGTGGGATAGGACATGGAGGAGAATCCGTTGAGAACGACCTTGTGGGGCTCTAATTTAAAGATGATGCGTAGAACCGATGACGGGGTTATGTGCAATTCGCTCAATTGAGCCTCAGTTCTAAGGGGCAAATCGGGTGTGAGTCGAGCGCTGAATTGAATGAGAATTTCCGATCAAAGCATTCAGCCTTGTTGGCAGAAGAGGTCAGAACCTCAAACTGTTTGAAAAAGGAGGTATAGAGGGTTTGCTATTGTTAAGTACGCTCTTGCAGAGACACCAATAATCCTTGGAGCCGAATTTGCGAGATGCAATACGTTCTTTCATTCGAGCAGTAAATAGTGACTTTGCTTCATTGAAGACACGCTTACACACGTTACGGACAGAGACAAAAAGACGTCTATTGCAATCTGACATGTCGCTACGATATAGGTGGAAGAAATGATTCCTATGGGCGATGACAGCTGAGCAAGCAGCGGAGAACCAAGGGGAGGCGCGCGATTTGACCTTATATTTCCTTGAGCGGATGAAAGCCTCGATTCCAGCTTTAACCCAGGAGACCTCGAGGGCACATTCTTAAACGGGGAGCGAGAAGACAACGTCCCAGGGGACATCGCGAAGGAAATCCCGGAACAAGTCCCAGTATGCTCGTTGATAGCAGAACGATGTTTTAGTGGTTGTAGGTTATTTGCAGGTGGGGAGTTGAAGGAGATGTTGACAGACATTACAGCATGGTCGGAGTTGCCAAGAGGGCAGAGCTGTGTGGCGCTACAGGACTCGGGGATGGAGGTAAAACATAGATCGAGAAGAGAAGCCTTACGTCCTGGTTGTAGGGAAATCGTGTGGGGAAGTCAACTATTTGCGTGAGGGATTGAGAAATTGAAAAATTAAGGGTTTGAATGCCTGCAAGGTCAGTAGTAGTAGTTTTAAGCCACTTGGTATGATGGGCGTTAAAATCACCAAACGCGTATATACGAGCACACGGATGGAGAGAAAGAGACTTGTCAATGCTGTCAGAAATGCATTTGAATACACTTCAGTTTTGGGAGGATGGAGAGCGATAAAGGAAGAAGGGGTAGCAACAGCATTGAGAAGAGATAGCCGGAGACACATATACGAATGATCTGGAAATTCAAGAGACAGCCCTCTAGCCAGCGGGAGATGGTCCTTGACGTAAACACCAAGGCCATGCATATGGTCTTGAGAGTCTTTTCTAAGGAGAGGAAGGTAGCCGGAGATCGAGAGGTCAGAGGAGGGGATAGACGAGTCATTGGTCTCACAGAGAACCAGTATATCCGGGCAGTTCGCAACGAGTAAAGATTCCACATTGCTGAACTTGGTTCTAATGCCACGGATGTTAGAAAATGAAATGTTAAAGGTTTAGGTGATTTTTTAAGGGCTGGTTTCGGATTTCTTTTTGGATCGTTGTTAGTTATCATGATGTGTAATTACGGTAGCAAAAAAAAAAAATAGAGAAAGCCTGAAGTAGAAGAAGCAGACGGTTATCGACCGCGACGTGGGCAGAGAGAAATTGGCGCAGCCTGCAACATAATGTGGCCTCAGGTTTTCCCACCGGAGGTGAATGCAGGGACACCTTTACATGCGCGACATGGCACTACAGACACCACGGTATTATACAACTGTTGATCAGAGCGGCCGCTCAAGACGCTACGCAGGAGTTAGGGCACCTAACTACCAGTCGGAAACAGCAACCAGAAAACTGTCAACCGTGTACCCTCAGAATGAAGCGGCATTGCCACAGACTGCACACGGGAGAAACACAGCAGCTCTAGTACAGAGGCCAGAGAGATAGGGAGAGTTACGGGAATCTCTTCCTAAACAAGAAACAAGATGTGAGCCTCTATTCTTGTCCAAGAAAGCCTACCTACGCCTATTACATAGACATACAAAAAACAAAACAAAAAAACCCCAGAAAAACAAAAAAAACAAAACAGAAAAACAAAAAACAAAACAGAAAAACAAAAAACAAAACAAAAAAACAAAACAGAAAAACAAAACAGAAAAACAAAAAACAAAACAAAAAACCCCCAGAAAAACAAAAAAACAAAACAGAAAAACAAAAAACAAAACAGAAAAACAAAAAACAAAACAAAAAAACAAAACAGAAAAACAAAAAAGTCCGCAGCTGACAAGAAGTCCGAGCTGACACCTATAGACATACTTACCAAAGGATGGGAATGGGATTTTATTTTTATGCCTTCCATTAAATTAAGTTTTAACTTAGTATAAGTCTCATTGTTCTATCCTAAAAACAAATTTGGTTATCCAGCATTGCGGATATGGCATATAATTCTACTTACAAATGGCAGCTAGTGTTCACTTTTGCCGTCTTCTATTCTCGTGGTCAGTTAGGGGATTGTCGAGGCTGACTTTTTATCACCAAGCCTTTCAGTTTCAAGGAACGCAGAGCTGGGTGCGTGTTTCCACCACCGCCAACAATGGGCTTGGGGTCTTTGCCTTCAATAACATAGACAACAGGAAGACAGATACGGCAAACATTTCCACGCTAGTATGTATTTTATCTATCAAGTATTTATTTATTAAGCTTGTTCTCCTATATTTATTTAAATATCTGATATTGTTTTTGTTAGGTTAGCTGTGCCGTAGACATTTGTTGGTTTTATCTTGAATTAACTTATTTTTCATTTACGACAAAGGACGGCATAGAAATAAGCTTGAAGACTGTTCCATCTAGCAACATTTGTACGCCTTTCACGTGAAGATATTCACTTTTCTTAAATTTACGGAACATTTCCGTATTGATCTTATTGGTCTTACTGCCCGGTAGATTTGTTTTCGACATCTTTTACGTTCTTCTACGTTTTCCTCGTCGTCATTATCGCTAGGAGCAACGAAAATCTTTTTTTCTCTTTCGCTAACTCGCTTCGCAGCCGACCACATTTTGATGTTTTGGTTAAAACTTTACCAAGATATCGATTAAATTAGAACTACAAGTAAAGAACGATAATATTCTTTTCATTTTTGTATCTTTTAGCGATTCTTTTGCTAGTGTTGAATCATTCTTACTGTGTGGGTTGAGATTTATTGATCGACGCTATAAATCACATTCTCTTGTTTCAAAGTTACTTATGCCACTGTCATAAAAATGTTATCTATACTCTCAATACACTTTCATGTTATAATGGAAAACTTTTGCCTTTGTAAATAATATAATTTCGTCAATATTGTAAAAGGATAAAAACAATAAGCGATTTTAAATAATGACTCATGTATACATTCTTTATTGAATAAATACCTTTTTTTTAAATAACAGAAATACTTGAAAATATAAACAGTTTGCCTGCAATCAAGTTAATCATTTTAGTCTAGTATATCTGTAAACGTGTGTCTTGACACGGCTTTTTGTACATTAATTTCAGTATCTGTAAAGTCTATTAGATTCGGCTGCGAATTAAAACTTGTCATCTTTTCAAGTTCATATATTAAGACAAAGGTTGATTGATAAGTAATGTCTCCAATTCGAGATTGAGACCAAATAGATGAATGAAACTTGTACTAAAATGAAGTACATTTATTTCTCTCCAAAATTAAAATGATTAATTGATAAGTAAGATTTCCAATTCTAGAAAATCAGTTTTTAGATCTGATAGTATAATGAAACTGCTATTAGAATGAAGCGAATCTGTTTCTCTTCCAAATTACAAGTGTTGATTAATAAAGAAGGCTCCGATTCTATGCAACAAGATTTAGACAAGATAGAATAATGAAACTGGTAATCAGAACTTAGCAAATTTATTTCTCTTTGAAAGTACGAAGGTTGATTGATAAGATCTCCACTAATATAAAATAAGTTTTACGCCCGATAATAATAACAATGAAACTTTTATGAAGATGGAGTAAATTTATTTTTCTCATACATTTCTAAGTTTAACTGATAAAATCTCCAATGTTTCAATATATCAGTATAAAGAATGCGGATTATAGCATAAAACCTTAAGCCTATCTGGGTTTAATGTATTTTGCTGCAGAAGAGTCAGATTCATTAACATCTGAATTGTACCAAAATGTGATTCGAAGGTTTCATGAAAGATTGCAAATTTGCATTGTCGGTTGACCTGTTGAGAAATATGAAATTCATACAAATTTCTTTATATAAAATTGCATATAAAAGAATTTGTTTTATTAAAAATTTAATTATAATTTTCTTTTATAAACTATTTCTAAAGCAGTTACTTTATTTACACACACACAGACACACATAAACACACTATCTATCTGTCTATCTATCTATCTATCTATCTATCTATATATATATATATATATGTGTGTGTGTGTGTGTGTGTGTGTGTGTGTGTGTGTGTGTGTAGAGATAGATAGATAAATAATAATATCAAATCCGTAAGTGCAATCTTTTTAATATAGAATATTAAAAAGATAGATCCATAGCTAAATGTATAGAATACAGAGCAATATGATATACTTCAAGGAAAAGCTTAACACATATCGGAAACAATCTATCGAACTTAGAAGATGTAGCAGTGTTGTTCTTTAATTTGTACTTTCTTCATTTACAAAAGAGACGCACTTGAAATGTTAAAACGATAAAATAGTCCGTCATTATTGGGACAATTTACAAACTTCAAACACTGATATCTCGGGTGGAACAAAGATAATATTTTTCCTCGTCTACTTCTTCGTCTATGTACCGTGTCGCTTTCAGGACGTGGGCGAAGATAGCTCTTCACAATTTCCTTTGTATCTCTTATTAAATGTTGTCGATTCGCTATCTCTCCCAATCCCTGTTCTGCCAACTGTTTATCCAATATCTTTAGGTAGGATATGCAGTTTTCTTTTTTTATTGCCTTCAATATACCCTGTGAGTGTCAAATTCTCCAAGCTCTCTTTTCTCAATATATGCCCTAGATATTTCAACTATCTCTTTCTGAAGTTAAGTATAAGTGTCCTTTTTGTTTCCATTCTTTTAAAACCTTCTTAGTTGCTCAGTTCTGTTTACAGTATTTCCAGTACCCTTCTACAGAACCACATTCCTGTCGCTTCAAGTCTCTTCTTCATCTGTGATGTTCAAAATTCTCTGCTATATAGAAGGACCGTTATTACTTAACAGTTAAGTACTCTTTTCTTTGTTTTTAACGACATTTTCCCGTATCTTAATATTTTGCTTAACTTTTTGAATGCATTTTTGGCTCATCCAATGCGACTTCGGATTTCGGTGCTGTACTTTTCGTCCCCTATTAAAACACTTCCCAGATATTTTCATTGCTGGAGTTGCTTGATTTTGGTATCTCCAGTTCGTAATTCCCATGTTGGGCTCTCTCTTTATTGCCGACAGGCATGCATTCTGTCTTCTGGGAATCTATATTTAGTCCTTTCTTCTCGCTTTCCGTTTCTACCTTCTGTGAGAGTTCCTGGAGTTTCCTTTCTGTATCTACTATCAGCATTGTGTCATTTGCATATATAATGTTGTCAAGAACGTAGCCGCCAATGATGAATCCTGGTAAGTAACCCAAATATCTCAGAATCACTACATTGTAAAGGTTTAAAAAGTCCGGTGAGAAGACACATCCTTGTCTTACACCCCTTTCTATTTTTGTATATTTACTGAATTTTCTCTCTGTATGCAGGCGGTTTACTCCCAATATAAGTTCTGGAATTTTCTAATATCGTGCCCACATATATCAAGCTTACCTAACACTTTCAACAGTTCTTTGTGATGTAATTAAAATAAAATAAAACTGAAATGTTATACTTTTTTCATGGGTGAATATCACCTTGTACACTTTGGCACTCAATAAAACGGCTATTTGGAATAGGCATGCCGATGGGAAATTTCCAAATGTTCTGCTGCTTCAAATAAACTAGGCATCATCCTTTTACTGTTGAAATTGCAAAATGCAACCGTAAGTTCTATTCTAATAGTTTCTTCTCTCCTTCCATGTGTAACTTTTTTCCGGCTCTTTCCTTTTTCAACCAACTATGAGCTTCAGAAAATTGAAATGCAACGTAAATCGTCATCCCTCTCTTTGAATCTTGTTCTTTTGTTGTCCTTTCTCCTCGATAACATTATCTCAGTTTCCTTCACTTTTAGTAAATCCTTGCGTCTTAGTAGATTTATCGCCTTGGAGCGATATGCTTAAGAATAAATATAATTTTCATATAAGTTTAATAAATGTGGAACGAAATAATCGTGCCGCGGAGAAACTACTTTGAAAAATAATAAGAGAGCCGCACGAAATAAGCATCATGCCGGGACTGGGAGAAAATTGATGGAAATAATTTAATCGAGCCGGTACTTATATTTTGGTTCATAAAAGCATGAAGCTCGTTATTAAATCTGATGCATAGGCTGAATTTGTATTTTTTGTGATCTTTTAGAATATTTATTCGAGAAATCTCTTTTCCTATTTCAATTTTAAGTCGTATTTTTTCTGTGTCAGTCCAATTCCTTGTTGCAATTTATTTCTTATATATATATATATATATATATATATATATATATATATATATATATATATATATATATATATACTATGTATTTAGATAGCAAATATTCTTTAAGGCAAATAGTATTAAAAACGACAGACATTTTGTATCGATTTATTTTAATGATCGACTTTTCAAAGTTATGAATAATCATTGTCTGACATAGAAGAAATTTTGTCAAAAAATTTTCCGAAGTTCATTTCGGAAGAAAAATACAGGAAATATAATAAAAGCATTCGACTTTCTTAAGTCATCATCAGGGTAGGTAGAGACAATTGGTGAGTTTAGTAACGTTTTGAAATGGTGTCGCAACCCAGTCTCTTAAAATGAGCTGTTAAAATGATGTGATGAAAGCGCTTAGGGCGCATTTTGGCACCTAAAGTGGTACCTGTCGTCTAGTGCCAGCCGCTTTCCACGGCATCCAGCAATTAACGACATCATCAAAAGAGGTTTTGATGCAGCTGGGTTCCCTGCCCAAATCGAACCCATAGGCCTCGACCGTGGTGATGGAAAGCGGCCGGATGGCATTATCATCTTCCCTTTTAGAATGGGTAAGTCGTTGATTTGGGATGCGACCTGTGCGGATGCATTTTCGGCCGGTAATTTGATCACGTCCGCGGTTGAGCCGGGGTCCGTCGCCCCAGACGAAGAGATGAAAAAAAAATAGTTAAATATTCTTTTCTTGCTGATAGATTTTTTTTTTTTGCTCCTGTGGCAGTGGAGACTTCAGGGGTTATTGGCCCTCGTTCGATGGCGTTCCTTCGGAGGATTGGCGCGATTGCGTCTCGATTAAGGAACGAGCCTCGCGGAACGAGCCTCGCGGAACGAGGTGGCTCTTGCAGTGTGTTTCACTGTCGATGGTTCGCGGTAATGCTAAATGATACGCGATGAGGGGGGAGTCTAAAACACAAACTCAAAAATAGCAAAAAACAAATAAAGTAAGATAACTGATGTTATATGGACCTATCAAATCCTCAAGATATTTATTCTGTCTTGAGACAAAATCAAGAGGCTCTCTCGCTAAGGGAAAGGATAAAATAAATACCGCCATTGGGAAGGAAAATATCTCACCGAGTCGAGATGAAAAAAAGGAGCCAAAAAAACAAACTGGGGAGGTTGGGAATCTCGACCTGGATCATAACCAAAGAAGGAGCCGGAAACAGTACGGGAATGACATTTACTCACATTACCTAGGTACACAAAACGGGTGTATCCTAACGAGGGGAGGGCTCCACAGGAAACCACTCCGATGTGACTTAGGAAAATCAAGGCTAGCCCTGTTCACACGAACCAGACTCGCCACAGTCACCCACCTTTCGCTGAAATCTGTCGAAACCAATCACTTTCTATCAGTTCCAAGCTTCATCTTGAGCTGCTGCTTAAAAAATCGGATTAGATCCTGATGAGAATAGTTTTTTGAGTTCGGGCGAACCCAACTCAAATACACGTAAGTCGTCATTCGCTTCAAACAGGTGGTACCACACCTTCAGATACCCCACCACACACCTGTGTCCCTTATACATGTAATAACCCCTGGAGATTTCAGAAAATTACGGAGGTCCTTCACAGACTTTCCGTCGACGGATGTGAGTTTAAATAAAGGACTTAAAAGGATTTTTTTAAAAAGATACTTTGTTTCAATGAATTAATTTCGTTTTTGCCTTGAAAAAGTCCACAATGAACGAAACACATCAATTTATTTAGTGATGGTTGTTTTTGTTGTATGAATTTTGTTTCAAGAATAATAAGTTTGTTTTTATTATTTCATTTTTATGTCTAATGTTACTGTGATCATTATGCTGCTTATTAATGTGTTATATGATGGCACTAACCCTTCACGCAGAACTTTTCACTGCCAATTTAGGAAGACATTTGGGCCACACAAAAAAGACAATGTCTCATATCGAGAATATTTAACATCGAAAAACATGAGAAAAAAAATTAATTATTTTAAATAATACGTGTAAATCGCCACGCTTTGCCTGATGAAGGCCGCAAGACCGGAAACCCGTGTAGCAAAATTATGGAATATAAAGCATAATATTTTAAAAAAAAAATCCACATTGCAAACAAAAACGTTTGCGGTTTCTCTCTCTCTTCTTTTTAATATGAACACTTTTCTCTCCTTGGAACTACTATAACCGCTTACCTTTATATATTTACACACACACACACACACACACACACACACACACACACACACACATATATATATATATATATATATACATATATATATATATATGTGTATGTGTGTGTGTGTGTGTATTCCCTTTACATATATATATATATATATATATATATATATATATATATATATATATATATATATATATATATATTGTTTTGAAAGTTATTATAGTTATTTCTTTTATTTTAAACAATGTGTATTATGCCTATCGGCCTTTATATAAAATACGAGTGTCCACTATATGAACGTTTGAATTAATTTAAATTAATAAAAATGTTGAATTAAGAACATTAATTCATTATATATATAAAGGCATAACGGGTTATTGGGCGTGGAAGAATTATAAACATTACTAATGCGCGAGAACAAAAATAATAATCAAGAGGATAGTAGATGGCGATTGACACTGCATTTAAATTTTTGCAGATTAAAGTTGGCTGGAACCAATTGTAAACTGATAAAAACCTCGGTGCTAGTTCCTCTCTCTCTCTCTCTCTATGTATATATATTTAAAGACATTTTTATGTTTAACATTCTTTTTATAGATACAAGTATTTAAGTAAATGTTCTGTTTTATAATAAACAGTATCAAATGACATTTACAGGCCAGAATGTCCGAGAAATTTTCATAGAAAATATTCGTCCTCCGACAGGATTCGAAACTGTATCCTATACGGAAGCGTCATATAGCCTGACGTGCCTTAACCGATTCGGCCACTGAGGATCGTTCGTTTGGCAAGGTCGAATTTACTGCTTATAAACTTCAATCTTCCATGAATCTCTCACGTACATTCATAACTGCTCATGGCGTATCAAATGTAAACAAATGACGTCCCACACATTATGAAATGGACAAAGTCCGACAATTTATATATGTATGATGTATCTATATATGTATGTAAATAGTTAAACGTTGCTATATTTAAAAATGAAGAGTGCTTATGATGTCATCCTGTATTTTGACAGTTTTTTGACAATCTTGGAAAATACATTGCAATTTGCAGGGACCGCCATAAGCATATTCTGTTTTTGTATTATTATTATTATTAGTAGTAGTAGTAGTAGTAGTAGTAGTAGTAATAATAATAATAATATTATTATTTGATTCTTTTGAATACAGTGCACAATATCCTGTATTGTAAATAATAATTCTTTTAGGTTTTACAGTGATAGAACATCTGACGATCGGTTCACTCACGTTAAGCGTATGCTTGTCACGTTTATTATAACATCCCAAAAGCGTAAAATTTACAGGCTATCTCTCTCCCTCCCCCTCTCTCTCTTTATATATATATATATATATATATATATATATATATATATATATATATATATATATATATATATATATATATATGTATTAGAAATTATTTCTTGCTCGTTTGGGACAGTTTAGCTTCATGCAAAACAGTATCATTTGTGAATAGTTATTTTCTGCGCAGCCTGGCGATTACCGCCAAATGGAACTGGCAGTCGCAGAGATGTACAACAGAACCAGAATTTCCAAAACATTTATAATTGTGTCTCAAGCTCTGTATTACACGTCTAAATGTTTAACTATTTTAGCACTAAAATATACGCACTATCTGTGAAAACATTTATGAAAAATTATATATATATATATATATATATATATATATATATATATATATATATATATATATCATTTCAAGCATTATTTTGAATGGATACCCATATTTGAGTAGACGCCCCATTTAATTTTTAAACAGTATTTTATTTCGTCTACCGGCATGGATATTCGAGAAATCTTATTAAAGAATTCGTGATTCTAAAACGAGAAAGATGTGCTTAAGAGCAATATGCAACCACGCTTAAACGCTGTTCGTAGCCGAGTCGGTTAAAACACGTTAGTTCTAACGACGGTTTATCCTGCAAGAAGGATGCAGGTTCGAATCCTGCCAGAGGACACATTTATCTTTGTTAATATTTCAGTTCGATAGACGAAATAAAATACTGTTTAAAATAATCGGATCGTCTACTTATATATGGATATCTACTAGAAATAACGTTTTACGTGATAAAATAGGTTGGATTAATATATATATCCACGTAAAATGAGGAAAAATGGTGCAATATAATTCCACTGTACGTAACGTTTCATTTAAAAGCGGGCTCAATATAGAGTAGAGGGAAATATTATTTAATTTATGGTTAATAAAACATGTTAAAAATCGCTACATAATGACAATTATGTTTCGACACTACAAATGTGTTTACTCGGGCGATGTTTAACTAATGGCGAAATTAGTGTCGAAACATAATTTTTAAGATGTTTTAATATCCTAAAATAATATATATATATATATATATATATATATATATATATATATATATATATATATATATATATATATATTGTGACGTAGCCACGATTCCATTAACCACATAGGCGTAAGGATAAAAAGCACTCCCAAAGAAAAATCCCAAATTCTAGACGAAAATTATTTAGATATAAAAAGAGAGAAATAAATAAAATATTTCTATGATCAGCCATACCCTCCTCTTCCCTTCACAAATTCTTTTCCTCTTTAAAATAAGCCACGGGTCCTTGAACTTTTAAGCGACGAGACGCGAAAATGATCTGGTTCCAAAATCCCGCCGACATCAGGCGGTTGACCACACGTGAAGTCTAGACACCATCAGGCTCTCCTGCTGCGATTCACGTGATCAGACACCACTAAGGGTTGATTGAAATTTCGGCCAGCACAGGAACACCGCGTGATCTGGGACTCATCCCCCCGCGTGCCCGGTCAAGGACGAAGAGGACCCACGTCACTGTCTTTGGGGACAGCAAAAATGTAAAAAAAGGGTTCAGTTTCCGTCAAAGGCAGATGAACATCGCTGGGCAAAATCGTCCCTACTCCAAAACGGACTTCCCACTGAAGTGAAGAAGACAACAAAGTCTGTCGACTAGACGTGAGAGTGCTGCGATGACACTGAATCGACCGACGAGACGCTTGTACGAGATATGGTGAAACCCCGAACATTTCCTAAAGAAAAAGAACTCAGAAAAATTGCCGGCCGGCCAAAATATTGCATTAACACACAAACTCTCGCTTCGACGAATCAGAATTCTGTGTGAACATATGAACTCGACTGACAGATAAGTTGATTCTCTTGGCTTGATCTTTCTTTTATGTATATATATATGTATTCGCTCGCGCCTTCTTTTCTTCTATAGGTCCCTTCCCTTTGTTAAATGAATTTCTTTTTTTTCTTTCTTTACCTGTTTATATATTGGTAAATAAATATTTTATTTTGAGAACCATCGTCTTGCGTCTGTTCTTCGTTGACTCCCTTGTGTCGCTTTCATTTCTGAGTGAAAACTGAGAAAGGATCCCACGTTTTCCTTTTTTTTTAAACCCATGGTTCATCTATATGCTACAAGTTCGTATATATATATATATATATATATATATATATATATATATATATATATATATATATATATATATATATATATAAAAGGCTCAAACACTAATATTACATGGTTATAATTTATTACATTGGAATCGTAAACACGATTCAATTCGTCAAACCTACAAATTCAAAAAGAAATCAGAAAATAACTCCGTGTATAAAAAACAAAATATCAGTGAGAGTGTATGTGTAGGAGTGGGAAGCAAAGGTGTGATTGAAATGTATAAAAGCTCTAGGGAGAGGTTTAACAGAAGAAAGAGGGATAGGAAAGACCTAATGGTGAAGGTGGGCATTAAAATTTAAAAGAGAGAAGTTTTAAAGAGAGAAGTTCAATAACGGTTTAAATGAGTGAGATACAGATAAATATGAATTATTCTCAGATGCATAAATTATTACCCATTTACTGACCTAAAATTAAAAACCAGATACCGGAAACGTGTGGTTACATTTGTGGTCACAGTAGGCACAATGAAAGATTATCTGATCCAATAATTTTGTATTTGGGTGATATCTCTCTTTTATACGTTTCGTTAAAGACTGTGATTAATCTTTTTATTTAATGTTTTTGTGTTCATACAAGTGTTTTCATTTCTGGACACAAAGTGTAAAAACTGCATATCCCTGCGCTTTCGGCTATTCTTTTCGCCATTATCTAGAGCGATATTTTACTTTTCATTTTTTAACTAAATGTGTGGGTTTTTTTTATGTATGTTTCTAAAGTTACCAGAATATTTTATTTTCTGAACCCAGTCAGCACGTAGTTTTGGACAGTTTTTACACACTTTGTGTCCAGAAAAGTATACACTTATATGAACATCAAAAAAGATTAATAGCAGCGCCTTGTCACTCGTCTTTAAAGAAACATGTATGTATATATATTTCTTATGGGCGCGTAGCTAAGTGGTTAGACGTTCGCTTTCTCACCATGGTCGATTTGTTAGGAAGAAGACTTCCTGATGTTATCGCTCTTGAGGTGGGAGGGGGCGATCTCAGCGTGCGGCTCTTTTGGAACGTGCCTGAAAACCATACCAAGAGTTGACCTTGTGAGTGAAAATGCGGAGATGGAACACTTGGGACCGTCGATAGCTGTGCTAGCACGAAGTCACAAGTTATCGTGACCGAGGGTTTGAGTCTGCTGGTGTTGTTCAGATTGTTGATCATTCTATGTAACACGCTATCTCCCAGAAAACTGCAACTAAGGTTTGCTCAGCATAGTTGCAACATAAACCACAGGTTGGCTATGTGGGTGTGGAATAAGCACAAATGTGCCTGAACGAGAGTCTGCAATAGGGATTGGTTAGGCGCCCTAGTCGACGAGTATCCTCGAATACGAGTGGCCAGCTATTTTATATATATATATATATATATATATATATATATATATATATATATATATATATATATATATATATACATTTTACACACATACACACACACACACATATATATATAATGTCTGAACGGATAAATTTGTAACTGTTAGCCATTTCAATGTTATATATATATATATATATATATATATATATATACATTTTACACACATACACACACACACACACACACATATATATATATAATGTCTGAAGGGATAAATTTGTAACTGTTAGCCACTCCAATGTAATATATATATATATATATATATATATATATATATATATATATATATCATGCTGTAAAATTTTCTATTTAAATTATTTCCTTTTTTTAATATTCTCTGTTTGAAGCACTCATGTAAATGAGGACGTCATCATTGCAAACTATAACTCAATGGCATCTTGTGACCGACAGAAGATTCATCGCGAAACGTTTTGCCTTTGCACAGTCCACCCATATTGAAACCACGAAGAACATAAGTGGGAAAAAAAATGTCGCGCTCTGGTACATTCAATTTTCTTAATAGCAACCTATCATCCCGTCCCTCTTTTTTCTGGTCGCCATTCATCTAAAAAAATATCTCCGCTTCGAAAGTTAACGCCATTTTACGAGCTATATTCGAACTCGTTAATGGGGTTGGCTATAGCTTGAACATTCTCCCATTTGTTTGTTAGAACATTAATATTATGAGACTTAGGCTCTCCGACCTGGTATAATTGTTAGCTATTTTGTCTTGCTGGATCAGTGAGTAGGGGTTTCGATCCTCATTGGGTACTCAACATTTTCGGCTTTGTGCCACATCTAAGCAACGCTTAGAAAATCGTAGGGCACTTCGACGTGGTTTAAAAGGTTTTAGCAGGCTTGTTACGCTAGGTCAGTTACGGTTGAATACTCAGTTTGATCCTCACTGGGTGTCCCATACTTTCGATCTTGTGCCACATCTAAAATCACCATTAATATCACTAGACTTCGATTCGATTGAGTTTCTTCTTCTCGATAATTTGTTTTGGCATAAGTTGGGATTTTCGTTGGCTGTATCTTTTATTGTAGAACTCCTTGAATAAAAAATGTTGATATTTAATTAGCTCCTCCAGGGTACAGAGCTTGATACAAGCCCACTTTTGAAGGTAGTTCACACACGTGCGCACGCACACACACACACACACACACATATATATGTATATATATATATATATATATATAAATTGGTATATACAAAAATATCCCCGTTAAGGCAGTCTCCCCATTTGGTGTCAGTATGTCTTTCTAACCCTAACTATTTAAATGCAGAGAGAATCTGTTGCCTGGGATACAGATCCTCAGAAAACAAATATTCATTTTTTAAGGCCTCATCCAAAGACTGACAAGGTCTGTCGGCCATTTGGAATTTAATAATGTAGGATCTAATTGCCTCCATGTGACATGGCTGAGTTTAGTTTAGTCGTCCCCACACATACGATTTACCCAATTTCTTGAGACTCTGACGCAATCTCGTCATGGTGATTTACCGTGAATCTTCTTTGCTAGCGTAAGGGAGAGTGCTGTCTTGGAATTGTAATCTTCATGGAATAAGCTTCATCTAAATCAAAACCATTTCCAACACCTGCTTGCACCTACTGTATCATCATGATAAGTTTCAGTGATTCTGTCATCCACTACATTTTTCTTTTTGTTAAACATTCAAAGTAAACTGTCGAATGCACTATTTCATTAAGCAGAAACGTAAAAAATATAAAATGCTAATGCTAATATTAGCTGTTTCCTTATAAGGAAACATTCGGCATTCATTGATCAAGCAAACTGCGCTATTTGAGTTACGCTTTTCTTCTTTCCTTGGTCATCAGACGAGGATCAAAATGTAGTATGCGTTCTCCTCATTTAGTATTCATTACCCGGACAGGCAGTTCCACTATTGATTGAAATTTATAAAAATCTTAAGTCCAGTAGCTGTTATTGCTCTTTCCAGTACTGATGGAGCGTCATTCTTGAACTTTTTTCTGAAAGAGAAGAGTGTTAAAGGTGGGGCATACGGTCAGAATTAAAAAAATGTGAGTATGTCTAGACGAAAAAATTAAAAGCCAGATCTAAGCTAAAATAGAAAAATAAGGCCGGAGGGTGGAGGTGGGTGGGTTATTTATTCATGTCAAAATAAACTGACACTTAGAAAAGTCAGCGACAAATGTATTGTGTGCGTAGCTAAGTATAGTGTTCAGATTTGTTGAAGTAGACAAAGTTATCCGAAACAAATTTTTAAAAAATTAAAAAAATTATCTACTCTATATTATATATATATATTTCTACTATATATATATATATATATATATATATATATATATATATATATATATATATATATAATATAGACTAGAGACTATATATATTTTTAGTATATATATAGAGTAGATAATAGAGTATATATACACACACACACACACACACACACACACACACACACACACATATATATATATATATATATATATATATATATATATATATATATATATACGTCTCTTCTACTCCAATAGCTTCATATCTCGCACATCTCGCCCGTGGAACCCCCTTCCTTATTCCTGTTTCCCTGACAAATACAATCTCCAACTATTTAAGTGTAACGTCAATCGACATCTCCAGTTGCCTTGATCTATTCACTTCCCTTCTCCACATCCTTTCACCTTTCATTCCTATCTGCTCTCGCTCCAAATCTTCTGGAACCCCCTTGCCTTGATCGATCCACTATCTTTCTCCACATCCTCTCCTTTACCACTCCTATCTGCTCTTCCCCCAAACCTTCTGTAACCCCTTGCGTGCCAGTGGCTTCCAGCCTTGCTTGGGGTGATAAGCTTAATATATATATATATATATATATATGTACTCTATTATCTAGTCTATATTAGCTTATATAGCTATATATATATATATATATATATATATATATATATATATATATATATATATATATATATGTGTGTGTGTGTGTGTGTGTGTGTGTGTGTATGTATGTATATTTGTGCAAAATGTAGATATTAAGATATTTTTCTTCCGTAAGAGTAGTAAAAATGCCGACAGTTTTATCGTTTGGCTGAGAAAAGTAACCAACCTCGATCGTATCAATAGGCGACAGGTGTGGTGAAATGAAAGAGCATATGTTCAGTGTATAAATTTATATACTATTTAAGCAAATTATATGTTAAAGAAAAAAGAAAATATAAAAAACAAACAGAAAAGCGCTCTCAAACTTCTAAAAGGACTCACCGTTATTTTTAAAGGTTTTGGTGACATATTCTTAAATTATATATAATTTATGCGTGGGTTAGTCAGACACAGGGATTTGTTGAACAATACGCGTCTTTGAAGCAGATTCTAGGAAAATTAAATAAGCTTTGTGGCTTTTGAGGAAATGGTGATTCTTTTGAGTAATTCTGAAAGAAGTTCTGCTGCCAATATTGCACAGTGGAGACAATTAGGCGAAAAGTCGAGTTCATTTCCGCGACCTTTTTGGAATAGAGAGTAAGAAATCAACATCAGTCGTAATGCTGAAAATCCGCCATTTAACCAAATATTGTTCGCCTCTTGTCTCTCCGAAGTTTTTATCCTCATACTACGAATGAAATCCTTGCAGCGTCGAATTTTATGGAAAAAGAATTGCGCATAAATTTCTCAGAAATGTAATTTTTGGCACATGGAGGATTTATTAACCAATCAGGTTAAGTTTGACAAAATTTGAGTTTTTACGATTATCCAATTCTGAATTCATTTTGAACCTTGCTTTACACAGATTTTTTTTTCAAAAGTTTAATGTTAAATACAAGTTTCCGTCGTTAGTTTTTGGTGCAAATGTTTGGTCCCATTTTTTCCAAGTTTTTTTTAAATTTCACATCAAACAAAGCAATAATACCTCAAGGACGCATACGGTTATTGGGAGTAAAAGAGAATTATAGACTTTAGTTAGGTGAAGTGACGCGAAAGGACAATAAAAGAACATGGTTCAGGTAGATAGAAGATGGAAATTGGCATTGCATTTCAATATTTGCAGATTGTAAGTATCAGGGAGGCAAGCAATCAGAAGGGAGTTCCACAGGCGAGAAGTGCAAGGAAAATGCAGTTAAAGTAGAACAGACAATTACATCTAGCTAGTCTAACAGTAAAACGGTGAGACATAGTTGCCAATCTAGTAGCACGATTAAATTCATGCAGTCAAGACACAAAGGAAGAAAGTTCAGCAGAACAATCGTCATGGAATTATTTATAGAAAAGACAGTGTGAAGCCACGTCATGTTGATGAGGTGACTAAAGTGTAGATGCCAAGTCAGGAGACGATAACATTACAGATCCTTCTTTGGATTTTGTCAAGAATCTCGAGACCAGATATGGCAGCAATATATGCACAGATGAATGGCAGATTTATAAATATGCAAGATAGAATCTGACGTCGGTCTGCCGCAGGACAGTGAACCAACCTTCCTAGCAGTAGATCGATCAATTGATTCAATATAAGCACTTCAATTAATGTCATTGGTAGATATGAGCCAAAGAAAGCGCAACGAGTTACTGATGGCAGGCATAACAGGTTTTCTATGGTGATTAAATGAAAGCAGTTTTATTCTGGGACCGTTGAAATTTACAAGCCATTCCTTGCCCCAGTAACCACTGATTGGAGTTCCTTTACAGAGCAGTTGCCAGCTTTAGTTTGTCAAACCTTGCAGCCAAGACAGGAGAAACTTGTTGCGTCATCTGCATAAATACCTTATTGGGAACTGAGGACATCGAGGTGGTCGTTGATGAAGATCAGAAACAACGTAGGTCCAAGGATAGATTCCTAGGGAACCCCTGCATTTGTGTGAAATGATATTGAAGTGTGTCCGTTTAACACGGCATTCATTACACGATATGTCAGGAACGATTGGATTAAGTCAAATATTCATCTAGATTCATCGTAGCCCTTGAGGTTGGAGAGAAGGCCAGAATGCCAAACACTGTCGAACACCTTTGAGATAACTAGCGCTACAACCCGATCTTCGCCGTTCTTATCTAAGGCTTGATGGACAGAGTCAGTGATAGTTGTTATTACATCGGCGGTAGACCTAAAGAAACGGAAGCCATATTGTTTATTCGAAAGGAGACCTTGTGAACTAAGATGCTTAACCAATTCGGCGTTAATTAGAGGCTCTATTATTTTGCCAAGAATAGCTAAAGACTATTAGGGCGATAATTCGAGGGGTCAAAAGATTATTCAGAGTCCTTAAAGGCATGAAATACGGAGGAGGACTTCCAACAAGCTGGAAAGCAAGAAGCGAGTGAGGTATTTATTATAAGTTTGTGTCGAGCTGCCTTAATCAGAATATAGAAGAAAGAAATTATTTAAATGTTCTAGTTAAAAAAAGATCTTTCAATTTAAATATTTTCATTTTTAATTTTCCAACGCTTTTTAAAGAAATAAATTCATATATTTTATTCAGTAATGATTTTCACTAAATTGATGTAATTTTCCCTGCAAACATTTCAATCAACGACATTTCAAAGATTTCTCTAAGATTATGCAAATGGCGTCAGGAAGAACATTTCCATTAACTTAGTATTTATCTCTGTGATTAACCTTTTGGCTATTTACAATTTTCCATATTCTATAATTAATATTCATCATTTATGCTTAATCATTTCTAATCAATTTTTAAATTTTATTTTTAATGAATCTTGTTTGTATTATTATTCAAATCATAAATACGCCATTTAGTTTATCTGAACGTAGAAGGTACGGCGTGATAGATAACGGATTAGACAATTTAAATCATGTGGTAAAAACTGTTTTCCTTGTCGTCCATACCAGACCTCGCAAATTTCCGGTATTAAGGTATGGTCTATATCGGCAAAACGCTGGTCAAATTTTGCAATAGGTTCGTCTTCGTTACTTCATGGTCGCATTAACTAGCAAAATATTTATTTATTATAGTCGTAAGTTGTCATTCAAGAACGAACAAGAGAACGGGGAATAGGTTTAAAAAAGAGGGAATAGTAGAGAGGAAAACTGAATCAGGAGGTCACAGCAGCTACAGGATCATCATTTCAACTTTGAGATAAAGATTTCAATTAGAAAAGATTCAACTCAATCTATAAGACGTTTGGCACGCGAGAGAAGAGTTTCACCTATGACAGTCCAAACAACAGTGAAAAATGAATAAAGTTCATATATATATATATATATATATATATATATATATATATATATATATATTTTGAACGATAAAAATTATTAGAAAAATCAATTAAAATCTTCAGACACACTGGGTTGTAGATTAATATTCTTATGCTTTTATTATTATTATTTCATTTATATTCCTCGACTAGTTTCGACCAACATGGCCATCATCGGGAGAGAAAAAA
The DNA here is from genome assembly GCA_964036315.1 of Acanthosepion esculentum. Classification (NCBI taxonomy): domain Eukaryota; kingdom Metazoa; phylum Mollusca; class Cephalopoda; order Sepiida; family Sepiidae; genus Acanthosepion; species Acanthosepion esculentum. The sequence goes on from OZ038480.1 coordinate 28,439,077, forward strand.
ATGTCTCTGCTTGCTATAGCAGTAAACTACAGAAATGAATGTCTTGTTGAAGAAAACGAACGTTTGTCTGTAGTTTTCATTTGTTTTTTTATTGTTTATTTTTTTATCTTTTTAACATTCCTTGTGTTGGTCAAACAGTCTCTTTTAAGTTGTCATTTGAGATAAGAGCTATATTCCCTTTTTTTTGGTCAGTTCAGTAGTTTATTTGTGTTTGGGGAGGGGATGGTATGTGTGTTTGTGTGTGTGTGTTTGTGTGTGTGTGTTTGTGTTATTTAGTTTAGTGTGTGTGTTATTTAGTTGTTTAGTCTCTGGTAAGTGTGTGTATATATATATATATAAATGAACTTTATTTCAATTCTTCATGAGCTTCCGATCCTTAGCTATGATTAATTAATGATGAACATGTCATTTTCGTTTATAATAGATTTCATCACGATTCTTCTGTTAAGTTTTGAGAGTAATTCTACATTCTTATTGCTTAAAGTAGAGTAAAATAGTGTTCTAAAAAACCTTGGAGAATTCCAGAATATCTTTAATGATTTCTAAGATACAGCGGTTCAAAGCTTAACTTAAAAATCGTATAGTGGGGAGAAAGAATATAGTTATAATATAATCTATAATATAAATGACAGTACGACTTCATATATTTGTTGATCACGAAAGATCGATCTCCTCTTTTTAGCAATTAAAACGTTGGGTGGTCAAATTACCTTGTTATGGTAAGAGACGGCATAATTCGATATTAATAAGCGAACAAGTCTCGAGATACAATAAATAACGGAAGATCTCATTGTAATGGAATTGAGACTTGTCTATTTATTGCTTTTGTTTCGTGTTTTTATATTTACATATGCTCTATCATTGATATAGGGCAATTTAAGCTATAGCTTACTTTAAAATTATATTTTTATCGTTATATATATATATATATATATATATATTAACTGATTTAAAATATGATTTTCGCTACACAGTAATAATCATATTTCAAAAATGGAAGCTAAAAGCTTCGAATTTAATTTTGTTATTAAATTGAAGACATTAGTTCCATTTCCTCGTCAAGCGAATTTTGGAGTATATATATTTGGGCAGCAACCATTCTTTTTTACTTATCTTTCGTTGAGAAAGGGCGACAGGGAAGAGTAATCTAACATTATTCCGTTTTTCATGGTTTAAAGAATGTAGCAATTGTCCATAGTTATAATTGTCCTGGGCGCTTTCGGCTACTTCTCTAGCCATTATCAAGGATGTTGTTTTGGATGGTGAAATTCTTTGTGTGACTGCTACAGAGTAATTTTACAGTTCGAACAGTTTGTGTGGTTGTTGGTGGTCACCTGGTTTGCGCTGCCATATATATATATATATATATATATATATATATATATATATATATATAGATATATAGATAGATAGATAGATAGATAGATAGATATAGATATATAGAAACACACACATATATATATAAAATATGATGAAATTGAGTTGTAAGATATGCTATATTTATGGATAAAGTGCTCAGTATCAAGGATAGAGCGTATATAACTATAAAAGTGGATACTGAAGTCAACACACATCGGTTACAATTTGTTTCATGCTTAAACGTTTAAACATGAAATAGACTATTGTTTATATATATATATATAATTTATTTTATTATATTAAAACATGTTAAAAATCGCAATTAGGTTTCGACACTACAAATGTGTCCTCGGGCAATGTTAAACATTAAACTACTGGCGAGTGATATATATATATATATATATATATATATATATATATATATATATATATATATATATATATATATATACGTGTGTGTGTGTGTGTGCGTGTGTGTAAAATTTCAGATATAACTAGAATATATCTCTAAAAGGAAAATATGAATAAAGACAAAAGAAAAGTATTTATGAACAAAAGTAAAAAATATTGTCTGACTTCCAAAGTTTTAAATTGAAGAGACTTTCATAAATATTCATCAGGTCAACTTAAAATTTGAGTTAAATTATGGAGCATGTTCAGTCACATAATTTAATGTCTTTTATTAGACACTAAATTATGTCACTTAGCATCCTCCATAATTTACCTCGAATTTTAAGTTAACCCGATGAATATTTATGAATGTTTCTTTAATCTAAAACTTTTGAAATCAGACGATATTATTTTAGTTTTGTTTATAAATAGTGTTGCAAAATAAAATCCTTACATAAAGACTTATATATTTTATTATGCATATTGTAAATATGCATTAGATTTTTTCATTTGTAAAAGTTGTTATTTTTATTCCTCACCCCCATAGACAAATAGTACATATGGAACTAGTTAGGAATTCATAGAGACCTGGAGGTATTATGGTGGTTGTAGTAACAATAGTAAGTAAAAATATGATGTTTTGATGCAAAGAATATTGTACAGTTTTGGGGGTCAGCGATTGTGGATAGCTAAGTTTAAGATAAGACAGAGGAAGACTAGCCTTCTCCATTCCCCTTTTGGCCTTGTGCCACAATTTTTTTAATATCCCAAAATAAATATCATTTGGCTTGATAATATCCACCAGCGGACGAATCTATATATAAATAAAACCTTTGTTAGGCATTTTAAAACAATTTACAATTTTTTTCTTTTTTGATCGATGCCAGTATTGTATACAGGGAGAGAAGAAAGTGAGAATTGCAATAAAGATACGACGTTATTTAAGAAAGCTTTTGATTGTTGTATGAAAATTTTGGACAATATTTGGACTTTGTTTTTTGATGAATACAGAGTTTTTTTGTCAGGAATTGTTTTTAGCTTTTTGAAATTTAATTGAAATAATTTATAGGGTCTTAAATCTTTTAAAATTCTGTGTTGATTTGTACTAGTTGGGTGGAAACTATATTTGCTAATCATAAATGAAGGACTTGGTGCAGTCCACCAAACACTGGTATTTAAAGTAAAAATAAACAAATCAAAAAGCTTAATAATTGGTCATTTGGGATTTTATGGAAATTTATGAGGGAGATAGACTATGTCTTTTCTCTTGATTGATTGTTGGATAAATCTGGACTTAATGTCACTGTGGTAAAATCTGTTTTGATTTAATAATTGGATTAATAATAGTTGTGGACCACCAGTTGCTGGGTGAAGGCTGAGCATCAACAGGAGATTTTGGGCCATCAATTTGGCTGGTGCTCATAGGGTGCCGAGAGGGTGCAATAATGTTAGCCTGGAAAGTCGCCACAATGTGAGGTGTTATTTTTTGAGACACAAGAAAGAAAGAAGGGAGTAAAACAACCACCAGATCTGTCCAGTGGGACTTGATACATTGGTTTTGATAACAGATTTCTGAGAGTATTAGGTAGTACAGACTTGTGTCTTATGTGAAAAGAATTGGTAATTAAGGAAAATTATGAGAACATATCTGGTAATAGTGGCTTATTACTAGTGGAATTAATTGTCTAGGCTTTGATGAATGAGCTGATGAAATTTAAAGTGACAGAGGGTCATGGAGACGATTTACAGTGCACATTGAAGGTGGGAAAATTATCCAAGATCATATTGATAGTAAATGATGCTAATTGAAAAGTTTTTAAAAAACCAAGAAGGGAAATGTGTGTGTGTGTTCGTGTATGTGCGTGTGTGTGTATGTATATATGTATGTATATTTATATATATATATATATACATATATGTATGCGCGTGTGTGTGTGTGTGTGTTTAAGCATGTTTGGTTGAATAATCTAGGCATATTATGTCTATTTTCATTTTAATCCGCTCAAATTCACGGATCAATTTTTTTATCGTTTGATGCACATTTACAAAATAATAAAAATAAAAATTCACAACTATCTATTACATTAGTTTTAGTCTTAGCAATTCACCCGTGAAGATGATCTCGGTTGAGATTCAGAGTATTAGGAAAAATAAAAGAAATGATCAAAACAAAACTATGGCGTCTTTCTTAATCAGTTTAATAACAGTACGAAGAAATGAATTTGAAAGGATTAAAATAAAAATAAGTAGATAAAATTTGTCTAGATTATTCAACCAAACATGGTATTCTGCCTAAATACACACACACACACACACACACACACGTGTATATATATATATATATATATATATATACACACACATATATATATATATATATATATATATATATATATATATATATATATATATATATATATATACACGTGTGTGTGTGAGGTGTGTGTGTGTGTGTGTGTGTGTGTATGTGTGTGTGTGTGTGTGTGTGTGTGTGTGACAGCCCCATGGCGGCAGGTCAAGAGATAAAAAAATTATTAATTCTTCATTATTCTTCTCAGTATTTTCATCGACATCTCAAGTCGTGTTATTCACGTCATCTTCATTTTCCTTCGGGCCGCCTCAAATTGTAAAACCTTTCCACAAATTTTGTCATTGTTATTATTATTGTTGATGGAGATGAATGGAAATTTGCCTTTGAAACTTAATAGAGAGACAAATAACTGACGCCATTTTAAGTTACTGTGAGGAACATCTCAACTGAACCGTGTAATTATTTCTAAGTCTTTTCTTCAGCGCCCATCATTCACGAGAATTTTCATTGCTTCTTTCAAATCATTAAAACAATTAAACGCTTCAATTAATTTTATCGTAAAACAATTACGCATTTTATTAATTAGTTTCACAGATTTCCTTAAAAAGGTATCCTAAAATAGTTATAGTTGCAGTAACAATGTGTTTATACATGTAAGAATATGTGTGTGCAAAAATATACGTGTATATACATGTTTGCGTCTACATGAATGTACACATCTGTGTAAGATCGTGTGTGTTAATATGTATGTGCATATATGTTTGCAAAACGTATACAACATTGCCACATCTGTGTGCAAGAATGTAAGTCCATAGCATGAGTATAGTATTATATAGCTGGCCACTCGTATTCGAGGTTACCCGTCTCATGGGGTAGTTAGTCAATCCCTGTTGCAGACGCTTGCTCAGGCGCATTTGTGTTTATTCAACACTCATAAGGCCCACCTATTGCAATTATGCTGAGCAGGCCTTAGTTACAGTTTCTGGTAAAGAACGTGTCAACTAGTGTGATCATCAGTTTGAACAAGGCCAGCACGCTGAAGCACTCGACCACGATGACTTGTGACTTCGTGCTAGCACAGCTATCGACAGCACCCAGTTTCACTCAAAAGGCTGGAGCCAACCAGTGGTATATTTTTCAGGCACTTTCCAAAGATGCCACACGCTAGGATCGACCCCTCCAGCCCGATAATATCAGGTAGTCCTTCCTGACAAATCGACCATGGTGAGATTCGACACCGGGCCTCATGGTCAGAACGCAAACGTTCTAACCACTCGGCTGCCACTGTCATAGCAGGAGTAAAAAGGCGATATCCGCGCAGCCCATCTTTAGAATGAATCAGGCGATGACGAGTTGCAAATATTATGTGTGTGTGTGAATATATATATATATGTGTGTGTGTGTGTGTGTGTGTGTGTGTGTGTGTGTAAGAATGTGTGTGGAAAAAACAAAAAATAGATACTCCTTACAAAATATGCCAAAATGAACCCTACTTGATTACGAAATCAAATTAGCAGTAAAAATAAAACACTTTATAAAATGCATAAGATGGAAAGTATTCTATTTCCACAGCAAAGCCAAACGACATTGGTGACAACCACAACACAGAACATACCAATAATATTAACAAATTTGCATTTACATCAATGAAATTCCCACCGCAACAAAACGACCTGACTGCTTTTGAAAATGACTTCTGAAACATAATCAGCAATTTGAATATAAGAAAATTCAACAATTTCCAGAATACTGGAAAAAAGATCAAAAAATGGTAAAAAGCTCAAAAAACTTTTTATAAAAGCAAATGAATCTAGGATAATCTATCAAATGGAAACAGATTGTTCCTTCTCGCAGAAACTATAACTAAGGTCCGCTCAGCATAGTTGCAGCGGAAACTACATGTGCGCTCTGTGGGTGTTGGTCAAACACAGATGTGCCTGAGCAGATGTCTGTGCGACAAGGATTGTCAAGCCGCCCTTGCAGACGGGTGTTCTCGGAAATGAGAGTAGTCAGCCATTTTATATACATATATATATATATATATATATATATGAATAAAATATTCTTAAGGTGTGCTATATTTATGGGATAAAGTGCTCAATATCAGACATAGAGCGTGTGTAAATATAAAAGTGAACATAGAAGTCAACACTTAGAGGCGACAGTCTGTTTCATGCTAGATGCAACCGTCAGGTCTGAGGATTGCGTCTAGCATGAAACAGACCGTGGCCTCTTAGTGTTGACTTGAATGTTCATTCATATATATATATATATATATATATATATATATATATATATATATATATATATATATATATATATCAGAATAAACGAGATTGTACAGAAATAATTTGGGTTTTAAATCAGCGAGCACGAGATAAACAGTATAATGTCTCTTGACTTTACCCTTTGTGAACAAATGTTAATTTCTTTCACAAGGGAAGGCATTTTATAAAGACATTAAAAACTTAGTGTCAGTGTAAATTTTTCATGGCATCACCTTTGCGAATCACCACATGTCTATATATAACATTTTTATGATAGAATATATCTGTAAAAGGATAATATGCAAAAAGACAAAAGGAAAACTTATCTTATCCGGCGAGTTTCCTCCGCTGAGGGACTTTATTAAGGTAAATGCAAGCATTTTGTTTTATAACAAATATTTATAGACAAGAGCAAAAATGTTGTTAGTGTGTGTGAATATATATATATATATATATATATATATATATATATATATATATATATATATATATATATATATATATCAAGAAATATACTCTTATATTTATGGAATAAACTGCTCAATATTAGATACAGAGCGTGTGTAAATGTAAGAGTGAAAATTGAAGCCAACACTTAGTGGCTACAGGCTGTTTCATGCTAGACGCAATCGTCAGGCCTGACGATTGCGTCTAGCATGAAACAGCCTGTAGCTTCTAAATGTTGACTTCAGTGTTCACTTTTGTATATATATATATATATATATATATATATATATATATATAATTATTTATTTGAAAATTATAACATAAATCACTACAAAAATAGCCATTTTGCTTCAACATCTCTGGTGTCTTATCAAGTGATGATGATCTATTCCGTATACACCAATCCTATACTTATATATATATATATATATATATATATATATATATATATATATATATATATATATATATATATATATATATATATATTAAAAACGTCTGACAAGTTACTGAGTGTTGTAGCGTTACTTTCTTGTAGAGTTACTTTAATTTGCAACCGCAGTACCTTGTCAGTCGTTTTTGGTGAAACTTGTATAAAAGAGGGATTGCTGCCTATATATATATATATATATATATATATATATATATATATATATATATATATATATATAATTAAAAAGTTAATGGGTTTTATTTTTTTATTTTTATTACTTCATACATTATTTTTAGTGGATGCACGTATTTGAGTAGACGCCACGCTTTTTAAAACGCTACTTACGTTTCTTCTACCGGCCTGCGCACTCCAGAAAATTTTAAGAAAATGTGTTCTACGGTAGGAGTCTCAGGACCGAAAACAAAGACGCTGTTTTTTGTTAGTAGATTTGTTTGTCTGTTGAGTGAAATGCTTAAATGGCCTTGGTAAGGCATACTGAAATGGTCAGTGCCAACTCTTCGCACATGTTTTTGTAAACGGAAGGAAGTGATCAAACAGCTTGGGGATCTTCCTGCTTGTGATGAGGTTTGAAATGATTCAGTGTTCGGGATTTTAGACATATACGACTT
>OZ038480.1:28451912-28481912 GCA_964036315.1 Acanthosepion esculentum
TTAATAATAAGTTTAATAGGGATATTGTTGTGGAGTTATTTCCACAATAGAAACTGTATTCGGACTAAATGCGTCCTAAATAGGTTAAACGTACAGAAACGTAAGGAACTTGTACTAAAGTGTTACGCAGAGTAATCGAGTTGTGGTCGCTGACTACTGCTCCTCCCTCGACCACTACTGACTCCTACTTATAATTGGTGGGAGAGTCTATTATCTAGACAAGGTGTCTTCCACTATAGCAGATATTGATCCATTAATGTGTATTAAGTCAACGGATAAGATTATTTCAATACGGACTAAAAAAGTTGGAAGTTATCAAATAAAAAGCGTGGGTAGGCAAAAAAGAATATAGGGTAAAACAAAAAGTAAAAAAAAAGGTTTTCTTTATCTTTCCATCACTTTTGTAAGTAGGTATTCCACACAGTGATATTAGAAGATCAGTTGTAAGAGTCAGAGCGAAAATTTACTGTAGATGGCCTTGCGATTAAAGCACTTTCTAGATATTTACGTTTTAGTGGATTATGTTCTCCTTTTAGTCCGATAAAGGAGGAGAAAACGCGTCACGAGTAACCTTTTTCCAATTTGTCATACAATTTTCCCAATATCATTCTAAATATATAAAAATGTATATCGTTATCTCATATATATATATATATATATATATATATATATATATATATATATATAGAGAGAGAGAGAGAGAGAGAGAGAGAGAGACAGACAGACAGAGACAGAGAGAAATGAACCCACTAAAAGATAAAGGGTAATAACATGAATAAAACCAACCTATACCTTGTCAAATAACAACAGTACCCAGTACTTATGGTAATGATATTACAACCGTTTCCCTACAAGGAAAGATTTGGCATCCATTGACCGAGCTGCAGTTACTGCTTTCGGTTGCAATTTATAAAATCTTTCTCTTAAAACAATTTTTCTGGAAAACTGGTTTCTCAAGTACATGAATTTCAAGCATAGTCTGATGTTTCCAGTATTGGGCCGGGTTTCCTTCGTAAACTTTTATTTGAAGTCGTCTGGCTATAGTATATATATATATATATATATATATATATATATATATATATATATATATATATATATAAAATTTCATATATAATGTATTTTGCATAATATATACAATAATATAAGTATGTATATTATGTATGTTAACTTTTATTATATATGACCCTTTTTTAATTAAACATATATAATATATATATTATTTGTGATATATATATATATATATATATATATATATATATATATATATATATATATAGATAGATAGATAGATAGATAGATAGATGTGTGTGTGTGCATGAGTATGTGTAGGGACACGTGTGTGATCAAAAAACAACGAATGTCACGTTATTATTTTATTACTTCTTTATCAATTTTTCTAATAACTTTTTCATTTCCGGTTCGTATTTGTCAATGAAACTTCCACTTCCCTTATCAGAATATATTTGATATATTCATTTACCAACCAGATGAAATTTCAACATCATCACTTGACAAGAGACCAGAAGTGTCAAGACAATATTTCACACTGTTTAGTGATTTAATTGCATACATATGTTATAAATTTTAATAAATATTATTAGCTGTACTCGGTATTGAGAACTCTCTTAAGAATAGTCTTTGGCTTTTGGAATTTTACGAACTCTGTACTTGTATATGTATATATACTATTTACATTATTTGGACTATTTCCCTTATATTTGTTGCCATATTTATTATAACGTTTCGGCCGTTGTCCGCTCCAGCCTTCTTCAGGTGGTTGGAATGTCGAACTGAACCCTTAATTTCACTCACTGGGGTAGACTGTTCTAGTTCCATGTGCCATGTTTAATGTCAGTTAGTAGTTATCTCCTGTTAATTCCCCTCTCCAAGTTCTCCACTGCTTTAACCAGGTATTGAACTCACACTCTTTGGGTCCTGTCACTGGATCTAACCGACGCCTTTATCCACTGTGCCATGTGTGGCGACAAATATGAGGACAATAGTCCGAATAATGTAAATAGTGTACATAATTCCACATCTCAGTATGTATATACAGGGCATGTTTAAACATAAAAAATAAATATTCATATGTTACCAGTAAATTTTCCCATTGATTTCAATCGAGATCGATGACAGATACGTATAAATATCCCCCTTGGAAAATTTAGTGCCAAGCAACCGGAATCATTCTTGGAGATCTGCAACAACAGCGCCACCTGTATGGAATCTGTTCCCGGATAAATTGCTTTTAGAGAATTCAAGTAATATATTATCAGAAGCCCGTAATATAGGATAGATGTGGTAAAATATCTAAACTATATGACCGCAACGACTCTTTTGTTAGGTTGGCGCTGTCGTGCAACAGAATGCACACCTCCCAGTCACTATCGACCAACAACTCAATCTATCCATCGTTTCACATTAATTGACGGCGTTAAATGTATGTCCATGCGATCTGACGTTTCCATGAAATGCATCTTTAGCTTTGGTATCAACTTCCTTGCCCGCTGCTACACTGTGAATATTTTAGAAATCGATGACCATAGATGCTTCGATGTCATGGAATCAAACTTTGCTTCTGGCCTACTGTGACCCACTGAGGTCTTATCACCAATGATTATCTGCTCTAGAATGTTTACATCAGCTCATCTAAAAACTGAAAAGAATTTTCCATACACTGGAATTTGTATTCTTCACTCAGTTATTTTGGACCCCATTCTTAGACTTGCCAATGTCACAGCTTCTTATTGATGATTTCATGAACCACCAACTTTGGAAGATGAAGTTCCACAGTTTTATCATGAAATTTGCTCACTTTGGCATCTCAAATCAAAGCTTCAATGCGCACAATGTCGTTATCTGTTATTGATAAACATTGACATTTTACCCCATGTTTAATTCTTCCGCTCCTTCCGCTTACATGCTTCCTTCACATTACGCATCCATTATCCACATCCAAATTCACAGTGAATTTCTTTTGCATTGCTACCTTTACTATTTTATGCGTCCTGGGTATGACGATAAACTATATCCGCGTCCTGGGTAGGACGATAAACTACATCCAACAGCAAGACTACTGATCAGGAGGTTTTGAGGAGATGGAATCACCTCCTAATTGTTGGCGTTCCCAGGTCCACCCTGACCTGAGGGGGTAGCACCTATTAGGGTCCCAGCTATGGGCAAATAGTGAACCCCCAAACTTGAGTCAAAACACTATGAAAGGGTAAAAATAGGTTTTAATACCAGAAATACTTTTTTAAAATTATTACTAGCAATAAATTTTTGAAGAAAAAATAATTACCAGCAATACATTTTTGAAAAAAAATATATTACCAGCAATATATTAAAAAAAAAAAATATTACCAGCTATACATTTTTAAAAAAATATTACCAGCTATACATTTTTTAGAAAAAAACATATTACCAGCGATATATATTTGAAGGGAAAATATTAGCAGAAATAGATTTTTGAAAAAAAGAATATTACCAACAATAAAAATTTTGTCGGCATTAAATAACCCATTGAGGTTGATATGCTGTAAAACAAGCCAAACGAAACCATCTTCACTTTTAGAAATAGTTTACCCCCTCCAAACCGGGGTCAAAACGTGTAAAAATGGGTTTTAACAGCAGAAAAACGTTTTTGTCAAAAAAATATTACCAGCAATACATCCTTTTGAACAAAAATATTACCAGATATACATATTTGAAGGAAAATTATTAACAGATATAGATTTTTGAAGAAACAAACTAAACCATTTTATGATGCCACACACTTCTATATTTCTTCATTGTTTTATGGTGGCAGACATCTTTGTCACATACGCATGCGTCCAAAACCGCATCTCATACACATGCAGCTTTCAGATTGTTACAAGAAGTAATATTGAATAGTGCTGACATATATGGTCTGGTGCCCTCGCTGTTCATCTTGAGGTCCTCGACAAAATCCAGAGATGGATATGCAATGTGATAGGTCCTGATCTGGCATCTCGTCTACAGTCAATTTCTCACAGACGTGCGGTGGCTTCCCTCTGTCTTTTCTACAAATATTTTCATGGCAACTTGATCTTGATCCCCGTCCTTCTCTTTATCCGTTCCTCAAACACCCCTCTTTACTCTTGCTCTCATTCTCTGTAACGCCTTGCGGGCTAGTGGCACTCCCACCTTGCTTGGGGTGATATGCGTAAAGAAATATTCTCTGTTGCTTTGTGTTGACAACTTTCAAAATGATTTACCGTATTGGCCAGCGTCAAGGAGACAGTTTCTTTTACTGAAATAAGTGTCGAAAATTTGCATAACTTACAAGAATTCAGTATACCACATAGATAACCTTTCTCTGGGGTTAACATAGACTTACGAAATTACTAACCTTCGCACGCCAAATTTGTTAGACTTATTTCAGGAAATAAACTGTGACCTTGACTTCTGCAATCACGGTAATTCTAGACGATTTATGTCTCTTTGTAGTTTAGTTTAAGGAGATCTCTCGTATATATACGAAATGTAACGATGCAATTCTCAGATTAACCCTGTGAAAATAAAGATCTCCTACGTGGTCTCCACGGGTTATAGTCACCCTCCAATTAATGCCCTTGTGGAAAATATCCACTTTGTGAAGTGATGATGCTTTGTTGGAAGCATTCTTAATTGTTTTGATTGTTTTTGTTTTAGCGACATATCAACACCTCTATGGGTTATTTAATGCCGAAATCTAAATGTTTTGAACGCAATTTTATCTATTTATTCATTTATTTTATTTTATTTACTTAGTAGATAATAATTGTTTTAGTGATACAAATCTTACTAGTTAACCCATAGCAGGGAGGGTTGATAAGGTGAATTCATACCTTCCCAATGGTATTTGCGCGTCAGTGAATAGATCGAACCTAACTGGAATTGGAACTCAGTTCACCGATTAAGAATTCTGAATCATTATCCATTACACCGCCCGCACATCAAAACTGACAAAACCTGATATTATCAAGCGGTCACCCATCCAGGTACCGACTAAGCTCGACGTTGCTTAAGTCCGGTGATCGTAAAAGGATTCTTAGAATTCGTTTTCTGGATTACCATTCAGTAATGTAGTCACGATGGAGTAATGGATAGCGGCTCGGATTGAGGAATCGGTGAGCCGAGTTCGAATTCCAGTCGAATCTATTACATTCACATATATGCTAATACCCTTGGGAAACGTATGAATCCTCTTCTTCTGCCCCTCCTTCCCCCAGCTATGGGTAAATAGCAGGAAAGACAGGGTTCTTTAACCTTGGATGACAACTGGTCTACCGCAGAAAGAAATGGCAACCTAAAAAAAAAATCTGCTTCGTGTATCACGCATGGTACATAACTGAATGTAATCACGTATTGCTGGATGGTAGTCATTTCAGAGCATTTTTTTTTAATAACCGAAAATACAGGGAAATGACGTTGATGACCAACTTTTGTAATACAATTCTTAGCCATTAGCTCGCGACCTCCTAACGCATCTTTTCCCTAATTTCCTAAATCCTACACTATTTACATTATTCTGACTTTTGCCCTCATCCTTGTCGCCATATCTATTACAACGCTTCGGCCGTTGTACGCTCCGGCCTTCTTCAGGTGGTTGGAATGTCGAACTGAACCCTTTATTTCGCTCACTGGGGTAGACTGTTCTAGTTCCACGTCCATGTTTTAATGGATGTCAGTTATCAGTTATCTCCTGTTACTTCCCATCTCCAAGTTCTCCACTACCTTAACCGGGTAATGAACTCACACTCTAACCAACGCCTTTATCCACTGTGTCATGTGCCCTTGAGGACATCTGTGTATGAATTTCAGGGTATTATATATTATAAATCGAATGTCTCAGCAATCATTTTTTACCAGTGCTAATATTGCAATTTTTTGCTGTTACCATTGAATGTTTTTACCAGAGCTCATATTGCAATTTTTGTTGTTATTATCGCTTTTCTTTGGCACTCATCTATGGTTCATATATTATTCATTTCTATGCTTGGTCGGCTCAGGAGATTTTTGTGGCCACTTTAAAATCTATCACACTGTTTGTCTGTTCATATTCAGTTCTTATTACGCCAGTCGCGTACTTACTTTTTGACCTTAGCGCAACGAGCTTTACACTCCATTGATATTTGCACATATTCTTTGTGCTTGTAACTGCCCAGTGCCATGCATGTAATCTCACCCTCTCTTGCACTGTCTATAATACTCTAAACCAGGTGTCGGCAACCTACGGCACGCGTGCCACACATGATACGCCAAACAATTCCCAATAGCACGCAGCCACAAATAACATCACGAAGTCCGAACCAATAACCATTACAACGCAAAGAAGATATTTAGCTGTTTCAAAACTGCTCAGTGGGTATACCCATAAAATTTTGAAATCTTATCCCACCTCCTTTATAAAATTGTAAATAAACTACGGTTTTGTTTTCAAAGTTTTATGGGTATACCATAACTGTTTTCTGTTTTCAAAAGTAAATCTTTTTCATAAGTTGCCAAACATTCCCTGATGAATTGGAACAATTTTCAGTTCCGAAACATGAAAGGATTTGTGTAGCGATGTAATATATTTTTCAAATAAAAATATTATATATATATATATATATATATATATATATATATATATATATATATATGATATGCTTCTGTTCGTATACTAATGGTAGTGGTCAGGCATGTCAAACATGCGGCCCTTTACATGCACATCTTCAGCCCGATCAAAGAATACTACGTCTTTGTGCAAATTAATTGAAACAACCGCTTTAGTTTCCTTTCTTTCACCATATGGTCAGTTTTAGACCCACTGGGGTGAAATTTTACAGTGAAGAAAGTTTCATAAAGAAATGCATTGTAAAAACAGCAGAAATTGTATGTCCAGAGAAAGCACACGATTTCTATTTTTTCTTCAGATTTGGTTATTTGCTGTGGTGTGCAGTTATATGAATCTATTTTCGGGGTGTGTGATGAAATTTCTTTGACCTTGAAAAATATTACGTCATCCGCGATTGCATCAGATTTTTATCACGCCAAAACACTATTACCTCGACTATCGATTAGTTGTCCTACGGCGATTCTCTGCGCTGGACATTACTCCAAGGAAGCGTACGAAAATTTGTAAGGCCACACAAACACACTGGCAAGCCGTACCAGTGAGAAAATCAAAGTGCTATAGACTGGCCCGGAAACTGTCCTGATTTAAATCTAATCGAGAATCTGTGGTCGATCTGCAAGGAACGACTTTGTGGAATGGACATACCAAGTACTAACCGCGTCATGTTCTATTGGAAAAATACAAAAAGTAAATAATAACGAAATTCATTTTGTTTCAATTACTTTGCATAAAGGTGTATACTCGAATATTTTAACGGCCACAATTTCATTTTTTATAATTTTCACATGTTTCTTTTTACATTTTAAAGATTATATTTAATAGAATAACAAATTTAGAAAACCATTTACTGCATAAATTGATTTAAAATAATTTTAACATTATCAACAAACTTTAAGTTCATACGGTACTAAGCTATTATTTTAAAAATTGTAGCAAATATTCGATATTTTTAGTGACTGAGAAAATATCGCGGGAATAAATTCTTTCTAGTAGTCATGCCAGCAGTCACCACACTACGAAAACAATATGGCAGCTCATTAACAGTTGTAAATAGAAAACTTTCTTCTAAAATTTCAAAAGCTTTTATTTTTTAAGGTGAACTGTCAGTCAAAAATAGATTTTGAGGCGTTTTCAGAATTGCTTTATCTCTTTTTACTCTTAGCTGTAGTTCAAAAGCACCAGTCATTTTTCAGATTCGCATCATCAATTTCAAAATTATTTTTTTGTCCTACTACTGCAACGCTAAAATGCCTAGTGCTCGTCCAGTTAAGAAAAACGAAAATTGAACGAAGAATGGCGTGTGTTTCAAGAAAAGTGAGAATTATGGTGCTTTTGCAAAACGGTGAATGAAAAGATACATTGTTTAATTTTTTAAAACTCTATCGCCACGCCAAAAGAGTACAACCTGAAAAGACATTATGATACGAACCATCTATCTTATTAAATTATTATTAGCTTATTTGATATGAAGGCCCAGTGATTTCAAAAACTCAAGGAATTGAAGGCTAACTTGACACAGCAACAGACTTTTTTTTATGAAAAATCATGAACAGAATGTGGCTTCCGTTACTACAAACTATGAACACAGCCGATTGATAGCCATTAGTGGGAAATTTTACACTGAAGATTTCGTAAAACAATGCCTTGTAATAACAGCGGAAATTGTATGTCCAGAGAAAGCACATGTATTCAAAGGCAATTCATTAACCTGAAACACTGTTCTGAACGGATTGATGAAATGTCAGATTATTTGAAACAAAAGTTGAAGGCTGAACATTTTCTATTGTTATTGATGAGCCCGTTGATATCACTGGAATAGCACACCTTGTAATCTTCATCAGGGCCTGTGAAAGTGAATTCAATATTTATGAAGAACTGATTGACCTGGTCTCCATGCATGACACTGCAATAAACCAGGAAATCTTTGAGGGAGTTGAGCAGGTTCTGCATGAGTATAGCTTTGATTTGAGTAAACTTTCATGCTTATCTACTGACAGTGCTGTGAATATGGTTGGCAAACGTAATGGTGCTGCTGCCAAGTTACAAAGAAAACTAGAAAAATTGCATCCAGATTCATCATTTGCACATTTTCATTAAATTCTTCATCAGCAAAATTTGTGTTCAAAGATTTTTAAATTGGATCAGTCAGTCAGTTCAGTCAGTTCTTGGAGGATATGGATAATCAGTTCACCGATGTTCCATTCTACACAGAAATCTGCTGATTGTGATGTTACAAAATGTTGAAAAGTTTCTATTTTTTGAGACAAGAAATAATTATGTTTTTGGAGATGCAAGATCAAAATACAGATGAAATAAAAGATGAAAGTTGGCTCCAAGATCTAGCTTTTGCTGTGGTTATTACTGCACAATTAACCGATCTTAATTTGAAAGTACAAGGTAAAAATAAACTTAGTGCATTATTACAAAACTAAGCTTATGGAAGTCAGATTTGTCAAATGAAAATTTAGTTCATTGTCCTACGTGCAAAGAGCTGAAAAATATGCCAATAGTGAGATTGTACTTAGCTTTGCTAAGTATGACAGTCATCTGGAATTGTTGTCAAAGGAATTTCAGAAAAGATTTACTTATTTATCACCTTTTTAATATCGATTTGCATTATTCTCGGCGCCATTCACCTTTGATGTTGCCAAGACAGAACAAAGCCTGCAGATGGAACCATTAGAAATGCAGTCAGATTCTACACGAAGAGCAAAGTATCTTATGGTTGGAATACCTGGGTTGTTTTCATACCTGACTGAAAAGTTTAAAAACTTCAGAAAGTTTGCCACAAAGATTATGGCAATGTTTGGTTCTACTTGTGTGTGGGAACAGTAATTTTCCTTCATGAAATCAACAAAAGCTCCTCAGAGAACATGGCGAACTGATCAACATTTGTCATCTCTGATCAAAGTCGGAATTGCACAGACATACCAAAAATTGTCAGAAAAAAGAGGTGTCAAGCCTCAGGTCAAAAAAAATTAAAACTGACTGAATAGTGGCCAATAAATGTTCAGTTTTGAACTGTTGTAATTTTTGTACACTGTACAGGGTGACTCCAAAAAACGGGGACTTTTTAACAATCCAATAAAACCAAGAGTGATGAAAGAAAAATATTTAATTCATAGTAATTGAAACCATAAAACATGCCATTTAAGAAAGAATGATGGAATTTTCATTTTAAAAAAATTACGTCCTGTAGATGGCGTCCTCCTGTACGAATGCATTCTTGAAATCTGCTGTTGAGATTCCTCATTGACTACTGCAACATCTCAGCTGGGATACTGTGAATTTCATTCTCGTTACTAAAATGGCGAAATGTTTACTTGCTCAAGGTCACTGTCTTGCAGTGTTGCCACTTGCTCATGTCTGGCAATACGCACTTCAAAAATTCCCGTTTTTTGGGGTCACCCTATATTTGTTTCTGCTGAAAACTGCAAGTATATGTTGTTTAAAATTTTATTATATTATCAAACTACTTTATTACTTTGTATACATGAGTCCAGCTAAAACATCTGTATGCAGATTATGAGTTTCTAAATTTAAGTAACAAAGATATTCTGCAAGAAATTTTATTAAATGATTCCAATTAGTTGTAATGTATATAATTGTCGTGCGTGGCCCTCATGACAACACACATGTGACTATGTGGCTCTTAGGGAACCTTCAGTTTGACATGCCTGATATAGATCCTCTAACAATCTCGCAATATTTTTATTCATCTATAATGTCATTTTTCGATTGGTCTATACGTTACCTATTTTCGATATGCGCCTTTGGTTATTATTTTATATATCTTCATTGTCTATTATGGCACACCATAAAAAGTTGGCTTTCCGCATGTACTTGATTTCGACATCCCCAAGGCATAACCCAGTAGCTGTGGGAACTTTTGTCTCTTTCCTTGCAAGGGCAACGTTGAGAATAAGAGCTGGAATAAGAACTCTTTCAACAAAATGCACAACACTGTTGGTAACAATAGGTTTATTGAATATAAAGAAAAACTGGTGAATAAAATATCTCTATTATTTACTGAAGGATTAAGCTCTCCATTGGTAAATCCAAGTCAAGTTCATCCTGGGCGCGCTTCTCGCCTGTGTCTCTCGGGCCTAGTGAACTCTCGCATATATAGATGAGTCACTCCGAAAATTTGACATTGATATATCCGATCGTGTTAATAATCACAAGACATTCTCTTTGTTCAGATTCTTCTGTCCTTTCTTTCTGTAAAGATGATGGTGTTTTGGAGCGGACAGCATCACCATAAACAAAACCCAAGCTTTGGAATTAGACAAAATCCAAATGCCTTCCCTGTTTAAAAGAATTTGGGTCATTCTTTTATGTAGAGATATGCGTGTTTTGAATGGATAGTATAATGTAAGCAAAACCCCAGTCCTGGGATCTTAGGTATGAAGCAGATGCTATACTTTGTTTAGAAGAATCTGTGCCACTCTTACTGTACAAATATACACGTTTTGAAGAGATAGTATGAATGTAAATGAACTTAATGAATTTAATTTCTCAGGAACAGAAAATTCGGATAGCACATCATCATATCTTCTCATCGGCAGGAAGTAGGTAGGGTGGGAAACCTGGGTTTTATTCAATTTTACTCAATCTGGGTGAATTAATTCTGGATTAGATTCTTATTGGGACCGTTATGAAACTCATTTTATTGTTTAAAGCATAATTCTGAACTTTTTCATTTTTTTCTCAAACTTTCAACCTCCTCTTCTTAGAATTTTAATAATTTCCATCCAATTAGTAGTCCCTTCAAATCACCATTCTGCAATTCCATGCAATGAAAACATTTAAATAGAGTCAGTGTCCTGTTACATTATTACAATTAATGATCAATCCTTTTTTCATGCTTTCCTAAATTACGTTTTGTCATATTTTTCCTTCTGAATGTGTCATCGACAGTGCAATCTGCGTAGCGTATGTTGTTACGGTTACGTCCTCTGATAATATTTCTTGCCATATCCTTCAATTCACATATAATCATCTAATTTATAGGTTAAATAAATCCGGTGAAATAAACCCCATTGTCGTACTAATCAATATCCTTTTCGTGTAGATCAAACTTTCTTAATATTTCATGAAGTTCTTCCTGGCTGACTTTGTCACTTTTCATTTGTGAAGCATAGTTATAGGCTTTTATGCATTTCTCTTGCTCGTATTAGCAGCATTCTAAACATGAATATTGCATTTGTACAAAACCAATGTTTTACGGTTTCCAGTGCAATTCTGCTCCGAATTCTAATCATTAGTCTCCAGATTATTAATTTTGTTATACGCTGACTCAAACTAATTGTTAGGCGAAACTCACACATTTTTGCATCTAGTTTCTTTGTTAATGCTATCAAAATTTATCTCCTGCGATCTTCGGGTATTTCACCATTGTTGTATATCTCTCTTAACGTTTCGATCAGTATATCAATCGCAAAATCATCTAAGGTTCTGAATATCTTTATAACAAGAGCATTTGAGATAAGTGCATTTTCCTTTTTCAGCTTGTTCCTATTTGAGATTTATCATCTTGAGTACTTCCATATTTTTATGCATCGTAAGTTTCTTCTATGGTTTATTTGCTCTATCGTCATGCAAAATTAATGTGTATTCCTTCTTAATGTTGCAGTAACTTTTCTTTATCTGTGGTGAAAATTTATTTAGATTTTATGCATTCTATCTCTGCTTCATTTGTTTGAAGATTTCATTTGTCCTCCACATCTTTTTCTTTTGTGAAATCCGAAAACCGTCATACCGGGACCCGTAAAATGACCTTACAATTTATTTCCATTTCAGAGCAACACATTTTTGAATTGATTGTATCTCATATCGAAGATGAAATACTTTACAAAACTTATCAGTTCCGGGTATTATGATAAACTACATCCGGTGGCAAGGCCTCTGATTGGGAGATTGGAGGTTTTGAGGAGCGTGGAACCACCTCTTAATTGCTGTTGTTCTCAGGCCCACTCTGACCCGGGTTGGTAGCATCTGTTAGGATTCCAGCTATGGACAAATAGTGAGCCCTCACCTACACAAAAACACTATGAAAGTATAAAAATATATTTTAATAGTAAAAAATACCAGCAATACATTTTTATATAAAAAAGACCGACAATAAATTATCAGCAAAACATTTTGTCTGTAGTTGAAGGCATGAAATTGCGTTCAAAATATATTTAGTTGAAGCCATAAAATTGTGTTCAAATTATTCAGATTCCAGTATTAAATAACTAGTACAGGTGTTGATATGCCACTAAACAAAATCCACCAACAAAATCTGTCTGAGATGAGGTATTATGTACACTATTTACATTGTTTGGACTATCATCCTGATCTTTGTTGCCATATTTATCACAACGTTTCGGCTGTTGTACGCTCTGGCCTTCTTCAGGTGGTTAGAATGTCGAACTGAACCTTTATTTCACTTGCTGGGGTAGTAGACTATACTAGTTTCACTTGCCATGTCTAATGGATGTCAGTTATCAGTTATCTCCTGTTACTTCCCCTCCCCAAGTTCTCCACCATAACCAGGTATTGAACTCACATTCTTTGGGTCCTGTCACTGGATCTAACTAACGCCTTTACCCACTGTGCCATGAGTCCCTGAAGACATATTTGTATGAATTTCTGGGAATTATAAACCTAATGGTTCAGCCATCAATATTTATAAGTGCTCATATTGTAATTTTTGCTGTTTTTATTGCATTTTTTAGCAGTGCTTATATTGCAATTTTCGTTGTTATTAATTGCTTTTCTCTGGCACTCCTTATTACTGGCTCCCATATTGTATTCATTTCTATGCTTCGTGGGCTAAGGAGATTTTTGTGGCCTAGCATATGTGCTGATTCGTTAAGTTTACGAATTTTCCAATGATATTCGTTGTCTATGATTTCACCCTTATCCCACAGTGGGCGGTTATCTCCCCTTTCTCTCCATATGTGGTCAGCCACGCCTGATTTTCCCACTTCCCCTCGTGTTACAGCTTTTTGGTGTTCTTGAAGCCTTACCTTAAGGGGGCGGCCTGTGTCCCCTTTACATTTCTTTCCGCATCTGCACGGGATGGCTTTCACACAGTCTTTAGACATGGCACGTGGAACTAGAACAGTCTACCCCAGCGAACGAAATAAAGGGTTCAGTTCGACATTCCAACCACCCGAAGAAGGCCGGAACGTACAACAGCCGAAACGTTGTGATAAATATGGCAACAAAGATGAGGATGATAGTCCGAACAATGTAAATAGTCAACCAACAAAATTTATCATAAGCGAGTTCAAAAAAAGGAAAATAAAAAAGAATAGGCTGTGAGGATAGAAACAATAAAAGATTTTTGTGTATGGGTGGCACCAATCTCTGGCATCTTATTGGTGATATTTAATAACCATAGGTTCGTCTTACAGAAAACTTATTAGCTGTGTATACGCTGTGAAAGCCGCACTCACAACAGTAGCAATCATCTTTGAAATTAATTAGCTGAACGGTGGATAAACAAAGATTTACTAAATTTGGATTAATGCAATACAGAAATCCGAAATTTAGGCACCCAATGAGGATCGAGCATAATGAAGTAGTAGTGGTTTTCAAGACTAACTTCTGTTGTTACACTGAGAAGAGAGACACCTTTAAAGTTTTGCTTGTCTACCATGAGGCCATAAATGCCGCGTGCAAAGTAAGGGCCGAACTCTCTAAAGTGGCTCGTTAAACATCATTTCACGACGAGAAGTAAGCCAAAAGGCAACAGTTAGGAGATATATATTGAAAATCGAACTCACTTCACTAGTAATTGTCTGCAAAACTAGCTTGTAGATACGGCTCAAAAACTGGGCATGATTTGTGACTATGGCTCAGTCAGTCAGGAGTAGTTCTTATTTAATGATGTTGATCTTTCCATTTCCCCATCGTTGGCTTGAAACGTTTGAACTTGTTGCCGCTAATGACTCTTTATATGAATTCTCAGATCAAACTCTGGGTCATAACATTTTCCAGAAGTTGAACATGGAATACTGTCTCGTGAATCTGGAAATTCTCTGTCTGTCTGTCTGTCTGTCTGTCTGTCTCTCTCTCATAGCTGTATAATAAAATGGACGGACACAGCTTTGTAGACTTTGACTTTGGTTTTGCGGTATCAGGTCATCTTACAAAGATCCTCTCTCTCTCTCTTGTCGTTCGGTGCAGATTTCTGGCCGTGGTGCGAGCTGTTTCAAATTCATCAGCCTCGTGGATGGTAGATTGCCAGTTTCACCTGTTGTCTGCAAATATCTCAATTTTGTTGCATTGGACGTCGCATTGCTTGAGTATGGACATAACTGAACTGATCATTATGGATATTTTTCTGACTAGCGCCAGGCCATCATTCACTTCTCTCTATAAGATCTGACGAGGTAAAAATTATGAATTCGATGCCTGTGATATTTTCATTATGCTGTATATTTACACGTGGAATTCGGTCACACTATAAGATGGCGAAAATGATCTAGTAACACGGAATGTGGAAGGCTTCCAGCTTTTTAATGTTTGCTTTCTATCTTGTCCAGGCCTCATAGCTGTATAAGAAAATGGACGGACACAGCTTTGTAGACTTTGACTTTGGTTTTGCGGTGTCAGGTCATCTTACAAAGATCCTCTACTTAATCTTGCAAAAGACCCCCAACTGGACCAAAGACCTGTCCTCGTCACTTCCATCTTCATCACTGCTGAGTTTGGTCGACAAGAAAGAGAAAATAGAGAAAGCTGTGTAGATGAAGTGATTAGTGTGATGGGAGAATAGCAGACTACCAGTAGCATTATCTTCGTCTGAATAGTTGATGGTTACGATTAAAAGTCTACTAAAAACATTTTACGAAGAAAATATATTTGTTAATAAATATGTTTACGGTGGGTTTTTTTTTGTTTTTTTTTAAATATTTCTTACATTTTTAAAAATCCTTTTAGATTTTCGTAATCATATTGCAAAACGTATCGGTTGGAATGAAAATGCTGCTTGTTGTAGCCTTTGAACAATGGGAGTTCAAATTAAGACAAACAGAATCATGATAATGAATATTCATTTACTCAGACTATTGATTTCGATCTTGATTGAAATGACCACAATAACATCCCCTCCCCAGATCAATAGACAAAGCATACAGATGCATGCTGGGATTTCTTCCAATACTAGATCTTATACGCCATATTTTTGTTCTTTCTTGTATTGAATTCAGAACGCTGCGATCACTTGACTGTATACTTTTTGTGTATTAAAACGATTCTTAGAAATTTTTGCCTAATTACTGTTGCTTTGCTGACTTGTCTTGCATATATACTTTGTTTAGTACTATTTTGCCCTAGTCCTGGGGATGACGATAAACTACATTCGCGTCCTGGATAAGACGATAAACTACGCCAACAGCAAGGAGGTTTCTAGGAGCGTGGAACCACCTCTTAATTGCTGGTCTTCCCAGGTCTACCCTGACCCGGGGTGGTAGCACCTGTTAGGGTCCCAGCTATGGGCAAATAGTTAACCCCCAAACTGGAGTCAAAATACTATGAAAGCGTAAAAATAGGTTTTAATACCAGAAATACTTTGTAAAAAATTATTATCAGCAATAAATTTTCGAAGAAAAATATTTGCCAGCAATACATTATTACCAGCAATGCATTTTTGAAAAAGAAATTTACCAGCAACATATTTTTGAAAAGAAATATTAGTAAGTATACATTTTTGAAAAAAAATTACCATCTATACATTTAAAAAAAATTACCATCAATACAATTAAAAAATTACAATCAATAAATTTTTGAAAAGAAATATTACCAGGTATACATTTTTGAAAAAGAATTACCATCAATACAATTAAAAAAATTACCATTAATACATTTTTGAAAAGAAATATTACCAGGTATACATTTTTGAAAAAGAATTACCATCAATACAATTAAAAAAATTACCATTAATACATTTTTGAAAAGAAATATTACCAGGTATATATTTTTGAAAAAAAATTACCATCAATACAATTAAAAAAATTACCATTAATACATTTTTGAAAAGAAATATTACCAGGTATACATTTTTGAAAAAGAATTACCATCAATACAATCAAAAAAATTACCATTAATACATTTTTGAAAAGAAATATTACCAGGTATACATTTTTGAAAAAAAATTACCATCAATACAATTAAAAAAATTACCATTAATACATTTTTGAAAAGAAATATTACCAGGTATACATTTTTGAAAAAGAATTACCATCAATACAATTAAAAAAATTACCATTAATACATTTTTGAAAAGAAATATTACCAGGTATACATTTTTGAAAAAGAATTACCATCAATACAATTAAAAAAATTACCATTAATACATTTTTGAAAAGAAATATTACCAGGTATACATTTTTGAAAAAGAATTACCATCAATACAATTAAAAAAATTACCATCAATAAATTTTTGAAAAGAAATATTACCAGGTATACATTTTTGAAAAAGAATTACCATCAATACAATTAAAAAAATTACCATTAATACATTTTTGAAAAGAAATATTACCAGGTATACATTTTTGAAAAAGAATTACCATCAATACAATTAAAAAAATTACCATTAATACATTTTTGAAAAGAAATATTACCAGGTATACATTTTTGAAAAAGAATTACCATCAATACAATTAAAAAAATTACCATCAATAAATTTTTGAAAAGAAATATTACCAGGTATACATTTTTGAAAAAGAATTACCATCAATACAATTAAAAAAATTACCATTAATACATTTTTGAAAAGAAATATTACCAGGTATACATTTTTGAAAAAGAATTACCATCAATACAATTAAAAAAATTACCATTAATACATTTTTGAAAAGAAATATTACCAGGTATACATTTTTGAAAAAGAATTACCATCAATACAATTAAAAAAATTACCATTAATACAATTTTGAAAAGAAATATTACCAGGTATACATTTTTGAAAAAAAATTACCATCAATACAATTAAAAAAATTACCATTAATACATTTTTGAAAAGAAATATTACCAGGTATATATTTGAAAAAGAATTACCATCAATACAATTAAAAAAATTACCATTAATACATTTTTGAAAAGAAATATTACCATCAATATATTTTATAAAAAAAAATATTGCCAGCAATAGAAATCTTGTCGGCATTAAATAACCCATTGAGGTTGATATGTCGTAAACCAAACCTATTTTGCCCCGTTCTTTCTTTTTTATTGTTTATTGAAAACTCTGTCATTTCTATCTGTTGGACATTTTGTCAATTGCATTTAACAACAGCGAATTACTCTACACTGACCAACCTTGAGAGGAGAGACAGTGTTCCTACGGAAAATGACAGATCTCTAGTCATCCAGAAACAATGTTTCAATCCATGCTACTACTCCTCCTAATTTCCTTTCGTGTTTTGGAAATAAAGGTTTTCTCTCACGATCGATTGAGCCTTCGATCAATACATAGAATAAACGTGTTTATTTGCTTGCCTTGTCGTTACAGCGAAGATAAGATTAGACTAGTTACATCCGCGGGTTCAGAACATGTTTTTATTTTTGTCAAAAGCCCTTTTACTCGACTACACCTGTAGACCTGAAAGTTGCTTTCTGCAAATCAAATACTGTTCAATTACACCGCAAGCGATAAGAGTATTTGAATCGATCGACAACAGCAGTTCGATTCAGCTGTCATTGTAACGCAACAGGAAATCCGTCAAACTTTTTCTTTTACACAGCACAGTCAAAGATAAATTGCAAAATATTTTCTAGCCACAAGTTTTGAGATTTTCAACGGCTTCTGGTCTATTTGAGCTCAACAACTAACGTTTTATCGGAAGCACTAGAAAAAAAATAATTTATGTATGCTATTTTCGTTCAAAGAAAAGTATAACATTTTCTGAATTTGAATCATACATAAACAATTTTTGTTACCCTGTATCAAAAGTTTTCTCGCTTTTTAATCAACTTTTCTCTAACAGCTTTTTCCCCCCGCGAATCACTACTCTGTAGAACCGACTCAGAGAAGGATCTTTCCAAGATCACTGCAATCTTAACCTGTTCAAGGCTGGGGTTCACCATTACTTTCCGCTTCTATCTGCATAAATTGCCTCCTAACGTAATTCTTTACCTTGGATGGGCCCTGGGCCTTGTAAAGAGTGAACCTTACTGTAAAAAATGAAGAGATTCTTAAAGGATACTTTCTCTACGATGTTAATCTCTTCAAGTCTAGGTTCAACAGTACATATTCTACATATCTTCATTATCTGTACTTTTTTTTATTTCTCTACAATAACCTCATTTAACAACTGTCTATTGTGAGTGGTATTTAGGGCTCTTATTTGATCAGCAATAGTATTAAAAAAATATCACCCTTAAAAAGCTTAAACCAGTTTTTGGAAACTCCATTGATATATTTGTTTTTATTTCTAAACACTTACTGAATTCTGTGAGCAGATTAAGTGGCTTTGAAACATATTTTAAGATAATGCCCCCATATTGCCAAAACCTCAAAGTTTGTATCCGCCATTATGCCATTTTTTTTCTTTTTCTTAATCATTCACCCCAAGCAAGGCGAGACTGCCACTAATACACAGGGGGTTAAAGCGAATGAAAGTGAGAGAAAATACTAAGTATAGGGAGGATTGAGGAAAGGACAAAAGATGAACGGGTTTCAAGAAGATAAAATATGTCGATTAACATTGCATGTAAATTTTTGAAGATTGTAGTTATCGAGGGAGCAAGTAAACGGAAGGGAGTTCCACAGGCGGGAAGTGCGAGAAAAGAAACTGTTGGAGTAGAAGTAGCCTGTAACAAAAGGTAGAACAAAAAGCGCTCAAGAACAAATCAACAACTTTCTTGGTACACCATCTTTCCAGGGAATAAAAAAAATAGTTCCAATAAGCATAACTCATATCCTTTCTCCGTTTTATTTATTTTTTTCCTTTTGTTAATAACTTTTTTTGGTTAATTGGAAACAAAAACAATTCAATATTCATTTACCGTAAGTCATTCATTATAAAACAAATGTCCCCCACCTCAAAACCGCTCCCGGCCTATGTTCTGTCATCCATTTACACAAGCTCATTAGGTATGTTATTCGGTGCTTCTCTCTTGCTTTCAATATGTCATGTGAATATCCAATTCTCCAAGCCTTCATATCACGTTGAAACAGCGGTTCCCGAACGATCAGCGAAGTTAAGCAACAGCGAGCTTGGTCAGTATTTAGATGATTATTATAAATTCAACCAATCTTTATATATATATATATATATATATATATATATATATATATATATATATATATATATATATTCTTTTAATAAACCTGTTGTTAGATTCATCAACAGTGCTGCACATTACATTGAAGGAGTTCTTACCACAGTTTGAACGGAGCTGTCCTGAGACAGTATATAACGATTGCCATTCTTTAAGAATATCAGGGGCTGTAAGCTTGAATGTGTGGGTGGGATAACGGCTCGGAATTGTTAATCGGAAGCCGAGTTACAATTCCAGTCGGGTTCGTTATATCCATTTATGCGCAAATGTCCTTGGAAAAAGTATGAATGCATCTTCTCCCCCAGCTATGGGTTAATTAGTAGGACTTGTAACAGTGAATCATTATTATCTCAAAAAAATTCTTATAATCTAAAAAAATATTTCCTGGCTTTGAATAACCTTCAAAGGTTGATAATCCGTAAAAAAACAAAATTCACTTTATCCAAGCCTTATTTCCACGCTATATATTATAAAAATTTCAACTATGTTTTCTTATCCTAAGCACAAGTGTTCGTTTCGTTCTACCTTTTCTTTAAAACTTCCTCGTCGCTAACATGTTTTTTCTATGTTATTCTCAGCATCCTTCTGTAGATCTGCATCTCCGTTGCGTGAAGTTTCCTATTATGGGAAAGCGCTGTATAGCATTAATAGAGAAGGACCGAAAATGCATAATAAAATCAAAAGATGTATTCTTTATATAAAGGTTTACAGGAACTGATTAATAGGATATTTTTATAGACACTTTTGAGCATTCAAAATTATTTGTTTCCCTCTCACTGCTCATTAGTAACATTTCATTTCTATAATATTTTTTAGTTATTTCATTTCCATAATATTTCTTGGTTATTTCATTTTTTTATAATATATATCTTGACTATTTTTAAAATCCTAGTTCCGTAAAAAATCTCCTGCACTCTCATCTTGTTCTTTCTTTTCTTATTAATTACGTCATTTTTACTTAAAAATAGATAACCTTTTTTGAATTATGTTACCCCATGCAACGCAGTAAAGCCCCAATGACATAAGGGATTAAAATTCTTAGGAGAGTAGGTTGAATTGTTGCGAAGAAAATTAAAAACGAAACATTAAAATTTATGTTCTAAAATAATGAAAATGAAATTAAGAATGTGTCCTGTGCATAACGATAAACTACATTCCAGCAGTAAGGACTCTGATCGGCAGGTTTTGAGGAGCGTGGGACCACCTCTTAATTGCTGGTGTTCGCAGGTCCCCCATGGTAAAATCTGTCAGGGTCCCAGCTATGAGCATGTAGTTACACCCCCCCAAAAAAGGGGTCAAAACACTATGAAAGTATAAAAATAGGTTTTAATACCAGCAATACATTTTTTTGAAAAAAAAATTACCAGAAATACATTTTTGAAAAAAAAATATTACCAGCAATTAATTTTTGAAAAACAATATTACCAGCAATACATTTTTGAAAATAATATTACCAGCAATACATTTTTGAAAAAAAATATTACCAACAATATATTTGACAAAAATATTACCAGCAATACATTTGAAAAAAAATATTACCAGCAATAAATTTTTGAAAAAAAATATTACCAACAATATATTTGAAAAAAAATATTACCAGCAATAAATTTTTGAAAAAAAATATTACCAGCAATACATTTGAAAAAAAAAAAACTATTACCAGCAATGCACTTGAAAAAAATTACCAGCAATATATTTTTGAAAAAAAAAATATTAGCAGTAATAAAAATCTTGTCAGCATTAAATAACTCATTGAGGTTGATATGCCGTAAAACAAAAGAAACCAAACCAAACAGAAATTAAACAAGATTCAGTAAAATTGAGCAAAGCCAAGATACCCTACCCTAACCACTTCCCGCCGATAAGAAAAAGATGATTAATATGTTGTCCGAATTCCTTGAGTTCTGGAGAACTCAGAATTCGGACGTCTTGTTTACAATTCTGTAAAGAATGCGTGTGGTCACAGAAAATAATGATGTACATTATTTTAAACAAAGAAACAAAACATCTTATGCTAAACCCCAAGATTTGGAGATTTAGTAACGTTGATTGCCCCAAGAATTCAATTATTTTTACAGAGAGATATCGATGAAGATTTTGAACATACAAAGGAAATACTTTATGGCCAATTAGCAAGATTATTTTTTTTTATTTTTTTATTTTTGCAGTAAAGTTCACCTTATACAAAGGCCACTCGATATAGAGGATTAAGATAAAGGGTAGTTTATATCGATAGGATGGGTAGATAACGGTTGACTCTAGACTTGAACAGGTTAAGATTCTAGTGATCGGGGAAACAGCCACTAAGAAGTCTATTCCATAGGGAAGTGGTTCGCGGAAAGAGGTTGTTTGAGTGGACTTTACTTCTCGTCGACGGAATACGGAGGGAATGTGGGTGGTTTACTACAATGTAAGTGGTATGGTGAGTCCTAGCCGTGAAAGTCAGACCTGGTGGATTCAGGGGATGCAGTTCAATAGAGCAGTGAGTGGCTCGCCACATCTTGCCTGTGAGAGATAGGTTGGAGGGTGGAAAATATAGTTTTTCAACAAGGAATCGGAAGCGCTTTTGAACTCCATCAATATAAGAAAGTGAGGTCTGGATGGCTCCTTCCCAAATATAGGAACAGTACTCCGTTTTCGGCTTGATCTGACTAAAATGTGCCTGATCTGACAATGGTCTGCATTTTTTATAGCTATCATTATTTTGTATTTTTGCTGAATAATGTTTCACCAATAAGAAGGTCAGCTGGCCAATTTAAAAAAAATATGGAGATAATGAAACTGAATATTGTGAATTGTCATTAATTGTGAATTAGTTGTTAATCATTGTTATCGAAAAGTATTTCCTTATATAAAACCAGCGCAGTCGTCATTTTTTCCCGAGTGGGAGAAGCGGCCTACTCAGGAGAAGTCAGCTCGGAACGGCCCGGAATTGATTGTAAGATAGTCGTCACTAAAGAGCACACCCGCAATTACTAGGTCGGTGCGAAAACAAACATCCGCATCACCGAAGAATTGAGTGAGAGTCGATTGACTGGACATTAATTTAACTGTTGGGAACAGTCTCCAAATCAGTAGAGTATTTTGAGTTAAAGTAGCTAATAGAGACATTTTATTCAAATATTTTTTTCTTTATATTCAATAAACCTGATGTTAGATTCATCAACAGTTCATTGAAGGAGATCTTATCCCAGGCTGATCGAAGCTGTCCTAAGACGAAAATGACAAAGGTTTACCATGGCCATAGACAGGAATCATGCAATCTTGTTTATGGTACACAATATATATAAGGGGTTAACACTAGGTTTGGCCGTCAATCTCAATATCGTAAGATTTTGGGAAAACCCGAATCAACCTTATCGAGATGATACATCGGTCCCCAATTGAGGAGAGAACAGGAAGCCGAATGTCCCGTACGGTCGGTATTACTAAAAAAAGCAAATGGAGTGTGGTGTGTGAGTCGAGAAATGATAGACGTTTTAACGATGAAGGTTTGTCAACATCGGTGGGTTACAGTATAATATTTTCTAATGAAATAAGAAGATCATCCTTCATCGAATCAAATGGGCTGGCGCTATAGAATTAGAAGCGTAGATCTTTGCCTAATAACGGAAACTTCAAGATTTTCAATAACAACAATAACTAAAATGGGTAGCACTCGAAGTGAAAACAATGGCATAATCAAAACTCTAAACTACTTCAAGTAAAGATTAAGAAAGGAACCCCCCCCCCGCCGACGAAAACAAAATATGATAACAGCGGACTTGGAGAAACCTATTTTCCTGAAAAATTGTTTTAAGAGAAAGATTGTATAAATCTCAAGTGGTCGTTACGCTAAATTTTCGGTAAATGGATACCGAATGTTTCCGTATACGGAAACGACTATTCTTACCATTACCATTGCATAAACAAAATGCGATAGGTTATATATAGAGGTTGAACAGAGATGCATGTTAGGATAGGTTCAGAGTTAATAAAAAATGACCCCAGGTTAACTGCTTCCCATATGGGTGGCTACATTCTTGTCCATTACAGTTGGTTAGTCAGTTATTAAAAGTTGAAAGGGGTCACTGCCCTTTAATTAAAGAGAAGGGAAGTTTAGGTGTACGTCCTGTTTATCACTTTTGTTCATTCGGATGGTTTAGGACAAAATACAGATGTTTCTGACTGAAAATTCGATTATCATGGCTATTTCCGAGCTCTGACCATACACAGATTACAGCAACAGATAAACATTTTTAAGAGAAGAATCTTCGAACAGAAGAATTTTAAAAATATACTATAGCCTAATATTGTACATTGAAAAATATGTAGTATACTTCTGAGCCTAACAGACGATATGGGAATAAGAGAAAATCCTTAAAGTAGGTGCCTCGAATTTTGATTGGTGAGCAGAAACAATGTCGGTTTGATGTATCATCTTATTCTTCGAATAATGCAGATATGAATGAGAGGGTCGTTACCGTGGTGTTTTCAGTATGATTTGCAAACAACTTTGACATCCATCAACACATAACTACATTCCTGAAAGGTATTTCGG
Organism: Acanthosepion esculentum; assembly: GCA_964036315.1. Classification (NCBI taxonomy): domain Eukaryota; kingdom Metazoa; phylum Mollusca; class Cephalopoda; order Sepiida; family Sepiidae; genus Acanthosepion; species Acanthosepion esculentum. The sequence goes on from OZ038480.1 coordinate 28,476,359, forward strand.
AAAATGAGTTTCAAGAATGTTTCCAGCACTGACGCCATCGTCTCATGAAGTGCACAGTGTCAAAAGAGGCGGATTTTCAAGGTAACAGAAGAAAACTTTGCTTTCACAGAATTAAACATACCACAGATCTTTGAACGTTTTCTAACTCAGGACGAGTGTTGGCTCATCACTTTGAGCCAGAGACAAAGAGAAAAATCAATGTTGAATTTAAGCGAGCATCTCGGTCCCAGCCTTTCACTGTCAAAACGGTTTAATGTAACCGTCTCTTCTACTCAAACAGCTTCTTCTCTCGCATTTTTCGTTTGTGGAACTCCCTTTCCTTACTTGCTTCACCGATTATAATCTTCAAATATTCAAGTGTAATGTCAATCGACATCTGACACCCTGAGCTTGTTACCCGTCCTTCTCTGTATCCTTTCCGCAAACACACCTCTTTACTCTTGGTCTCACTCTCTGTAACCCCTTGCCTGCTATTGGTACTCCAGCCTTGCTTGGGGTGAATTACTTAAAAAAAAAAAAACTCTGATAGATTCAATAAAATTAAATTGGCGATTGATCTCAGAAGTGACATCGGATCTATTAACTGGGTCAAGAAATGACTTGTTTGTTTTAACACTCCGAAACGAAACTGCTCTCTATTGATCATGTTAAACAACATTTTTGCCTTTCGTCGGCATGGTTGAATCTAACCTCGAGGGGAGCAATCTACTGGCTTTTTTGGTTTCAAGTATACCACCGACATAAAGTGGAGCGATTATATTGAATCAATTGCTAAGCCACCAAGGAAAGTCAGTTCACTATATTGTCCCATACAATTTTTCCCACCACAATCAATCTTGCGCATTTATATGCCCACTGTTTGTCCATGCATCGAATATCAGTCCTGACCTGGCATCTCGGCTTCAGTCACCTTCCCACCACTGTAATGTTGCTTTCCTCTGCATTTTCTATACATATTTTCATGATAATTGTTCTGATGAGATTTTACTCTTTGGGGCATCGACTTCATAAATTCTCAGTACTAGATTGGAAGATAGGTCTCATAATTTCACTGTTGAAATTACTAGATATAACGATAAGATTTGTGCTAACAATTTACTCTCTAACATTTCACTCTTGTAGAACTCTCTTCTGGTTTCCTACTATCCTGTCAAGTACGATCTTCAAAAATAATCTGTCTTCTTGAATCTTGGTCTTTTATTGTCCTCTCTGTTTCTTTCACATTCAGTAACCCCTTGCATTATAGTGGCTTTTATCACCTTGTCTGGAATGAAATGACTAAAAAAGCACCCTCAACTAAAACTGAAAATGCACGTTTAAATTGTTCAAATGTTACTTCTTACACCCATGGTCAACTAATTTCAGATTTCTACTTTTTCGTCGTCTTTTTCTGCACACTATTAACATGGGAACTTTCCTCCTGAATAATCTAAATGTTACATTTTTTTTACAATACATGTATCTTAATGGTTGTAGAATATACAAACAACCTGAGTATAAACAATAAAAAGCCAGAAAATGAAATGACAAAACACTAACATAAATTTTAAAATGGCAATGTTTTATCTAAGGAATGACAGACTATCTAAGTTTATTATGTCTACTTATCGGTATATATATACTTATGTCATACTCCTCTAGAAGTGTGAGACTTGGATACTGCTGGGAAGAAAGGATCGACCCATTCGAGAACAAATGTTTGAGAAAGACCCTCCTACTGAGAGCCCAAAACCAATGACTATGTACAGAGCAAGTTTCAAAGTCGTGCGGGCTGACAGGTATATCCATTCACCTCTATTAAGCGTCGGATGATGTCATGGTTTTGCCACGTCACACCGCATAACAACCTCTGCAAAAGCCCATCATGCAAAGCACTGTTGAAGGTGGACGCAAGTCGGAGCGGCAATGCAAAAGTTAGTCATGACAATGCCAGAACTCATAAGAGCCACCGGCAACAGATCATCCCGGAGGCGGTTGTATGTTTCTTCCGTCATTACGTCCCCCAACGATTGAAACTATCAAGGAACTGATGATGAATGAGAAGTATATACAAAAAGATTCATTAAATAGAATCAAAATTTAGATTTATGACTAAATTCAAATTTCGTCTACTAATGGAATTTTTATTTAATGCCATAGCTATTCAGGGCGTATGTAGTCATGGGTCTTCACATACCCCCATCTTTTAATAGATGTGAATTGCCATGGCCTCTTAAGAAAGTGACGTGATTTCCCATCACTTTCTTCATGGAATTTATGGTCCTTTTCTTAGACTCGCTACCTTCTAAATCTTGAGTTCCCAGTCTACCCTGCTATTTAGACAGAAGCTGGAGAGAGAATTGCTCCGGCGAGCTGCTTTCGCTGGTTCCCAGGCCTCATGAATTTAAACGTCCTACGAGGCTGGCATCCCGTTCCCACCCCGTCACCGTTGAAACTGTTAGATGTAGACGTCTATTCTACTCCAATAGCTTCATGTCTCGCACATCTCGCCTGTGGAACTCCCTTCCCTATTACTGTTTCCCTGACAAATATAATCTCCAACTATTTAAGTGTAATGTTAATCGACATCTCCAGTTGCCTTGATCTATCCACTTCCCTTCTTTACATCCTTTCCCCTTTCATTCCTATCTGCTCTCGCTCCAAATCTTCTGTAACCACCTTGCCTTGATCGATCCACTATCTTTCTCTACATCCTCTCCTTTACCACTCCTATCTGCTCTTCCTCCAAACCCTCTGTAACCCCTTGCGTGCTAGTGGCTTCCAGCCTTGCTTGGGGTGATAAGCTTAAAAAAAAAAAGAGAAGAAATTAATTCTTGTCTTTACAAAGAGGATTAGAGTGAAGTGTGGCCGTAACAGATTCTGTTAACATTTGAAGCTGTGTTGATGATTTCACTGTCCGTATTGATAAAAAAAGTATGCTACCAGCTCAGACAACTAACTGGATCGTTTGGGTTTAGTATAGCGCACTGTGCACGTGAGAGAGGCACCCAAAAATATGGGACAGGAGTTCAAATGCCATTGTAGGCTATTTCTTTATTTGTAATGTTTGGTGCTTAGTTGCCACTTTAAACGACCCGAAGATTGCGGGTGGAAGAGGCAAACCTAAGCTTAGAGAAAACTAGTTCAATATTAATAATGGCAATTTTTATTTCTAAGACATTAATGAATTGTGAGAGGCCAACGTTTTCCACTGAACTGGATACTTATACTGGTAGTCTTCATATTTTTGAATAAATGGCAGCTCATTGATCGAACTAAGCATGCGTGTTCTCAAATGTACACGCATGCGCTTACAACTAAATATAAACAGACATACATATTCTCAAGCGTGTACAGATGGATTTACACTAGAATACACAGATAACTGTACAAAGATTTCTTTTTGAACATAAGGTTCCAATCGAACAGAATTAAATCAATGACATCAAGGAATTTAATCCTCTCAGTTTTACCCACAGAGTTCCTAGATTTTCTTTGGACGCCAGGTTTTTAATCGAAATTCTTAATTCTCAGTAATCTGGTCCATTGTTTTCTTTTTTTTTCTTTTTTTTTTTTTGGTCAGAAGAGAATAAAATAATTTCCCAGGAAACTGAACAAATAACGGTAATTCTAAGCATTTATTCTTATCCTTTCTGTGAAACATGGTAAATAAAATCTTATAAGACCTAAGATATTTTGGAAATTGTTTGTTGAACTATTCTTCACTATTATTATTTTATTATTAGTTTTACCCCATCTCATTACTGTTTCTTTTTTAAATGAAGAATTTTACTGTTATTTTATTCCTGGTTTTACTACATCTTCTTATTTGTATTATTATAGAGTCCTTTAAATTAAGCCTTTTCTACATTATTATTTTATTAGTATTTTTACCCCATCTTGTCATTATTATTATTATTATTATTATTATTATTAGAGCATTTTAGTTTAAGTATTTTCTGCATTATTAATTTATTATAAGATTTACCCCATCGTATTACTGCTTTTTTTAGATGAAGCATTTCACTGTTATTTTATTTGTAGTTTTACTTCATCTTATTGATAATTATCATTATTATTATTATTACTGAATATTATTATTATTGGAGTTTTTTAGATGAAGCCTTTTCTGCATTATTATTTTATTAATAGCTTTTTCTTTATTAACGTTGCATTTTATACAAAACATTTTGCTATCGTTATTTTATTTCTAGCTTTATCCCATCTTATTGTTTTTTAAATGAAGCATTTTCATTGTTATTTTATTCATTTTTTTCTGTATCTTATTATTTGCGCTTTTTTGGATCAGATAAACAATATACCTACTTGCCAGATGGATGAAATACAAGTTTCCTATCCTATATTTTCTCATACTTTTGAAATCATTTCACCCCAAGCAAAGCAGTAAAGCCGTTAAGATGCAAGAGGTTAATGAGTATTAGAAAATATGAGAGAAAAAAAGAAACACGAAAAGGACAATAATAGAACAAGAATTAAGAAGAGAGAAGATAACGATTTGCACCTTTAAAATTAAAAAAAATTAAAGTTGACTCGGATGAGAGAAACCGGAATAGAGGGGAAAATACGATGGAAGAAACTGTCAGCATAGAATTTATATCTAGTCATTTCAGCTGTAAAATAAATATTTGATCTTGTGCTGAAGAAAACATGGCTTAGTAAATCGTAATACTTTCATTCTGTGGCGATTCATGCAACATGACTTTATTTAAATCACTCTATCCATGATCATATGTACTGATTCATCTGATACAAACCACAATTCTAAAGCATCAAGAACTTACAAGACCATCTATATAAGTTCCAACCGAGAAGTTCTGAAACTGTGTCACATAAAACTAATGTTCTATTTGCGACTGTCAACTAAGCAGAACCATTTTGAACGAGAAAACAAAGGGCTGCTTTATACAGGATGCAATGGGTAAATTGTCACCATTTTACATTTTTAATTTCACGCATGCGCGTTGTTTGTTTTTGATTTTGTCGATAGCACATTATAGTAGAGTCAGTTGGGCACATCCTGTGAGAAAAAGACCATCATGATGCAATTAACTCTGCTAGAAATTTGCTGTACTTCTGAGCATTCGCACCGGAAGCTCCAATACGAACATTTCAGAGTGTTTGGGTGTCTATCTGTGTCCCCAAAAGAGAGAAAAAAAAACAAATATACAGTCAACATCATGGTATTTGGAGTGATCACTAGTGATAGAAAAATGATGACTTCATTCACCTTCCCACATAGCCTCAGACTCAACATGGAGGCCTATATCAAGTGCTCTGAGGTGTTATGAATCCCTTGGTCAAGAAGGTGGCTGCTGGAAGACACTATGTCCTGCAACAGGACTCTTCAACATGCTACACAAGCAAGAGAACCCAGTCATGGCTGTAAGACAATTTTTGAGACCATGTCATTCCTTACATCTGGCCACCAAACTCCCCAGGCCTCAACCCCTTGATTATTATGTGTGGGGCGCATTTGAGCAATAGACCGACAAAAATCCTTGTAACATCAAAGATGAATTGAAGGCAAGAATTATGGCAGCATTCACAAACTTCA